>SRMA01025332.1:203096-264422 GCA_007224835.1 Danionella cerebrum
TCTGGCTTCTCTTTCGCTGTTGCCATTTCTCAGTTACTCGTGCAGCTCTACTGTGCGTCACTCAATAGCGTCCGTGCGGAAACTCGCCTAGTTACATTGTTTTGCTGCGCTTAATATCGTGCTAATAATAAATTTATATTATTTAATAAAAAAAAATACTGAAACGGTACGCAACTGTACCGAACCGAACAGGCCGCACCGAAACGGTTCAATACATCCCTGTGAACCGTTACACCCCAGTGCTAAACGTCTTTTTTGCTGGCCCCACTCTTTCAGTCAGATGTGTGAGCTCCCGTTGGCGCCCGATGTTGTACGAAACTCCGGATTGAAAGTTAGGATCGCAGTGTTTAAGGTTAACAAATGAGCAGCTGGTACAAAATAACACTGAGATGAGCGGCGCTGCTCACCTCCGTTCTTGATCTTTGTGCTTGCAGAACATCACTGAACCTTCTGTTGCAAATATAGTGGAATAATACAGTTTCCCCACGATTGAACGTGTACCTTGTTTTTAATGAGGGTTTTCAAAATGTTTCTGTACTCACATATATATAATATATATTCTTGTATATAAGTCCAGACCAAAACAAAATGTGCTTCTTGGTACTATAAGCTTTTTTTATTGCAGCATCATTCACGTGCTATGTAGATGTATAAAGGTAAACCGGCTCTCATTTGTTTATCTAGTTTTTCTGAAATGTTTGGTGTTTATAATTGATGATTCTTTATGATTCCTTACGGTGAATTCTATATATTTTACTTATACTTATATTTTTCCCCCATCCGCTTATATATGGTTTCTCAGTTCATGACCCCTTTGAAAAATAGTTTTAGAATTAAAACTGTGATTGCATCATAATTCTGTATAATGTTTCTGACTCAAAAAAGCTTTCTCTAAGTTTGGAATTGTGTTGCATTTAGTGACTGAAGCATTTAATTTAGATCTTGAAATGCTTTTTTTTTGTTTAGAGTTGCAGATTTCGATGGAGAGGCCTGATGATATAGAAGCCAGGAAATTACGCAATAGCAGTTTCCTGTGTAAGTAGTATACCTTTGATTTTGTCCAGACATAAAGCTGTAAATGTTGAGGCGCTTGTACATTAACCTTAATACAACAGAAACACTAACTAATGTAAACATTGAAATGGAAATCAACAGGATGTCAATTCAACCTTTTGGAATTATGCCGTTTTATTTGCGTTCTGGTGGGTTTTCAGATACAAAGAGATGCAAGTCTCTTTCACACGTGAAAATATGTGAAAATAGTCTGAATTTGTTTCACAGTACTGTCGTTTCGCAGTAATGCTGTAAACAAAGATCGTTTTCAAACGTTTCATTCTTGAAAGAAATGCAGGGAATGAACAAAAGAGATGATTATTTGAGGTGAGCACCCTTTTTGAAGTAAATCTGTGCATCACTTCCTGTACTTCTTGTTCTCCTTCATGGCAAAGAGAGTTCTTAATGACTTTGCCTGCATGCTTGTGGTTGTTGACCTGCTGCAGAATACATTTGGGGTAAGTCATACGCCTCCCTGATGGTAAAGCATGATAGACAAATAAAACACTATTAATCCTGACCAAATCTCCTACTCCATTCATAATCCACTAAAATCTCCATTTCCCCAAACATTCAATGAACCTCCACCATGCCTCACTGTTTCCTGCAGACACTCATTTTTGTGCCACTATCAAGCCTAAACACATATTTCTATTTCTATTTTTTTACACCTGCTGCCGTTGTTAAACCAATGATGGTCTACATTTTGGTGAAATTGGATTATTTTCATACGCCACACCAGTATCTAGTGGCAGACTAATGTTTGTATTAGAAAAACATTGGGCTTGGTCACCAAACAAATAGTTTAAGGGAGAGTTTAAGCAGATGCTGTTACACAAGGTCTCATATTTTAATGTTATGCAGAAAATTCAATAATAAATAAAAGTTCATACATTATTTACTCATATTTTTAGTTATGCGACTTTCTAACAGCTCTGGAAAATAACCAGACATTGAAATAACCAACATGTGTGTTCTTTCAGTAAAAAGTTCAGAAATTACATAAGTTTATAAAACATACAAGCCAATATACACAGTTTCCATGAGGTCCTAAAAACTCTACTATTTAAAAACCCACAATTTTCAATTTAATTAAATTCGCTGTTCTAGGTCTTCAATCATTTTTCATAGGTCAGATCGAGTGTCCTTGAGACAGATTTCCCAGCATACACCCTGAAAGCCATCACATTTTGTTGTTTAACTAGTCCTAGATCCAGAAGGTTGGTGGTTCATTCTGCCGTTGTGGTCTTGGGCAAGCCACTTCACCCGCATTGCCCTGTATGGATGTGTATGACTGGTGGGTGGTGGGCAGGAGTGCCGCAAAACGGCAGCCACATTGCGTCACCATCAGTGTGTAAATGTAGAGTGAATTAATTAATGTTCTGTAAAAAAAGTGTCTCAAAAAGCGCTATAAAAATTGAAAGCATTATCATTTAAAAAAAGTTAAAGTTTATCCCACTCATTTTTTAATGCATCTTGGCATTTCCGTTTTTTTGGCAGTTTTTTTTATGCGATACTCCAAAATGCTCAAAAAGGGTGGATGGAAATGCAGCTGTTGACTAAGATTTTGACTCATATTGGTCACCAAATGAACAGTACTTCTAACAATGCTGATTCGAGATTGGAAAATCACATTTCGCATGTTTTATTGAGGGGCTTGAAAATAATCATCAAAAAGGAACTACCTTTGAAATATCAACATCGAATGTAAATCTTGTGGATATTCATGAAGTATACTTGTATAGCTTTCTCCCAGAGTTTGTTTAGCATGATCTAAGCAGAGACTAGCTTAACCTCTAGCTAATTGTGCTAGCTGCAAGCTGCTGGTATTAGAGGCTGTTGAGAGCCGTGGCAGGGGCACAGGGTTGTTTGGTGGGTTTTAGAGGCAGCTGATGTAACCAGCTTCATTGTCGTAAACAATGCTCTCTTGTCTGGATGCCATCTGATCACCTGCTCTCTGGTGAATTTGAATGTCTCTGTTTTCCTTGTCTGGGTGACTTCCTTCATGTTATGTTTACATAAAGTTCCTACTTCTTTCAGGCTGCATGGTTGTTTCAGTTGTTATGATTTAAATTATTTTGTCTTCTCTTTTTCTGAAACACATTGATCATCACAGTTAAACTTAGAGATGTGCAGTCGGTGGAGGCACGTCAGCCCGTGTCTCGTTATGGAGAGAAAAAAGGAAAAGTAAATTAAATGGTTATATTTGAAGAAACGCCATTTTTGATGAAAAGAATTTTCTTAAGCACAAAAAATTTTCTATCGAAATTTTCTGTTCCAAACATTCATAAAACCTCCCAAAGTCATACAAACATAAAAATTTCAAATCCATATTTTAATATTTAAAGATTTATTTTAAATCAAGTCTTCCCCAAATTGCGATAAGTCCATTGCCCCTTTTCACAAAACACTATAAATTAAAGGCATCAATATTTTATTTTGTTGTTTTTTAAATGTAATGGTTCGAAATGCAATAACAAACAACACTGATTTTGCATCAAGCAGCTGGTTCCAGCATAGATTGGTTGAACAGTGCCAGAACCCACACACAGATGGACTCACTGCTCCAAACCACGGAGTTATCCGCTGCCTGCTCAGGTGAACCCGCGTCCCGCAGTCTCTCCTACTTAGGGGCGTCTCCACTGGACTTTATTGACTCTGATCAACAGAAAATGGCCGGATTCTGTTCCGTCTTCATGGGCGGATTATAAAATTTTTTCTAAACTTTTGAGAACCAGTATTATTGGTTTTGCCGTTTCTCTGTATATTAGTATCAAAATGGTCAACCGCTTGTACTATATGCATGGAATTTACGTTGTTTAGGTAGTTAAAGAATAATAGAATTAGTCAAAGGCAGTTATTTTTTCATAATGGTGAATTACGTACCTAAACTCAAGATTAAACTTTCCAAATTGGAAGCAAGAGATAATTATTAAAGAAAAACGCTGGAATTAGTGACTTTTAAAACTGAAGAAAGAAAATCAACACTTCTACAAACAAATCATCATCAATGATGTTTATGTGCATTTGTTTTTGTTTAACTGAGTCGTTAGAACCATTTGGTTCTCATCTACGACTTAGTGGGGTGTCCTTAGCGCTAGGTTTCAAAGGATAAGAGGTAGGGAGAGGGCTAAAGTGGTAAGTGAGGGGAGCTCAACCTAATGTTCATTCAGACGGCACAATTACAGGTCAGATTTTGACTGGCAGCTTTGGAAAAATCACTGACAAATGCTCAGAATCATGGGAATCCATCGCTCGGGCATGTGAGTAGCAATCACACAGCGTGAACTACCAAAAACACTATCTGATATTCTGATTGTCTGTGACGCATACATTGTGAAATGTATTCCGACTCACAATAACATCAGCGATTACCTGCAGCCAATGAGAAAGCAGCATCCAGGGAGCGGGATGTTGGGGAGGAGTTACAAAGGTATACACAGCAAAATCAACAGTGATTCCGTATCGAGAAATTTACTCCGTTTCTGCCTTTGGCCACTAGAAATGAGAAGGCAAACGTTCTACTTTTGGAATTACAGATGATATGCTTTATTCATTTTGTGGATATTTGTTTGCATGTTCATAAAAAAAAAAAACATTTCTGTGTCCCTTTCTCTGCAGCATCCTCTCGGGGTTTCCAAGAAACTGCCGTCCCTTCAGAAACACCGTTGCTATGCAGCCGGACACGGCCGTGAGATCCTCACCTCAAACGACTCCAGCTGTACAGTGTATTCTTATGTCATCCGTCCATTAGCAGTGATTGCAACTGTTTAAAGTGTACGATTTAACAAGTAGTAAGTCGTTTAATCAACCTCTTTGTTCTCGTAATCTTTGTGGGTTTCTCAAGGGTGATTGTGCAGCTACCAACTGTTTGACTGGCTGTGAATGAAAACCATCTGACCTCATGATGTGTATATATTCTGAAGGAGTGATCATAGGCCTGATTGTTTTAAAAGCCGATATTATGGATTTTTGAGATTCATGCGGTGTGTAACTCAGATTGAGGATTACCCAGTATGAGTTTTAAATGGGAAAGTGCTTTGTGTATCAAGTTAAGTGAATTGCGTCGTCATTGAAATCTTCATCTAGTATGTTGTGACTACACCCCTTCAAACCCAGGAATCAAAGAACTCCCCCAAACATTGTAATACTGTCATACTAGTAATAACTAGTAATCGCAGAATTGATATCTAATCTTGTCCGGATACTTTCTTTTATGAAAGATTTGCAGCTTAATTTCTCTGCCAGGACAGGAGCCTGTGAGGACGTAGTGGTCGGTTTTGTTCATCCAGAATGCAGCATTGTAACGCCAACCTTTCGTTGCGTGAAGAAACCACATTTTTTTACTTTTTTTGGTTCAGGTTTTGTAGAATTCACATTATTTTCCTAAATCAAACATAAGTACCGTATTTTTTGCTGTATAAGATGCACCGGCATATAAGACACACATCTAGAAAAACAAGATTCTGAACCAAATACTGTAGTAAAATATTTTATATCGACTGTGTAAAAGTTAACAGCAGTTTAAGAACAATTATATGCCAAACATGTAACATGAACAGTCAGTAAACAGTAAAAGTAACAAAAAAGGCTGTAATGTTTCATACCTGCTCCTTATGGTAGGATCGACGAGCAGAGACAGGCGATGACGTAAGCGCGCACCGACGGCTCCGGAGTGTGATGGGAATTTTCCTAAATAATACTACCATCTAGTGGTCATTTAGAGAAATGTAATTCGAGAAACTTTTAAGAGACTTTTCAGTCCCGCCCTTTTTCAGGCGCTTGTCTCTTTGAGAGATGGATAAAGAGATCTGAGATGGATAAAGAGATTTTGCCAAGACAAATGGTAAAAATATTGATCTGATAATTTTTTTTATTATTTAGGGACTGTTAACAGAAGAAGGTTGTAAAAATCTGTGCAACCATGGTAAAAATGGCACGTTTTATAAGAGAGTGAAGTGGTTTTTCCATGTGCATCAACCTGTTATTGAGGTCTCCTAAACAGTGAACCTTTTGAAATCACAAATAGAGGCTCTTTACTGTTTATTGTTGTTTTGCATGTAGAATGTTCAAAAACGATTATTTGGGGTTATGATCAGTTTAATTCTCATCATTCACAAGCTGTGAATATTTGAAGACTTCAATGAAGAATTGGTGTGATGTTTGCTCAGTTTTACAGGGTTTTTTTATTTAATTTTTTTGAACACATGCTCCTGTTTGAGGGTTGTTAGCAATCCCTGGTTT
This sequence comes from Danionella cerebrum, assembly GCA_007224835.1. NCBI lineage: Eukaryota > Metazoa > Chordata > Actinopteri > Cypriniformes > Danionidae > Danionella > Danionella cerebrum. The sequence continues at coordinate 209,394 of SRMA01025332.1, forward strand.
GTATTTAAATGATAACCTCCGGAAAAGTGCCTCTTATGTTGTCAGAGAATAGAAGGAATAAACCGACACACCACCTGTTTGCTGTTGTAAGAACTATTGTCTAGTTGGTTTTCATGTACTACAGCGTTGGAAGAGATCTTTGTGTATGTTGTGAACATTTCCTGTACTTTTCAGCTGATAAATGCTTAATGTTGATGCTGGAGGATTTGTTGAAATGTGCTGAATGGGCCAGCTTTGTACATTATGTTTATTTAAATGTACATAGAAGCGATGCATGCTCTTCAAAAGGTTTAGGATGGTTTTCTGTATTTTGATCTAAATATAAACTACTTTTGCTGGGAAAACTGAGGTTGTGTGTCTTTTTAGGGTTAGAAATATTTGATGAATCAATGCAATGGGAGTACAAGTCCACTAATAGGACTTATCTTAAAGGGACACGGGTCTCATCTGCCTGAGATGAGATCATTTTCAAAAAATGGTTGTGTACAGCTGTGCAGAATAGTTTGAGGTTTGGGTGTGGCTTGGCTTTCGATAACATCAGTAATATATGAAAAGTACTTACAGATGTCTGTTTCCGACCAGGCCACGCCCCCTTCATTGTTTGAGACTGGGCTGTAAATTGACAGCGTTTAAAACTGAAAGAGCAGAACTAAGTTAAGTCCTTTACACACCATGTGCTGTTTTAATTGCAAAACATTAATATATTTCTGAACAATTCTTAGCAACCCTTTTACATCAACAATGTAATTCTGTGGTCAAAAAGGTGTAAATGATCTTTTCCGCTCCTATGTCTGACCAATAACAATGCAGTGGAATGATTACTCACTTTTACGTGTTGTATGACAAATAGAATGTTCCTAATAGCAGCAAATTCTCATAAATAATACAAAATACTACACCAAATGTGTGCAAACCCATCATGGTGTAGTTCCAACAAATGGCTTGTGTTACCGATCTCCATTGGTTTTCAATCCGACAGACCAGCAACTGTTGCTGTAACTTTCAAATTCAGCTACTAAAAACTAAAATTAAAATGCAGGGGGTACCAGGATGTTAATTATCCGCTTCAGCCAGCTATTTGTCTGGTGACCCCACCCCTTCATCAATAATCATCCATAGCTTGCACTTAGAGTGTATTGAATTATTTGATATGTTTTCGATTAAAGGAGTAACTTTATATCAAGGGACCACGTTTAGGCTGAATAAATGTGAATCAGTCTGGTTTATTATCTTTAATGAACTAGTAGCAACAATTGTAATAGTAATCCTTGATTTGTTTGATCATTGGCCATATATTGTAGGACTTTCAATTCCTAAAAATTGATTAATACACTGTGATTGTTTTCTACAGATTTATTTGCAGCTTTTTGGACTGAAATGTTTCAGGAAATCCATGGAAGAAGTAGAGTTTCGAACTTGGATTCAGCGAAAAGAAGTTGGACAGTCGTTCATGCACTCTATCGCTAGTCCACCTTAGCTAACAAGTCCTCATACATAGTTTTTGCGTATTTGTACATGTTTGTACATACACAGTGTGACAGAGGTCGAGGTGGAACATTTCTCACTGACTGGGTCTATAAAGTCATCCGGGGACCAGTAGAGTCACTGGGCTTGGCTGGTTACCCTCTTCACAAGAGAAGGCTTCTCAAGCGATCTAGCCGTCCATGGCATCGAAAGCCATGGAGATGGGCTCGAAGCCCGGGGATCGCCGTGGAGATCAGCCACAAAGGGATCCCATACCTCTGGCCGGAAAACAATAATTTTATGTTAGCATGTAACAAAAACACGTCTGAAAATTTGATCACGATCACAAAAAAAAGTTACTATTTTTACAAGACAAATGCCCAAACCCACTTTCTGCCACTTATTGGCGTAGGTGTTGGCAAGATGCCTAAAAGGCTTAAAATTTAAACCTGAAATGTCAATCACTGCTGTCACTGAAGACACCACACTCTTAATTATACATATTTTCTACAGCTAAACTAATAAGTAACAAAAAAATTTCTCCCAGTTATCATGAATGTTAAAACTAGCAACAGGCAACCAGGAACCAGGCTGTAAAGTTGTCTAATTTAACATGGTTGTCAATGCTCACTTCTGGCCCAAGCCTCATGTGGCCAGTCAAGGAATTTCAGTAACTTCAAAGAGAGAGTGAGAGGTTTCCCCTTGGTCTAATATTATCCTGCTGCAATACCAGGGTTCTGCCTCGCTAGGCACTGCATCACAGTTAGGCCCAAATGTATTGTCTGTATTGAATTACACATTATACTGTTGGAACCACAACTTAATTCGAGATTCCTCTTCTAGATTCCGTTCTACTCAAAAGTCTTTTAAAGATATCTGCAAAAGCATAAAAAAATAAAGAGGACTCTTCTTCTGCAGATGTCTTCAGCTCTGTGACTTGGAAATATTTTACTGGAATTCAAGTACACTTTGATTTAACAACAGATTTGCAAAAGATTTCTGAAGAAAAGATCCGATAACTTGTTTGTGGCTTTTTGTTCTTTAGCCAAGGTGTCCGTGATCTCTTGGGATTCTCAAGAAATATTCCCAAGACAATTCCTTTACTCTCAAAGTCAGTGATCAATCTTGATTTGTGTTTATAGCATTTGATCACAAGCTGTAAAATACATTTCTGTAGTTTGTTCATTGTCCTCAGGCTCATCAACTACAACCACAACCTCAGATGACCCTCAAAGGTCTTTGCAATGTGATTTTTTTTTTCCTTTGGGAAACAAGATAGATTTTAATATTGCGAGGATGTTTCTGGCCAAGTGTTTGTTATGCCGGAGCTCCTATATTTGGAGACTCTCCACCATTGGTATTTGAGATGCTGAGTTCTTAAGAGATGATCAATGGATGTATAGGAACAATGTCCATCACAATTCTATTAATAATGTGTCATTACAGGCAGACAGGAGCAAAGTTTAACATGTTTTACTTCATTGATCGCTCAATAGCGCCACCATAAACCCCCTAAAGGATCATATTTTTCCCTCTTCTAATGGACGTCTTTGCTTCTGCACCCCTGGGATATTTGTTGCTAACAGAAACTTGGCTTCTGTCATGAAATCAGCTAGAGAAACCGGTATGGAATTACTGTAACAAAGGAAGAAACAGAGTTTTATGATATTTCCTGAGAGACTTTTGGAGTCTGGCCAGGGTTTATTGGGCAATTTAAATGTTTCTACATCCTGAGAAACCAGGTTTGTGAATCCTAGTGGCTGAGCACCGAAACAAGTTAGGGCTATAATTGATCTTACTCAAAGGATGCGAGCCTGCAGAAATGATTTGATATGCACCGTGTTAAACAAAGCTTTGCTAACAGCAAACAAACAGAACAGGTTCAACAAGATCTCGTGGAGGGTGAAGAAGAACAAAACTCATGTCATATCTGACACAAACTGTAAATATTCTTTGTGTTGAGTCATAGGATGTTTGATTTGACTTTAGAAATATCATGTAGGAGGAAGGTTTGGTGGAACCTAAATTATGAAAAGGAAGAAAAAAGGCCTCTATACACTGATCCGAATTGAGATTAGCACGAATGATTCGGGCGGCTTCTCAGCAGAGTACTCTATGTGTGTGACGAGGAAATATTGATGTAATAACTCTAGCATTTGTAGCACAGCGACAGAGAAAAAAAATGAAAGAACACAAGGAAAAAATCCTGGATATCGAGCAGTTTATACTATTTGTGGCTGATCACAGGGAGCTAAGATTTGAGACACCATGTCTGTTTCAATAGTTTGTATATCAGTGCTTGAAAAGAGGGTTTTAGCGTGTTTAAATGTTGTTTCATCTATTTTCTTTAGGAACGTTTAAGTTCCCTACTCATCACATCAAACCATGCCTTTCTAATCTCCTTTTTTTCTTTGAGTTTTTTAAAACTGTGACATGAAATCCCCCCTGGTAAGTCACATGGGTGTCGTGACACTTTTGTATTTTATTGTTCAATTTATAAAAAATCATTTGCATTCAATGTTATTCAATATAGTTCAATTTTTTATATTCATTCATTCATCTTATAACTCGCTTATTCTCTTTTGGGGTCATGAGGCTTGTGGTGCCTGGGGGTCGCCAATCCATCACACATATTCACACCTAAGGGGACTTTAGATTATTCATTTATCCTGCCGCATGTTTTTTTTTTAATTTTGGGGGAAACCCAGACGAATGTCAGATGAGTGCTGCTCTGTTTGTCCAGAAAGAGCTGCTGTAGACGCCCAGAAAACTTCATAAAATGATTTGCTGATTGGATTTCAGACTAGTGGCTTGAATAGATACATTTTTCACCATCTGCAGAATGGCTGCGGTTGTCTCCACCTGAATTTTGTCAGGTTGACTATCCCTGGACCTCAACAAGTGGTGAGGAGATCAGCTGTGGCAGAGGGGTCGGGTTGTGGCTAGTGTTGATCTGTTAGGCAGGGTCTATCTCCTCATCAAAGAGGTACATTACAGTTTTTACATGAGAGACAGTGACAAACCTCTCACCAGATAGGGCAACAGTATGGATTTAGGGCTTGGTGGATGCCCCTCAGGACCTCAATCTTCTGTCACGATTTTTGTCTGAAGTAAAAAAAAACCTTTGCAATGTTCTCCTGCTCCAACATCTGGGCCACTATTGCAGTGCAGGAGCCCCACCTGGTGGGTGATTCTGTTATCATCTTCAAGAGGTCACCTACCTACCTTCCTCACACACCATACTCCCTTAGACGTTACTGTGTATTAATAATAATAATAATAATAATAGCAGTGTCTTATAATCAGTGTTGGGCAGTAACGCATTACTAATAACGTATTACTGTAGCTTTGCGGAACTTGGCAGTAACTAATACTCTAACGCAGTGATCCCCAACCCCCGGACCGTGGACCGGTACCGGGCCGTGGCTCATTTTGTACCGGGCCACACGAAGAAAAAAAATGTCCATTATTTCCGTTTGATTTACAATTTTCTTAATGATGTTTTATTATGTCTCTAATTCCGTGCTGCTGCGAGGAGCGAGAATTTTCATACATTTGTTTTTGTGTTCTCTTTTTTTGAAGGTATGTTTAAACGTTACCATAGAGACCAGGGTGCGTGGGGCAGAAAGGATGTTGCTCATGTCATGTTCTGTTGTTGGTGCGACGTTAGGAGGACGCCGCTAATAAAGTTGTACATGATTACACAGTGGATTTACGTTCGTTATTATTATTTTTATTATTATCATTATAGAGAAAATACCAGTTTTTAATGCAGATTTTATCATTTTATTTTGTTTTTTATCTGTTTTTATCACACTTTTAGATTGGGCCGTGAAAATATTGTCAGGCAATCAACTGGTCCATGGTACAAAAAAGGTTGGGGACCTCTGCTCTAACGCATAATCTCTTAAATTAAATAACTCAGTTACCGTTACCATCAGTGGCGTTTGCAGTAGTTGTCTTTACATGTGTTTTGTGAAAAGTTTAATTTAACACATTTTGAGCTTGAAGAATGTGCTTTTTCTCTGAGTAAAAATAACACTGTTGCAGTGTCATGTTTGTTGGAGCTGCACAAGCAACAGAATAAATCCTAAACCCAACTTTCCTTCCAGCGATGAATGCTCTGCTGCAGTTCCCCAGAAACAGAGACTTCTCCGAACACATCTTAAAGAAACAGTTTTATTCGATCAATTCAACAAAATATTTACAGTAGGTTCAAGTGTTCTTCAGAGGCGATGGTCTGCTCTTTCTTCCACACTCTTCTGCGTGTCTCTCTTCTCGTTTGAAGCAGCAGAGTGGAGAACCTTGAGCTTGAGACTGAGAAGACGCTGGAGGCTGAGGGCATGGACTGGAAAAACCTGCCGAAGCTGCATCTATCAGAAAGATAGAGACGCCCCTGTCTGGATCAGCATCTCAGGGCTTTGCTTGATGACTTTTCTAGTCGTGTGGAGGAACTGGTGGACATCCAGTCAAGAGAAGAGCTATGAACACACAAAGAAACACAAAAAGTGTGAAGCAGAACTGACAAGAAGTTCAGGATCACATTCTCCGAATGTAACACTTCTGTGAAGAACATCTCGGAGCACTTAATGTGATGTTCCCAATCCCAGAACCAAAGAATCTTTGTTCAAACAAGATGTTCTCACCTTCAGATCCATCTCCTCCACCATCTCTTGCGATGGAACCAGTTGTGCTGCAACAACTGCTCGAGCGTAGCTGTCTGGTCTGTCTCTGGGAAGCACTGGAGGATCAGGTCATGGAAATCTGTGGAGGTTTTCAAAAGAAAGCTGGTTATTTCTGGGTCCCAGCAGGTAAATTTAAGGGTTATTTAAATAGTCTCAGAAATGTTAGAAAGGTTCTCCTCACTGGTGTTACCTCACCTTTAGAAAAGCGGGGGTTGATTTTGGTGAAGAACAGTTTGCTCTCTTCCTGACACAGCTGTTCATTTGCCAGGAAGAGTAGCATGGTGCCAAGCGTGTGAATGGTCTGTGCCTCTGCTTCAGCGTGGTTCTCTGTCAGGAGGAGAGCAGAAGGTTTTAATGAAGGTTCCACTTTAAAGGAGACATGTTATGGAAACTTGACTTTTCTGACATTCCGAGCATTCTTCATCAAAAACATGCCTCAAGTTTTATTCAGATTAATATATAAATATTGTTTTTGTGAGCTGAAATCGGCTCAATGTTCCTTGCACCGCCCAAATTCTTAGCTCCACCCATTGACCAATCAGATTAATCGCTAGTGTAGCTCATCCTTTTGAAGCGCAGATGCACACTTTGACCCGGAAGTGTGAGAGCAGCAGATCTACACTGAAAAAAGTGTGTTTTTGGATCTCCGGAATATAAAGTTTTGTTTGCATTACCAAACAACGAGCTTATTCGTCAGAAACGGCTCAGTTTTGTTCCTGTCCATCAGTGAAGAATCACTTTTGTTTGTAAGCAGCACTAGTTTGCCAACAAATGTCTGTAGGAGGGACGGCGGTCAAAAAATTATTCATAATGCAATAAAAAGCGCTTGATATGACACATTTAACGGGGCACGATACATAGGATGTAAACAATATGATATTTTCAGAGATTTACACGCGTTGAACATCATTTAGAACTAATATATTGTCTGTTACATTTAATTGTGAGTAAAACTGTTTAATTTCTTTCTTTTGTTTGCAATTTCTGACTTCCTGTTTGAAAATAAATTTCTCAGGAAGTGATCTGTCTTGGTCCTTTTTGGCTTCTATGACTCATCTGTTTTCTAATTCATCACGAGCTTGACCTCTATTATCCTTTGAGAAGGTGCGGCATATTCATTATTAATCATGCCTAACTCTTAACCAAGTTTCAAGACCTTGCAGTAGTTTGGAGTTCAGAATGGGTCGCAAATGTTGTTTCCGTGGTGATGCATGACTTTCCCATGATGAAGTCAGAGCTAAACTCGGTGCAAGCGGTGGGTTAGTCTCGAAACTAGTTATGGAGAACTTGTCTTTCGATATTTGCCACATCCACACAGCAGCCTTCTCAGCACAGCACCAAACGCCCATTTTTGAAGCATTTTTGAAAAAGATTCACAGGCAGATGATGCCTGAAACAGGTGGAGCTCATGGCCCTTAATTAATGCAGAACGCTAACAAAAACAAAAGCCATCTCACCATCACTGAAGCACTGACTCAAGCCGAAGTCGATTAAATAACTCTGAAGAGTTTCCGTGTTCACAAGAACATTTCCTGGGTGGATGTCTCTGTGGTGGATTCCACGTTTCATGCAGTCATCTGCAGCTTTGAAGACCTGAGTCATCACACGCTTGGCCACCCTTTCCTTCATCCGCTTTCCATTGACCAACTCCTCCAGGTTCCTGCAGGGGTGAGGGAACTCCATGACCAGCACGTGGCGATCAGGCTCTTCAAACCAGTCCAGCATCTTCACAATGTTGGGGCTGACCGGGGCCTCCTTCAGGAGAAGATTGATTGCCACTTCTGGAGGCTGTGGCTCGGAGCACCCCGGCTGGAGAGGCAACGGTCAGAAGTTTAGGTTTTTCATCTCAATTTATTAAAGCAAAACGAGAAGCTCAAAACGGCCCCAGATGTGTTTATTTCCATATGGTGAGATGAACTTACAATCAGCATGTAGCCGTCCTTCCTCTTCCTCTTGGAGACCAACTTGATTGCCACCTGAAACGAGAAGAGAGGAGGATGTAAGTTTAAAACAGTCAAAGAAACGTGATGCGAACAGTTAATAATGTACGAAGAAAAAGATTCTCTACCTTGAGAATAGTTAATAATGCACAAAGAAAACTTTCCGTACCTTGGTTCCATCAGATCTGCGCCGTCCCTGATACACGCTGCCAAAAGTTCCTTCTCCCAGTTTCTCTCCCACGTCGTAGAGAGAAGAAAAGTGAGCAGCTAAACACAAAACAGTAAAATACAATAAATCCTTTAGTTTCTTTAGAGGTTCATGATGGAATCCAGTGACAGAAAGAACGAGGCGTAATGAACATCAACCGTGTGAGAACGCACCTGTAGCTGGAGCTTCATTTGATGGACCCGGCAGAGGACTCGGCTCAGATGCTGCAGGCTGAAGATGGGTGACCTTTGTGCCTCTACGATGAAATACAGAGGCACCCTTCACGGTGCTCAATGTTCTACTGAAGAACGAAAGAACACCGCTCTTCTTCCTCTCCTTCTCTGTAACTGAATAAACATCAGGAGAGTGATCAGAAGCGAAGCTAAATAACTTCATTTCTGGACGGTTGACTTATAAGACGGAAAACGTTTTTTTACTTCAACTATAATGCCTGAAATAAATTGTTATGTAGACTCTTAAATTTCCAAACATATCTATGCTCTGTCAGATGTTTGAAAATATGCATTTTTCTATCCATTTGTGAATTTCTTTAATTGTTATGTGGTGTGACGTGAAAGCATCACTTTAAATTTGCATTTAGAGTGAAAATGGAATACACATTTTTCTCAAATCAAACATTTTAATCATACTTATTTGATATTTAACATTTCTGTGTAAAAATGTGGTTTAATTTTCTAAATCATCATGCAAAGGAGGTCATTGCTCCTCAAATATTTCAAAATATTTTCAATAAATTCTCTTAAACATCATGACAACGGTAAAAAAATTACTTGAGAACCATTCATACAAATGTTTTGTCTTCTATTAATGTTTACATGAATTACCCACAAACAAAGATGTTTTTGTCTCAGTTGTGAACAGTAGACCTTAAGAATTTTTTTGGTTTGGATCAAAATCCAAGTAGAAATGTTAAAATACACACAACACTTTGATAACACCTTTCCTGTATCTTGTCAGAGGAACATTTCAATATGTTTTCATTAAAAATATTGCTTTTTTATCTCTATCTGACACACAGACAATCTCATTTGTGTTATTTGTCACCAACCATATGTGTTCATTGTGTTTAAACAGCAAATAATTTATCCTGCTCTGTAACTGAACATAGACCATTGATGATGAAGATCAGAAACCTCACAGAACCTGATGGAGCTGGAACAGGAGCCTGAAGCTCAACACTTTGACTGAACGGCTAAGATTGTGCATGTGCTTTAGTTTCAGATGCTATTGTTGATATCTGGAATGTTTGTGAAAATCGTTCAGATTTCAGAGTTAATTCGTGTATCGAACGTTATTGATGAATGCTTCTTATGACACATGGTTAAGATTTCACGACTGCTCTGATCACTAACAGACACAGAAATATTGTTATTGTTAATTAAGTGATTAATATTAAGTATTGTTAATTAAGATTAAGTGATCATTATTGTAATGTGAGATTTATTACAAATTTATTACCGAGACAGGATCCCTAGAGCTATTAGTTCTTCTGAGGAACCTTTAGAACTTAAAAAGTACCGTAATCACAATGTAATTATTAGGATGTAATTGATTTAAAGAAAGCATATACAGAAGATAGAATTAGATATTTGTTGTAAATATTTCGACGCGTCGAAAATTCATGTCTAATGAGGAGGAGTCTCTTACCCTCAGGCCACGCCTCCTTCACCTCATCGCTCAGGGATCTGCAAGGGGTCGAAATCACAGGAACGAAAGACATAATAGCGAAAAGAAATGCACCGAATCAAACCAAAATGTCGCTCTGCCAAACGCTGTACCGAAATGAATTCTTTTTAAAAGTCGTCGTCTATGGACATGACGTCATAGTTAAGCGAACGCACTCAAACGAAAACAACCTTTAAACGTTAGAATTGTTTTTATTTTTGTTTTATGTTGCTCATTATATTGAGAAAATGTTTGAAATGGCTTGTGATTACAAGTAATTTAAAAATTTAAAGCTTATTTAATATTTAAGAAAATAGGGACGCTTTCATTTTGTCTGAACAATGTGTTACTGCTCCGTTACAGAGTTGCTGAGAGAAATTAATTATATAAATATATTAATTATATTTATATAAAGAATATATTTATAATTTAATGTTATAAAAGTTTTTTATTGGCTGTGAAATTATGGAGAAGGTGCTTGGCTTTCAGTCGCACAGGGGGGGGGGGGGCACGTTTCTGGAGCAAATGTCCAATCAATGAACTGCTCCTTGTGTAACTATCCAATCAGCGAGCGCCAAACTTATAGAAGAGGGCGGGACCTTTCTCGTTATGTCTGAGCGTGGAGACCCGTTAGCCAGACTCAGCACTAGAGGAGCTACAGTCAGCCTTTAAAACCTTTGTCTGGGGACATTTCGCTGCCAGCATTGTTTTATCAGATGTAATAAATTATAACGCAGCAACTCTGATTCGAGCGAGACACAGAGAGAGAGAGAGCTGAAGTACTAGCTAAAAACTACAATAAAAGTAGCAAAATCTTCATTGTATTATTGCTTTTATTATTTATATGATCCAAGACCTGTGTTTTTATTTGAATTAGCAAACTAAAGTGAATTATTTCATATACACACACAGTATCCTTTAACATTGAGAGGCTGTAGAATAGAAGCACACGAGTGCTCATCATATTATATATATGACATTGAATGACTTGGAGCGTTTTGTGTAAAGCCTTGAATTCTGAAGATTACCAGCAGCTGGAGGAGCTGGTCAGAGCAGCTCCAGCCTCCAGAAACAGACAGTGGTTTCGCTTTCTCCTGCAGCGCCTCTCATGTTCTCTATCAAGTGTGACTGTTGAACACATGCTTCTAGAATCCTTACTCCTCAATGGAACCCATCCTCTCATAGGTTGACCAGGATCAAGGGCGGGACGGAGACCTTACCCCTTCAAAAGAGTGGAGCCTTCCAGTAGGGTGTGGGACTGAGAGAGGAACGAGAATACTGTGTTTTCTGATTGTGCCGACCAGCATGCTGATATATCTCATTTGTGTTAACCGATCTGTTCTCAATAAATTAACTTGGTTGATGCCTGAGACCGAGTTTGTACCTGGGAAGGGAAAATAAGGGGTATTTTACAACACATATAGAAATATTGTGTTAAATGTATGTTTTTGTGATTTGTTGCAGCCATTTCTAAACTTAAATGAAATAAAGAACGATGCGCTTTAATGAGATCAGTGATGACCACCAGCTGACAGACAGTGGAAGAACTTTAATACGCTATTTTGTTCTTTGTTAAACAGCATGGACCGTTTAGCTCTCTAAAATATAAAGAAAAAAATTTAAAGCAGTTATTTTATTTGTTGGCTTCAATGTAATTTAACTCTTACCGAAGCTTTTAAAGAGAAAAGTGCATCAAATGCTCGACAATTCTGGAGATGACAGCACGCCAGGGATCCCTCTTTAACCATGTTGGATCCTCCTCTGGGAACTCAGAAAGTTGTGACCTCCCCAGTTTCCCCAGTAGCGCCGCTCCCTACACACAGAGTACGCAGTCTTCGTAGAGCACCAACTGTCAGAAAGAGGCACCATTATTCTGTTTACGTACAAGAAAAAAAGATAGTGATAAAAAAGTTAATATTTATTTCATAATAAATAATAAGTTTCTTTTGTTTTATGCATATATCCATGTTTATATTATTTTTTTTAACATTTAGAAATCATAAATTTATATAAATTTGAGCTGAATCCAGCTTCTTTTTAACGCTTTCTGGTCCACCTTAAAAATACGTGTGGCGTATTCCACTATTAAATGAGATGTGCGTGATTTTTGTTCACGCCTGGGTTAATATTCTTACGTTTGGATACGATCTGAGCGGGTTTTCTGTGATGAAGTCGAATATTTCACAATGCTTTCTCGCGGTGCTGGGAAATTCATCGAAAAAGACTTTAAATTGACATTCAGAACTTATAATCGATCACATTTTCACAGTTCAGATTTTCAAATACCTCCCTTTTAAAAACACTGGAGGACCTTGCTCCATTTCCTTCAGTTATTTTAAAACCACCCTCTCTTAAACGCACCCTCTCTCACTTAAACGTGAGCATATTTACTCTACAAAACTGGTCAGTGAACTATATATAAATAAGAGTATAAAACTATAAATAAATAATCATTCCTTAATCGTAATTCAATTGAAATGTTCAATTAATGGAGATTTTGGTTTCAGGCGAATCGCCCAGCCTTACTCTCTGTCACTGAGTTATAATGTAAACATAATGTTTTATATTACACACGTTTTGTACTCCGTCTGTTTGTATATGTTAATAAACCGGAAACATTGATTTGTGGTTCCATGCGTTCGTTCAATATTAACCCCAGGATATTTACACAGTTAGATGATCTGCTTAATGTGTTTTGAGGTTCCATTTCCCTGCGCACGCCCACATTCGGTTCCATTTGCCCATTTCTCTGCATTCAAAAACTCTTTACATCATTATAGTAATTATAGACTGTCAGAGTTTAAGAATATAATCAGTGGTTCGCAAAAGTTTGGACGCCCCAGGAATGTTTCCGAGTTTCCTTAATAAATCATTGGTTATCTCGATAACAAATCTCAGTTTTCATATAGGACACAAACACAGTGATGTGTGGGAAATGAAATGAGGTTTATATGACGAAGACCGTGTGCAAGAATTATTTAAACAATACTAGGCGTGTGCATAAATGTAGGCACTACAAACGAAACTTCTCTTGTGCCCAGCCATTATGAAACGCCAGCGGAGAAACAGGTACAGGTGCGCTGTCTGGCCTCAAACAAAGGCGCCCTGGGGATCTCAAGAGGTGGTGATCCACTTCTGCTAAAGAATAATACACACACACATATATTTATATTCACACAATTTCATAAACAATATTATGATACGTGATATTTACCAAAAAAAGCCTCTTCGTTCATTTTCTAACCTGCTTGTTACCTTTTGGGGTCACGGGGGTCTACCGGTGCCTATCTCCAGTGCACATTGGGCGGAGACGGGGATACACCCTGGACAGGTCACCAGTCCATCGCTGGGTAACATTCACTCACACCTTCACACCTAAGGGGAATTTAGATTATTCAAATGACATAACCACATGTTTTTTTCAACAGGCTATGCCCATACTCTTTGGTTTTGGGATGCCCACATTTGCTGCATTTATTGAAAATGCCTCCCTCATCTACTTCATCTTAAGGATCCCACTTTCGTCAGCGCCTGTACCTCTGGGTGTAACAGGACACAATCGCGAGAGGGGGATGAGCAAGAGGAGCTTGGGAGATGGCAGCACACTGAGAATAAGTGCAGAACCAAGACTTAAAATGGGTTGCACCCCTGATGGGAGTTGGGGCAGGTGTGATGAGGCACTTTGTGGCGGCGACAGCAGGCTTTCGACCTGGCCGGAGAATTGGAGCCTGACCTTCTTGGTTTAACGGAAGGAAAAATTGGAGTTTGAGTCCAGATGTAGATAGGCCTGCATCCATTTTTTCCCTTGGCTGAGGAAGCTGGGTTTCAGAGTCGGTCCCAGACCAAGCACGATCATTTCATTGGGTGTTCTCCCGTCGCTGAACCTGGAAATAAATGAAACATATTACACACAGTATTTTTATTTATTGCTGTCATCAGTGGAATATACATGAACTGAATTGTCGGCCAATATATATAAGCTTAGAACTATTATCCAATTTGAAAAAACACTTGTGCCTCGCTTTCCACTGAATGAGGGTCTTTTGATTCAGCTCAAAGAGATGGACCATGGTTTCGTCCATCACTCTGCACCAGTTCAGCACCAGCTCTCGGATGTGGAGGTAGTCAGTGAGTATTTTAGACGGCCCTGGGACGGCACATACCAGTTTTCTTTGTTGGTGACTTGTGTAGAGCACACCGCTGTATGCAAATGGATTCTACCAAGTGGCTTATGCTGGGTAAATGAGGAAAGACCCACAATGGTAACCAGCAATATCCTGGACCTTATTCCACCCAGTGACTCCATCCAGTCCAGTGACTGCTCCTGGTAAATGCAGACAGATGTTAATTGATGCGGAGGGATTGACATGAATATCTTAATGTTTCTTACGTGAGGCTCATCAGAGACACTGACTCCGGCGTCTGTTGGCTGGGACTGAGCGGGGGGGGGGGGGTCTGCTGTTGCAAAGCCAACGATGCAGAGGACTGAGCCGTAGACACAGACAAGAGTTTTTTTTCAAGATCATGGGGCTCATCCTCATACATTTGGGAAACCGTGATGTCCACCATGCTCTCGTCCTCAAACCCCTCATCTTGCAGGTGCTGGTCATCAAACTCTGGGAGCACTGGAGTCAGGGATTCGCCCATCTGATTTGCCTGTGTAGGTCCCCAGCAAACCCCAACAATTCACCTATACGAATAAAATGGGAAAAAATGAGAATGTGTTCTTACGCTGTTCGAACAGCACTAAACCTGTATTAACAAAAAAAAAGACCTAATTTCTTACCTGTAAATTCTCCAGGAGGGTGATAACGCTCATCCCAGGGCTTCCCGAAGACTTTCTTGCTGAGCAGGTCCATGGCCTCTTTGAATGAAAAATGATCCTTCTACAGCATCTTCCATCCGCTCATCATTCCAGCGCATCAAGAGCTCAAGAATTTACGCCTGGAAGTGAGCATCACTGGTACTAGTCTCCAAACGTTCAATTGACAGAAAAAAGCATCTGTCACAAACGACAGACTAAACCATGTGACTGTAAAGCTTTCCAAAATACGTTTACAGGTATTACAACGAGTGTTGTTTTTATCATTCACGAAATGATGTTATTTGCACCCAATATTCAATTTCTACAGGTAATGCGGCTTTTCTTATGAAGTCCTTTGGAGTAAATCTCCTGAGTCCTGACCTGATTTGAACTGTGGGTAAAAACATAGAGTAAACTCACACAAACGCACTTTCATATTGGTAGTAAAATGGCGAATGTGCATTTCTTTTGTTACATGTTGTAATTAATGATGAATAATGTATGGGATTGAGAAGATCACTCTTCTCAATTCCACCAAACAGGAACAGTGAATTAGAGCAATTTAATCATATTTAAACAAAATCTGTTGCTCAGCATCTTGTATTCAGGTTTTCATTTCATTTTAAACGAAACAACCTATTAATTGTCATATTATCACCAGGGTTTTTCTTTACATATAACTTCCTCACAAAAGTTCATTTTTATCCTTGATCGATATAACTCTGTTTTAATCTAGAAATCGTTATTAATATTCTATTTTCACTAGTGCACGTCGTTTTCTTTATCTGTTTACGGTTCTAAGGACCTGCTATTGAATGGGGGATGGGAAGTTACAAAAAGTCAATAAAGTCAAATAAACATAGTTATCTTGCGTGTAATAAATACGTTATGTCACATATCTTTGACAACAATATACATTCATTTGCGAACGAGTTTGTTATTGTGTTAGTGGTAAAGTTAAATATTATATTTTCGAAGAAAATCGGCGGAAACAACTAACGTGTCATGTTTCGTGTAATAAAAATGTAATAGAATGTTTCCACAATATAGAAAATGAAAATTCTTAAGTAAGACAACGTCTTACCTTTTCCAACAGACAGCAATGCAGAGATGGCAATAACGGCGGCTCGCGATTGGTCAAAAGTTAGTCCCATCCGAAGAGAACCGCGATTAGTCAAAAGTAAACCTAACAAGGGAGAGCGCGATTGGTCAGAAGAAGGCAAATCGAGAGACGCCATTGGTCAAAAGGAAGCCCAAGAATGAGATGCGCGATTGGTAAAAAAAAAAGCATGAGAGAGACGTTATAGTTAAATAATTTACTAATTAAATAATTTGTTACAACTAAATGTGAAATGTGCACGGCGCATAAACAAAATGATTATGTGTAATCGATATACCCAGTGTCAGAACAAAGTGTGTCTCACATGGCTGGTAGTGATGGGAAGTTCGGATCATTTTACGGATTCGGTTCTTTGAGTCTCGTTCAGTAAAATGAACGGATCTTTTTTCGAGTCATTTCGTTCATTTTACTAAAATATCAATAAATGTTGTGTGTTGTGTGTTACTTCCACATCTACTAGCGTTTTATACACAAACGCGAACCACACTACAAATAAGACAAAACTATAATGCTACATTTATAATAAATATAAATATATTACTAAAGCCTACCTGGGTCTTTTAGTCTGGTTTACCCAAACTCTGATCTGTCTTCTTTAGGTTTTAATCTCTTTTGTTCGACACAAAATTACTTCACTCTGATGTTAACGTGTGCAGTCCGAGCACTCAGTCCGGACTGGCTTTTTTAGCACTTTTGTCACGTGATCGCTATAGTGCCGGGATCCGAAAAGATTAGAGGTGCGTTCGACTTCATGCGGCGCTGCGCAGACCGATCGGCGGCTGACTTGAAGTAGTGCATGCCGGTTAGAAATTCTGTCCGACTTGAACCGGCGCTGACGTCACGTGACGTTCACGTGTGGCATCAAAGTAACGCGAGAGCGTTTCGATAACAGCCGGCTTGCTCAGCCAGAGCAGCGTTTTAGGAGCGACTGCGCCAGGATATGATGACGTCACAGCTTCTCATGATTGGCCACATTCACCACATGACGATGATCACGTGTGTTTCGTGCTTCAAGCCATACAATTGCATAAAAAATCAATTTGCATACCATTTCGTAAATAGTTTACGATCTTTTGACTGCAGTACATTTTTTTCCCTTAAATTATTTTTATTGGATTTGTGCATAAGTTTATTATTGTCCTTTTTTCATACAGACCAACTATAGTATTCAGCTGCATATTTGAGTAATATTTTTTTATGGAATAACTAAAATGTCAGTAATTTAATGTAATGTGGTTTTAATGTGGTACATTAAATGTAATCCAGTTCATCTGCGACAAAGTAGGCAAACGTCATGTTTCAGGAAGCAACGAGATCTCAAACGTGTCCGACTTGACGGCTCCGTTTTCAGCTCCTCCCCGGCTGCTTTCGGCTAATCTCGACGATCGGTCTGCGCAGCGCAGCATGGGCTCGAACGCACCTTAGGTCTTTTTGCGAGTCCTCCGGGTCCTTTCGGTCTTTTCTCTTTCCGGCTCATAATTTGCTAGATGTCCAATAATTTGTTTGTTACATTGTGATTTTAGTGTTGATATGTTAATGTTATTTAGTATCTTTTGATTCTAATTTATTTTTTATTTATCATTATTATTATATAGCTCGGTTGGCACAAACGTGTTACTTATTTTAAAACTTATTTGTATAACTTTACAGCTTGTTTTGCACTTTAAATGTCATGTGTTGTATGAGTATATTTTGATTTATCTTTTTAAGGTTGTATTTAAAAAAATAAACAATCCAAGAGTGTATAAAGTATTTATAATATCTGAAACATCAAATCTTTTCTAATCTGGGTGGTTTAGAATTCCTGCTTCTATGTAACTATAATATTGACCAAATTCCTCTCTTTTTAATTTTCTGAAAATACTAAAAATGGTTTTAGCACGGTCTCTTAAAAATAAGCACCACTTTTCTCCCAATAGTTATTTTACTTGGAACAACAAGGACATATGTTATAAAAGAAAGTCTTTGTTCTTTGATAATTGGTTCAGGAATGGGATTATACAAGTGAATCATCTTTTCAATGATGAAAAGAAATTGTTTTCATACGATGAGATTCTAAAATGTTACAAAATTCCTGTAACACCTAAACAATTTGCCATTGTTTTTGATGCCATTCCATCAGGTGCTATTATGATTTACAAGGGTTACTCATTTCCAATGGCTATTGAGACTCTGTCGCTTAACCCAATGGATACACCCAGGGGGAAACTATGTTTTCAATCAATGTCCAAAAGAAACAATGTCAAAATCCGTACTTTATTCCAATCCAGTTGAATTTCAGTTCCATGTGCTATTTCTGCCTGGAACAGGATTGTCCAAAAATTGTGTTGGGAAAAGATATGGTCCCTTGCTAATAAGTATATTTTGGTAAACAAAGTCAAAGAAATTTTCTTTTAAAATCCTCCATCGTTGTTACGCTGTCAAGTCTTTCTTAATAAGGTTCAAAAATGACATTGATGTTTTTTGTAAATCACACCCGGAGACTCTCTACCATCTGTTCTGGACTTGTGAACACACTCGAAATCTTCGGAGAAACATCTCTCATTTCATTGAAAGAGTTTTATTGATTACTCTTTTTCATTATGTTTTGAAAATGTGCTATTTGGTTTCACAAAATATGAACCAGAATGTGAAAATGAGTATTATATCTGTAACTTAATAATTCTACTTGCCAAATTTTACATCCACAAGTGCAAAGTATTAAAATGTGAACTATATTCTGTGTTTTCAAAAAAGAAGTAGAATTTTATGTGTCAACTATTTCTACCTCTTCAAACAAAAACGCTGTGAAAACCTCATCTCTGTGCTTCAAGTTTAAGATATTTTTATAATGCATATATTCTCAATTTTTCTTATGACATTGGTATTTCGTTTATCCCCTGGTGCTTTTCTTTTTTCCCCTTCTTTTCTTTATTTTTTTGTTCTTAATTGGTTCATACTTTTTGACTCTTGTCTTTTGACTCTTGTCTTTTGTATCTTATGTACTGCGTGTAATTCTTACTGTAAATGAAAAGTTCTCAATAAAAAAAAAACACCAGTAAATTAGGCCTAATAGTTTACAGTGATGCAGAATTGCAGATTGGGCATCAGAGGGGGCAGACAGACATAGTATTTCTGGGTATACAGTGGTACCCTGAGATACGAATACCTCGAGTTACGAAATGTTCGAGATACGAAAGGGAATACGAACTCGCGGGAAATTTTTTGCTGCGAGATACAAACAATTACAAACATTTATTTTCCACTTGCTTGTCTCACATCGCGCTATATATATAAATATATATAGATATAGTTGGGAATACCTTTGGAAGTTATATATTATTTCCTGGATATGATTAGTTGATGAAGAATAATGTTTATTTCTCTGTTCCAGAACACATGCATCCAAGATGTTTCTGTGGTAAAACCTGTGTGAACTGCATTAAACCTTTGATTGAAATCAACTGAATAGTCCTGTGTTCTTCTGACCGACACACAGTGGGAAAGCTGGAATTACAACCTCACCTTATACAGTCCAACATAATAAATTACAGTTAATCATTATCTTATAAACATTCCCTTTTGGGGTCACGGGGGTCTGCCGGTGCCTATCTCCAGCACACATCGGGCGAGAGGCAGGGGTACACCCTGGACAGGTCCATTGCACTCATTAATATTTATTTATATGAATATGAGAAATGAGTGAAAAACAAGAGCGCCGGTCTCTGTGTGTCTTTGCCCAAGAACATCAATCACATTAAACGAAGATGAACGTTTCACTTATAAAAGAGAGAAAAAAAGGTTTAATTTCAAACCGTGAGCAGCATTATCATTCAATAATTTTTGACTGATTACATTTGGTATTTTCGTGGTGTTTGTGTGTTGAAAGGCAGCAGCAGTTTAAAAGTCGTCAGTCCGTTGCATTTATTCTCTTAAATAATCGAAATGTGTAATTTCAGATATTCAATTAATCTGATGCATGTGGAGGAACATAAATATTATTCTAAATAGAGAT
This sequence comes from Danionella cerebrum, assembly GCA_007224835.1. Taxonomy (NCBI): domain Eukaryota; kingdom Metazoa; phylum Chordata; class Actinopteri; order Cypriniformes; family Danionidae; genus Danionella; species Danionella cerebrum. Next base: position 229,295 of record SRMA01025332.1, read on the forward strand.
CATTCTTATGATTTAATGTCAGTGTGTTTACTGTCTCCACGTAGTATTGTTTTGTGCAGAAATGAATATGTGATAATTATTGACGATACCACAGGTATTGACAATTTAAAAAGGTTCAAGTACAATAATCATTTACTCTGAACAGTTTTATAATGTAGCGGCTGGTCGATCCTGTTCTCCTTTACTATTGGTGTGGTGTCATCACGGGGGCGGGGCACCCCACGCATATCATTACTGTTGTTTTTGAACCGGGCTAACCGTCCACGAGATTGCTGTTGCATTAAGTTGGGTTCTGGCGGTTGCCATTGTTCAGCATGCTATATGTGTTGATCATTATATGCTCTTGCAGTGTGATCAACCATTAAACGGCTATAATTCCAACTCATTGTCAGCGTCTTGTTAAGACAATCCTACCTTCAAAGAGCGCTACAATATTTAAGTTATAATCACAAGGAACAAGTTCATATTAAAGGATTTAACCAATGACAAAACCCCATCATCCCCTTTAAATTACAAGTGGTGCTCGCTGCAGAGCCAAATGGGAGGAGCTAGAGCTCCAGCTCCCCGTCGTTGGATCTAGCGGGCGGGGCTTGACGCGCTATCAAGCGCCACCAAGTGGCTGTTAATGTTAGTGCGAGTTCAACCGAAATGGAAGTAAATGCTTGTGTTGATGCGCAAGATGCTGGCATAGATAATATTTTTGTCTAATATTGGTAATGATTATGATTGATGATTTTCATACAATGTGTACAATTTCATGTCCCACTGTGAATACTTATGTAAATATTTGATAAGAAGGGCAATGTGAAAGCTTACTGTGCATCCTGCTTTAATTTTTGTCCACCACATTAATCTGTGGGTTATTTGTGAACTAATCTGAATAATCTGATTAATTAATGTAATAGATAATAATAATAAAAATAACGTTTGATTAATTTATGTAATCTGCCCATTTTTGTATGTAAATGTGAATGTATGATTTCCAAGAGGCTGGTTGATTTTTTTAAATATTATTATATTGTAAATTTAAATGTATTATTGGCTGTAATTTTAGATAGACTCAACCTTCATGTAAGATTTAGATTTTATATACATCTCAAGGTTCCGTTTATCTTTAAAGTACAGTTCAGATGTCTTACCGTACCATACAGGTTGTACAGTTCGAACGGACTCTACCTGTGTCTGGACCTATGACGTATTAAGCCCCGCCCACTAGATCCAGCGAGGGGGAGCTAGAGCTCTAGCTCCTCCCATTTGGCTCTGCAGCGAGCACCTCTTAAATTAGGGGACCTCGAAACTCTCCTGGACTGTTGTTGCGTGAGGATCTCAAGAATACGTTCAGTTCTCATTTTGCAAACCAGCGCGCTGATAAATCTTATCCACCACTTTGTTAGATGAATAAAACTTGTGAACCTGGATTCCATCTGAGAGCGATTATTGAACCTGGGGGAAAATAAGGGGAATTTTCCAACAACAATGGGTTCAGTAACTCCACAACTCCTAATGATTTTAGCCATGTTTTCATAGTAAATGATGTAAAATACAGATATTTTGTTCCACTTAATATTTAATTGTTTATACAAAATAATCCCATCCAGTTTCTAAGATTCAGGGTGGTTCATCACAAAGCAATAACAACGGAACACAACAGACTGTTTTCTAATTACTTTATTTGATAAAATTTCTAATAATTCTCATCAAATTTGTGGTCAATTTAGTGTCACCAATCCACCTGATGTGCATGTCTTTAGACTGTGGGAGGAAACCGGAGTCCCCGGGGAAAACCCACACAGACACGGAGAGAACGTGCAAACTCCACTCAGAGAGGCTCCTCCAGGAGCTTTGTATCTGAGCAGCCCCGGTGATAACCACCAAGGCTCCGTGCTGCCCATCAGCTACCGTAGCCAGGCTCCCGTCATGTTTTGTCACGGACCTGCGCAAAAAGGGAGAGAAAGAGCCGTTTGAGCCAAGCTGTCTGGGTTCATCATTTGAACAACTTCTAAAGTGGCACATACCATGTGATCTCTTGTTATCGTCTGTGTGGTCACTGTCAGGATCCGCTCTAGAAATAGATTTGGAACGACGAGGCTGTGGAGAGTCAGAAACTACTAGGCAGGAACAGAGTTAAATCTGATTCTGTTAGAATTTCTTTACAAACACTGGCGATAGGGAAGTTATCTATAACAGAAGCCCCGCCTTGATTCTCAGATATATACAAACCTGGACGGCGTCCCACCTCAGACATTCAGTGGAGACCAGAACCTGGTTACTCCTCGTCTTTTTTATCTCTTTTCTAAGTTTTAGTTTAAATAAAAACCATGTTTTTTATATCATGTTTGTACCTTTACCTCCTACCTTTACACAAAACAACAATGTGTGGAGAACCTGCAAAAAAAACAAACATTCCTTCAGTTTTGAATCATTGAATCAACTTGACAAACATTTACTTCAAAAACCTTTTAGAGGTAGCAATCAAAAACAGTGATGGAACTCAATCAAATCTTTTTTCACAGCGATTACAATACTGATGTGAAAATATCACATACCCGTGACATCACACTTACCGTGAGGGTGATGTGGTTCCCCAAGGAGAACAGCATTAGATCTGAAACGAGTAACAACAGTCTTGTGTGAGTTAAATACAACTGTACTGTAACGTGGATGTGTGCCAGTCATTTGTGGTGGTTAGGAGGTGCTTCTCTTCACTGCCATCATACCTGCTGGAGCACCCAGCGGTACAAGGAGCTCATCCAGCGGTGCCGTGAGATCTGTGAAAGTGTCAGGCGTTCCTCTGGTCGTCGTTTCAGACACTTTCTGATCAGATCTTTACATTCTGTTAAGAGACAACGGGTGAACCAAAGCAAATGTACTGTACACAGCTGAAAATTCAAATATGATTTAAAAAATCCTGAAGCTGCACACTTCAAATATTTAAACCTTCATTTAAATCCCATTAGGATCATGGTTCAGTTGTGATTTGTCTGCAATATAATATTAATGGATCTGATCACTTACTGCCATCAAGTGAAGGCGGCACCCAATATTGTCCGGCAAAGACGTCTTTGACCAAAAGGAACGGCGGACGTCCCATAAGCATCGTGAATAACAGAACACCCAAGGACCAGACATTTGTTGGAATGGCATAGTATCTGGGCATCCCAAAGACCTCTGGTGGCTGGAAATGAGCGGCACCTGTCAACAAAGTAAGATGTTTCATATTTATATTCTACAATAAAAGCCCTCAATAAATATACGCCACGATACACAAAACAAAGTTTTCTTTTAAGAAATACATTTTAAAAATGTCCAAACCTTGAGTAATTAATGCTACAAATATTTTTATCATGATTCAACTGAAGGCTTTTCCACAGATTTACAAATGAATTCAGTATGAATTTGCATTTTAGAAAATATTCTAACTTTATTTGAAGCTTTAAGTTTGTACATCGTTTAGATTTTCACTCTGAACCGCACATTCTCATGCAAACTCACCGCTATTGTCTGAATGAAAGTGGAATGAAAAAGTGTAAGGATTTTTTTAAACTGAATGGTTAGACACTTTGATTTCGACGAAAAGGAAAATAAATGTGAACTGAACACAAAATGCTGACTCACCAGTATAAGTTCTGCTGTCATATCCGCTGTTATCCAGCAGTCGTGCAGAGCTGAAGTCGATCAGCTTGACCTGTAGAGGGCAGAGTTGGATAAAGTGCAGTAAAGTACAGCTAATGAGGGAAATAGTTACTCATGTCATTATTACTACCCACCTTTGGTTTGGGGTTCGTTGTGTTCACCAGAACGTTCCGCAGGTTGATATCATGATAAAAAATCTTTCGCTTGATGCAGTGCATCACAGCCTTAACCACCTGCCGCATTATAATGTAAGCCACATCCTCTGACACACCGTTCTCCACGCTGATGAACTCTTGGAGTGACACGCATGGTTGAGGGTACTCCAGAACAATAGACAAGGAGTCTCCTCTGTCGAACCATTCATACATGTCGATCACGTAAGGGCAGACTGGACGCCGCCGCAGCATCACCAGCAGTGCCACCTCTCGATACAGAGGTTTGGGATGGCCAGGCTGGAGAGGGAGCAGAGAAGTAGCAAACGGTCAGAAGCTGTTCATTTCAGAGAAGTCCAGCACACACTTTACTTATCGTTATTGGAAATAGAGGGTGCATAAACATTATGGTTGTTATAAAAAAATTCATAATAGTTTAAAGCTGCTTTTACCGGGTACTGGATCATACAAGGTCAACAAAGGCATGCAGCAAGGGACCAAAAACTACCCACAGGCCATGCCCACACAAACACAAGTTTCTTTTGAAGACACATTGCGTACTAAAAAATTGCATCCACACGAGCACGCAACACCCCTGAAAACACTGTAAATATTCTACAAAACCAAGTGCCCTTTTTAAAACGCGAATTCAGCATTGAGCAAAAACACAGGCGGGTGATCAAACAGGATAAATAAGTATGTGGTTGATAGCAGTGCAAACAGCAACGCAGTCTGTAATAGAAATTTTCCCATGTAATGTCTCCATCTAGTGGTTATATTGAGAAATGTAATTTGAGAAACTTTTTAGAGCATACGTCATACTTAGTCCCGCCCTTGAGCAGGAGGAAGTTAGAAAAGCACATGCGCCTCTCTTTGGCTCTCTCTCTCTCTCATCAACCATGTGAGGAGCACTGGAACTGGACTCCCTCTCAGGAGTCTCTCTTTTTCTTTCTTTCTCTCTCTTTCTCTTCTTTTATATTTCTACATATTCTTTTTCCTTCTTTTCTCTTCTAGCGTTCGTTTATATTTTTAATAGGCTCTTAATATGCGCTAAACCACGTTCTTCTTCCACGTTAGAGTCACGTGTGTAGGAAATGCGTTAAGACTGCTTATCTTGATAAATAAATAGCCGCCTTTGCTGTGTTCTAACTCAAACGGTCTTCAGTGTTCATTATCAATTAAGAAAGTATATTTTTCTACAACAATTTGGCGTTCCTGGAGACTTCGAACCAAACCAAACACTTTTTTGGGGTCGAATGAGAGGATCTCGTCTGATGCGACGTGAGCAGTCACGTGCATGAATGGAATTCCTGTTTCTGGACAGAGGAGACGTCTGATTTGGCCGATCAGCATACATCTGTTCAGCGTTGGATTCAAAGGCGAGTAAAATTCTAATATCTCAGTTATTGATTTTCTCTCACGCATAAGTTTTTTGAAGTAAAGCATGGTCCATGTATGCGATGTGTATTCCGGAATAAAGGGTTAATTATATGTTACTCTGCGTACGGATTATTACTTTAAGAGACGAACAAACATTGCGTTACCTTCTAGTGATAATTTGGGTAGCACGTAATAAATCGCTTGGTCAACGTAATAGGAGTGTAACTCTAGAGAGAGTTCTCCGCGAGGTTACGTTTGATATGGTCTTTATGCATGAAAAGAGTTCATGTGACATAGATTATTTCTCTGAGTGAAATAATTTGTGGTGAGGGTGCGTGTGATTAAATATTATTGAGATATTAAGAGACTTGATAATGTTCACCGAGAAAGAGATGAGATTGGAGCACAGCAAAGTCGCACAGCAAAAAATAAAAAAGCGCTCTAAAAAGTAACTAAACTATCTGAACATGAAACTTATGCAACGTAATAATGAGAAGAATCTTTGACTTAATGTACTTGTAAAGTGAAAAGCTTGATTTTTGTGATAAAAAAACTCTTAAAACTATACAAAATGAAGAAGCTATTCAAGAAGACCACATGGTCCTCTTCCTGCTTTTCTTTCCAAATTTCAAAATGGCTGATATAACAAAGGAAAACCCTTCCCCTAGCAATAAAAGTTCCAAAGTGAGTGCTAGAGGAGATAGTGGGGGTTTTATGATGACTACAGAGAGATGAAGAAGCAGTAACTTGAATGCTCATGAGGAAGACAATAGAATTGACTAATACAGATGTTGAACAAGTATTTAATGATGAGAAACTCTGAGCAATATTACTGTATAAAAGAAAATTAATTTGATGAGTTTTAAATGTGATATTGTAATTATACAATGCAATAATTCTCCTGTGAGAACTTATATTTTCAGGCAATGGGAGAACCTGAACGATGGAGATTTGTGCAAGACTTAAAAGCTGTAAACGATGCGGTAATATCGAGAACATTGAATATACCAAATATTCAATCTTTGATTTCTTCTATCCTTTCTGAGTGTGAATGGTTTTCTGTGGTGGATCTGGCCAATGTTTTTTATTTTTGTGTGTGTGGATATTGACGGTCAATTTTGGGTTTGTTTTTCTTTTTGAAGGAAAAGCCTGTGTCAAGGGTACTGTGAATCTTCAACAATCTTAGAAACAGTCTAGACAGTTTAGAGTTAGGTTCTGGATCAGTACTTTTACAGTACATTGATGACTGTCTGATTGCAAGCACAACAGAGAAGCAATGTGAAGAAGACACAGTGAAACTGTTGAAACATCTAGCACAAGATGTACACAAGGCAAGTATTTCTAAATTGTAGTGAATTGTTCAACAGGAAGTAAAGTTTTTGAGTCATTTGATCTCAAAACAAAAGAAAACAACTGGAGGTGAGTAGGATGGAGGCAATAGAGAACATTATGAAACCGACGACAAAGAAGCAACTTTTGTCTTTTCTAGGAATATGTTCCTATTGCAGGACTTTCATTCCAAATTTTTCTTGCTTAGAGGCTCCTCTAAGTGAAATCATCCATGGAAAAGTTTGTTGGCGAACAGTGTTATTACTTGGACACCAGCAGCAGAACTCGTATTTCAGGACTTAAAAGGAGCTTTTACATCAACTCTTGATCTTTCTGATCCTACCAAACACTTTGTTCAAACAGTGAATGAAAAAACATGGATGCATGACATCTGTGTTATTGCAGGATCATGGAGGTAAGTTACGACCGGGTGCTTATTTCTCCTCAAAATTGGATCCTGTTGCTGCAGAACTTCCATTATGCTTGCGTTTCGTCGCGGTTGCTAAAAAAGCAGTGAATGCCTCACGAGACATTGTTGGGTATGGTGAGTTGACACTGCTCGTACCACATTCTGTCTCGCAACTGTTATTAGAACAAAAAACGGCTCATATGACAGCGGCGAGATGGTTGAGGTATAATACTGTTTTGTTGGAAATGCCTAACATAACTGTGAAAAGATGTAATGTGCTTAACCCTGCAACTCTTTTGCCAACAGAGTTTGATGGTGAAGCGCATTCCAGTGTTGATGTGGTGGAATGAAGTTTGTTCTCCTAGGGTTGATCTGCAGGAGATACCTCTACAGAATCCTGAGATGGTGATTTTTGTGGATGGATCAGCTTACAGAAGTGAGGAGACTGGGTTGAACTGTGAAGGATATGTGGTATTTACACAACATGAGACATTACTAGCTGCATCTCTTCAGTCACATTTTTCTGCTCAAGCTGCTGAATTGGTGGCTTTGACTGAAGCTTGTAACTTGACTAAAGATAAACGTGTAACTATCTATACTGATAGTCGATATGCGTTTGGAGTTGTTCATGATTTTGGAACTTTATGGAAGCATAGAGGTTTCCTTACATCAGGAAAACCTATTGCACATCATATGCTAATTTCTAACTTGTTGGATGCTATTCTGTTACCTAAGGAAGTGTCTGTATGTAAATGTGAAGCTCATTCTGGTGCAGAAGACTTTGTTTCACAGGGTAATGCTAGAGCAGATGCAGCAGTAAAGAGTGCAGCGAGAAAGGTGATGTCTGTTCCCATGATGACTAAGGTGTGTACTCCTACAGTAGACATTGCAGGATTACAATCTGGAGTTCCTCATGAAGAGAAAGAGGTATGGAGGAAACATGGTCGCCTCAAAAATGGCAATGATAGACAGTTTGAGACAACACTGGTATGAGAAAGGTTTTGTAATATACTCTCAGAACTTTTGTGAACGATGCGTTATTTGTGCTACAAATAATGTTGGGAGAGGTGTTAAGATGATGCAAGCTGCTCACCCACAACCAAACAGACCTTTTGAACATTTGCAAATGGATTTCATTGAGTTAACACCAAGTGAAGGAAAGAAATATTGTTTAGTAATTTAGGATATGTTTTCAAAATGAGTTGAAGCATTCCTTACAGCTAAACAGAATGCAAGTGCAGTGGCAAAATCGTTGCTTGCTGAGGTGATTCCTAGATGGGGAATACCACAACGGATTTCCAGTGATAATGCTACTCCATTTGTGAACAATGCACTTCAAATGGTTGGTGAGTATTGATCTGAAACATCACTGTGCTTATCATCCTGCTAGTACATGTGCAGTAGAAAGAGAGAATGGAACTCTCAAGAACAAGCTAGCGAAGTGTTTTGAGGAAACAGGGCTCACATGGGTAAAAGCTCTCCCTCTCGTATTCTTACATATGAGAACGAGAATCTGGGGTCGAGCACGATTGAGTCCTTTTGAAATTATGATGAGACCAGCTAATACTGATATTGGACCTTCAGGTCCTCCGAGAACATTGACTAGCGAATGTGAAGATGAAATGCTTGTGTATTGTATGAACTTGTCTTCTGTTCTGAATTCTCTGCACAGAACAGTAACTGACACAAGTGGACCTTTATGATCTGAAACCTGGAGACTGGGTGATGGTGAAGGATTTTAGAAGAAAAAACTGGCAATCTAAACGCTGGCAAGGACCCTTCCAAATTCTTCTTACAACACAGACAGCAGTGAAAGTAGCAGAAAGAGCTACTTGGGTGCATGCTAGTCACTGCAGAAAGGTTCCGGAGCCTGCTGCAGGAGTCTAGTGAAGGAGTCTGTTGAAGGAGTTTGATGAAGGAGCCTGCTAAAAGAACATAGGTATCGATAACCAGTAATGGAGTTTAAGTTGACCTGGATCAGTTTTTGTTTTTGTGGTTCATAAGGGAGGTGAACTTGAGCGATTGACATCTGCAAGAGAGTCACCTGCAAGAGGAATCTGAAGGAAAGGTAGAATGTGTTACCAGATACATCAGCGAAGGTAACCTATGGCCTTGGATTTATTACCTCTGCAAACATCCTTGTGAGTATTTCTCATTTACTGGTTATTCATAGACCAGGGGATGTTCATGGAACAAAAATGGAAGCTTGGTCACTTTTACTCTGACAGGAGTAACCAAGGCAGATGCGGGTAAATTCTGGTGTGTGACAGAACAAATCACATCAGATTCATATGAGATGGTAGTTGATGTTGAAGTGATTCAACAAATTCCTACCCCAGCGTTAAAACAAATAATAGATTTAATTCCAAACCCTGATCAAATTATTAGTGATTTGGATATAACAAATAGAGCGGAAGTTATGAAAACTACTAAATTATCAAAAGATGCAAAACAGGTTAAAATAGCTAAAATAAAATGTGAGAGAAATCATGCTTGTACATTATGATTACTTCAACATGAAAGTTTAAACCTTAACTGAAGTTGTTGGATATGTTTGCAGATGAATCAGGAATGGCAGACAGAGAAAATTACTATTGATTTAGTAAAACAAAATCAATGTAAAATTCTCAAAGCTATGGCTATTATAACGTTATTTGGGAGAAGCATTTGAAAATAAAGTGAGTTTAGACAACATTCAAACTAATTGTTCTACTGATAAACCTATGTATTCAAAATTAAGTTTTGAAGTAACAACAACAAAAGCAGAAGTGTGCATATGTTCAAAGGAGGAAAATATGACGTAGGGTTATCACAATGCAACTTGAAAATAACCTTAAAGAATAAAGAAGAACAATGTTCAATTCTAGATAAAAATGGAATAACTGTTGATTTCTATTATCCATTTTCAAAATTAGATTCAAACTACTGGCTGCAGTATGGGTATATGGTATGAGAGCAAATCATCAACTTCCTCAGAAATGGAGAGGGTGTTGTTATACTGCCTTACTCTCGACGGGTACATCAGTTCTAATACAGGATGGTTAAGAGATAAAAAAGAGACATAAATAGAATACCAAGATTTAATGGGTATGTTTTATCAGATCTATGGACGTCACCGGCAGCGAACATAGGATGGTCTTTATTTCTAGGAGGTGGTACGACAATGGCGTTGAATAAAATCAATGGGTTAGCTTACAGTATGTTATCCTTAGCTAATGATACTGAATTTGCGTTACGATTTATCAATTATGAAATGAAGAACTTTAGAGATGGGGTTATTCAAAATAGACTGGCTTTGGATATTCTTACAGCAGAAAAAGGGAGGAGTCTGTAAATTATTATGTATTTCTTGCTGTTTCAATATCCCAGATGAATCCAAGAATATATCAAACATAATACAACACATGAAAAATTCTATAGTAATACAGTAGTAGATAATTCATGGTTTTCATGGTTCTTAAACCTGGAAGTGGATGGTTCCATTGGATGATGTAAACGATTGCCCTGGTGATATTTATGATCTTGCTGATCATCATCTGCCTGCCTTGTCTTTTGTGATGCATCTCGACTTTGTTGCAAAAGGCTGTCACTTTGGTCATCACAATGGAAGGATATATTAAATGGTGAAAATGATGGATGAGGAATGGAATGCAATATTTGATGATTTAGAAAACATTCCGAATTGAGAAATTGTTCTTTTGGTAATCAATCATTTTAGTGTGTCCAGGAAACTGGAGACATCAGAGGAACTTTGGGAAAGGGAGACATCAGAGGAACTTTGGGAAAGGGAAACCTCAGAGGAACTTTGGGACAACTGGAAACCTCAGAGGAACTTTGGGACAACTGGAAACCTCAGAGGAACTTTAGGACGACTGGAAACAACAAAGGAACTTTGGGACAATTTGGGACAATTGGAAACAGAAAGACTGTGACGAATACGAGGACAATAATACATTGCAATAAATGTTATGTTTTGTATTTCATTGTTGAACACATTGTACACACAGCAAACGGCATAGATATTAGTTAGAGGTATGAAAGTCTTTTACTTCTTGTCAAACAAAACGACAGGGGAATGTTTGGCTTCATATACTCCAGGACGGTGTTTGAAGGTCTGTATCTTGACAAATTTATAAATAGATTTCTCGGCTAGTTTCAATTAGAAAGGGGAAAACTTTCCTCAATGACAGGTATTTGACCTTTCGATACCGTTGTGGGAAAAGGAAGAATGTGTTGTTTTTTTTGGATATTTAGGTAATGCATGTAATGCTAATTAGAATGTTAGATAATACATGTTTGCGTTTGATTTTAGTGTGTTATAATTTGCTTGTTTATTATGAGAAGTGAATTAGAATTTTAATAATTTTGCTTGTTTATTATTAGAAGTGTTTTAACATTTTATAGTGGAAGAAGAACGTTGAGTAAAGTAATTAATGAAAATATTGTAGAAAACAAATTTTGGGTTACAATATTGAAAAATAGTCATACATTGCTTAACCGGATTTTTATTTACAGTATTAGATATCTTACTTTTGGAAAATTATTTTGTTGTCTTGTGACAAAAGGAGGGAATGTGATAGAAATTTTCCTATGTAATGTCTCCATCTAGTGGTTATATTGAGAAATGTAATTTGATAAACTTTTTAGAGCATACGTCATGCTTAGTCCCGCCCTTGAGCAGGAGGAAGTTAGAAAAGCACATGCGCCTCTTTGTCTCGGTCTCTTCTCTTGCTGTTCTTGGAGCTGATCACTCTCTCAGGAGTCTCTCTTTGTTTCTCCTTTTTCTTTCTTTCTCTTTCTTTTCTATCTCTATTCTTTTTATTTCTTTTTCCTCTTTTCTCTTCTGGCGTTCGTTTATATTTTTAATAGGCTTTTAATATGCGTTAAACCACGTTCTTCTTCCACATTAGAGTCACGTGTGTAGGAAATGCGTTAAGACTGCTTATCTTGATAAATAAATAGCCGCCTTTGCTGTGTTCTAACTCAAACGGTCTTCAGTGTTCATTATCAATTAAGAAAGTATATTTTTTCTACAACAGGTGGTTCTCAGATGCCTTATTGAGTACATTGGGGAGAGCCAGGGAGACCTCATCAGTGACCACTATGTATGTGTAAGGATATAATAATGCCTTTTTCTGTTTGCATGTTTTAAAAAGTGTCCCCTATAAACATTTCAAGAATGAAACAACTAGGCCTATTTTAACCCCAAAAAACTTCCCTTATAAATATATGCGACTTTTTCAACTGTACTTCCCTAATAGAGCAATACATAGACTTACCAGCCACTTTATTAGGTACACTTTGCTAGTACCAGGTTTGACCCCGTGAATCAACAGCCGTGAATCTTTGTGGCATTAATTCAACTGGAAACAATCCTCAGAGATTTTGCTTCATATTGACATGATGGCATCAAATTTGCTGCTATTTTGATGATAGCATCAAAACTGCTGCACATCCACAATGCGAATCTCCTGTTCTACTACAGCCCAAAGATGCTCTACTGAATTGAGATCTGGAGACTGTGGAGGTCATTAGAGTGAACTCGTCATTTCAAGAAACCAGTCTGAGATGATTCAAGCTTTATGCCATGCAGCGATATCTTGCTGGAAGTAGCATCAGAAGATGGGCACACTATGGTCATAGAGGGACATAGTGTCCGCAACAATACTGGGAGACTGTGACATTGATACAAAGAAAATTTCCCCACACCATGACCAGCAGCCTGAACTGTTGATGCAAGGAAGGATGTATCTATGCTTTCATGTTGTTGACACCAAATTCTGGCCCTAGCATCCGAATGTTGCAGCAGATAACTAAACTTCTATAGTGTAGCGCATGATTTCAGATTATTTTATTCTCTTTCTGAGATGCCTTTAACACAATAAAACTGCTCAAAATGATGCGCTGGCATCACATGATCTGTATTTGGACATGGCACTTTTTGACCGAATAATTACTCTTTTTCCGGTTCTTGATGTGGCCGCGCCAGGCCAGCGCCGAACCAGCCCGGGGGCACAGATTTGTTGGTCTCCTGGTATCAGGAGGGAGGAGGGTCAAATATATATATTTTTGACAAAGGAGAGTCCAGAATTTTAGCAAGTGGATTTAAACAACTTGACCAATAAACCAAAAGGCCACGCAGACACGTGAAGCCGGGTGAAAGTAAGGGCAAGAAGCGGGGGTCAGAATTAGACAATTTTTATTAAATGTGAAAATACTAGGGGTGTGACGAGACACTCAGCTCACGAGACGCGACGAGACACGAGATTGGGTTCACGAGATCGAGACGAGACGAGATTTTAAGGAAACTAAAATACAAATTATATGAATGCCTGGACAGCAGACTTTTATTTATCTTTTTATTTAACTTTTATTTGAGCTGCACATGGATTTTATAACTCTGTAAACGTTAACTTTTAAATGAACTTCTTCCTTTTAATGAAGTTCTTAATGAGCTTCTTCCTCTACAAATTGAAACTGAAGTAAAATGTTATAAAAGTAAAAATATATAAAAAATAAAATAAAAAAAATAAAATTATACATTTCTCCTTTTTTCAAGTGCAAATAATATGTGCAAAACAAAAAGTTGTTCTCTGTCAATACAGACAACAAATAGTACAAACAGAGCCTGATCAAGTATGTCACTGACAACTACATATCCATGTTCTTTTTTAAGAATATTAGCATGTCCACATTCTCTGGCAGTAGTTGGGATCTTTGCGCATTGACTATGTCTCCTGCTGTGGAAAAGATGCGCCCACTGGGAACAGAGGTAGCAGGGACAGAAAGGCACGCTTTGGCAAGTTGAGACAGCAAAGGATATCGAGAGCAGTGGTCTTGCCACCACTTCAAAGGGCAGCCACTGAGAGTGATAGATGCCTCTTTTCTGTAGTTTTCGACTTCCCTCTCTGCCTGTTTTGAACTGTTTGACCCCTCTGCTGGCTCAGAAGAGAAACACGCCCCTAACAGGTCCTCAAGTGCTGTCTTTTTGGGAGCAGGTCCTGCCACTTCAGGCTCATCATTTCTCACAGCCTCCTCTCTGCTTTGTGTAGGACAGCGAGTTCCACCTGCTTTCCCTTCTTCCTTCTCCTCAGCTGTAGTCTTTAAACAGAAGAAACACTGGTGTTAAATTTCATCAGCAGCTAAGACACACAGACAGACACACACTCCATCAATCTCTTAAAAATGTTTAGTTGATAAACATACACAATACAACTTAAAGTGACATATACCTGTTTTTGCAGCAACTGCTCTGCCTTGTTCTGCACCCTCAGGAAGACGGCCTCACACTGATCATAGTTTAGCTGAGGTAGAGTCCGAACCTTGGGTCGAGTACCGTGCACTCCAGCAGATAGTTGAACAACACATCTCCACTGGATTGCCGTCTTTGTGTTGGCCACAGTGGTGGAATCTCCATCATTTGGTGCCATGCTCTGTTCAATCATGCTCTTCAGTGGCACAATGAGAGACACTGTGGGACTCTTCTCCTCACACAACACTGTGGTGGCTGTCTTCAAAGGATGCAACAGGTTTACAAGGTCTTCAGCATCTCTAACATCGCAGCTGTCAAGTGTGTCAATGCTTCGGGCGTTTTGTTTTAACTCTGCGCTGGTGAGAGCTGCTGTTATGGCAGCTTGCTGTTCGAGGTAACGAGACAGCATATCTAACGTGCTGTTCCATCTCGTCGTAACGTCCATGATCAATTTGTGTGGTGGCAAGTTTAGCTGTTTCTGCTTGGAAATTAACGCCGCAGTAGCTGTTGAGCTCCGATGAAAAAAAGCAGCCACACGTCTCACTCGCCCGAGCAAACGAGCGACGCGGGGAACACCGAGACCAGCTTGGGTTGCAAGATTTATAGTGTGCGCAAAACACTTTATGTGCAGCTTCAATCCTGCCTCGCGCACGGCCACGTCCATATTACGTGCATTGTCAGTAACAATAGCGATGTCGTGGTTGGGTTTTTTAAGCTCCCAGTCAGTAACAGCTGTCTTTAAAACTTCAGCTATGTTTGCCCCCGTATGTGACTCGAAAAGTGGGCGAGTCTGTAGTACAACATTTTCTATTTTCCAGTCATTGTCGATTGTGTGGGCTGTAATTGTGACGTAGCTTTGTGTACTCCTCGATGTCCAACCGTCTGTCGTTATGGCGATGCTTATTGCGTCTTTCAGAATCTGCATTATCTTGCTCTTTGACTCTTCATAGAGTTTCGGGATCACTGTACGAGTAAAATACGTGCGTGATGGGATGGTGTATTTGGGTTCTAGTGTGTGGAGGAGTCGCCGAAATCCTTCATTTTCTACCACAGAAAATGGCCTCATATCTGCTGCAATGAAAACACCTATGTCTCTTTTTATTGCTGTGGCTCTGGCGCTTGACTGTGGAAGTTGAGGTCGAAATGTGTTCAGCGTTGTCTGGTTTGTTGGTGTTTTCTTCGCAGGTGCAGTTGTTGGTTTAAGTACTGAGCTGTGGTAGTGCCGTAAATGTCTCTGCATTGTGCTCGTGTTAGCCGCGCTGTACGGCATTGTTTGCATACAGTGTCTGCATATTGTCCGTGTCTTATCAGTCACTCTCTTGCCATTTATCATTTCTGCCGGGTGTTTTCTTATGCTTCTTTCATTTAAAGATGACAGACAAATTACTATAGTGAACTGTGCTTTTAATCTTTAACGCACGTGTGTTACACAGCAGTACACAATGCTTCAATTCTCCGGAAGCTACCCCTTAACAGGTCCGTGAGAAACAACTATTAAAACAATAGTTCCTATTGTTACATCCTTTCTCTTTTTTTTTTTTAACAAAACACTCAAATTTAAATATGACTTTTTTTTTCCTTCAGCAACATGTAATGAACAAAAAACTATTTCCACCTTACTTTAGATTACTACTTATAGTTCTTTTAGATTACTACTTATAGTGCTTTTCCCTCTTTTTCTACTTTATTCCTATGTAATATAGTCCTTCAGGTACTCAGGCTTCCGTATCCAACGTCCAGATTTTGTGATTGTCGCAGTTGTTGCTTCAGATGGTTCAGTGCTTTCTGTTTGTGGTTCCACATCTTCAGGTGTTTGAGACTCAACCTCCATCCTTTCAGCAAGTGTGTCATCATGTACAACTGTCTCTGGTTGATTATTGCTTTTGGGTTGTGTTCCGTGATCTCTCCTCAGATGTCTCCTGTTTCTCCTGATAATTTTTCCTGAATCCAGCTCAACACTGTATGATCTAAGATCAACAGGCTTCACAATTGTTCCTTTTCTCCAGAACTTGTGTGGATCAAAGGGTTGAATTCTCACTTGATCGCCTTGCGTCAGAATATCTAAATCCTTAGCTGATCTGCTGTAATAGGATTGTTGTCTTTGCTGGTTTTGCTTCAGCTCTCTCAGGGCATTATGTATCTCTGGTTTCAGAAGACTGTTTTTAGTGGGTAGTAGTGTTTTTGTTCGACGACTTAACAACCTCTGTGCTGGGCTAGTTGTCAGTCCCTGTGTTGGTGTGTTCCTATGGTCCAATATGGCTAAATAGGGATCCTGTTTTGACATTTTAGCTTTCTGCATCAGTCTCTTGGCAGTTTTGACCGCTGATTCTGCCTTTCCATTACTTTGAGCATATCCCGGTGATGAGGTTTTGTGCTGAAATCCCCAGAGATGCCTGAATTTCACAAACTCCTGTGATGAAAACTGTGGACCATTGTCTGAAATGACTGTATCTGGGATTCCAAAACGAGAAAAAAGCGCTTTTAACTTTCTAATTACTGTTGTGGATTTAGTATCTGCGAAATAGTCAATTTCCCAAAAATTGGAATAGTAATCCACTGTTATGAGATATTCCTTATTGTCATATGTGAACAGATCTGTCCCTCTGGCATTTCATGTGGACACAGTGTCTCTTTTTGCTGTTTACAGTCCACTGTGCGACAGGTGTCACACTTCTGCACAAATGCCTTGATCTGCTCATTTATTCCTTGCCAATAAACACACTCTCTTGCTCTCCTGATGCATGCTTCCCCACCTAAGTGTGAAGAGTGTATGAGTTGAGTTATCTCTTTCCAGAGTTGCTTTGGAATGACAACTCGCTCGCCTCTAAACACAATATCATCCTGGTAACTCAGTTCTTCCTGAAAAGAGTAATAATGGGCAATTTCTGGTGGTGCCTCAGATTTTTCTTTCGGCCACCCCTGCAATATGACTCTGATCAGCGTTTGCAAAGTATGATCTTCCTTTGTTTTAGATCTGATCCAATCCAATCTGTCAGTAGAGATTGGTGCATGTTGTGCCATGTTGATTGTCTCTATTTCCGCTTCCACGGTTCCTGTGGGTGTATCTTCGGATATATAGGCTCTGCTTAGTGTGTCAGCCAACCACATCTCTCGTCCTGGGACATATACGACATTCACATCATATTTTTGCAATCTGAGCATCATTCGTTGTAATCTTTTTGGTGCAGCCAGTAGGGGTTTGAGCAGAATGTTTTCCAAGGGTTTGTGATCACTTTGTGCTATCACTTTCTGTCCATATGTATAATGGTGAAATTTTTCCATTCCAAACAACAGGGCCAATAGTTCCTTCTCAAATTGTGCATATCCTCGCTCTGTGCGTGTCAGCGCTCTGCTTGTGAATGCTACTGGTTTCCCTCCTTGCATAAGTGCAGCACCCAGACCTCCCTCTGATGCATCACATTGAATGTTGAGCTCTTCCTCAGGGTTATAGTATTTTAAAACTGGTGCATTTGCAATTGTTTCTTTTATTTTACAGAAAGCGTTTTCATGCTGCTCAGTCCATTGCCACTCACAACCTTTGTGTGTCAGGTGTCTCAGAGTTCCACATTGGTCTGACAAGTGTGAACAAAACTTTGAGAGGTAGTTCACCATCCCAAGCAGCCTTTGAACTGCCTTGACATCTGTAGGTCTCTGCATATGTGTTATAACTCGAACCTTGTTCGGATCTATTTTTAGTCCATCTGATGTCAGCAGATGTCCTATGTAAGACACTTCCCTTTGTTTTAATTTGAACTTGTCAGCATTCAATTTGATACCTTTTTCTCTGCATCTCCCCAAAAATGCTTTTAATTTCTCATCATGGTCTTTCTCAGCATTCTCTTGTGTTGCACCTTGTCCCGTGATAAGCACGTCATCTGCAATGATGTATATACCGGGCAACCCCTCTAGTGCTTGTGTGAGTTTCCTCTGAAAAATTTCAGGAGCTGGACTAATTCCCATCGGCATCCGCAACCATCGATACCTCCCAAACGGAGTCGCAAAAGTGGTGAGGTGGCTGGATTCTTCCTCTAGTTTCACATGCCAGAATCCACTCTTGACATCACAGACAGTGAACACTTTAGCTCTTGACAGTTCTGGAAGGATGTCATCAATGGTGGGTAAGGGAAAATGACTACGTTTTAAAGCTTTATTCAGAGGCTTTGGATCTATACAGACTCGTAAACTACCATTGGGCTTCTGAACAAGCACCATGTTACTGATCCAGTCTGTGATCCTTTCTACTGGTGCAATGATGCCTCTCCTCTGAAGATTTTGAATTTCCTCTTTTAATGGCTGCATCAAAGCTACAGGGACTCTTCTCTTTGGGAGTTGTACTGGTTGTATTGAGTCATCAATCTCAATTTTGTACTCCCCTTCAAAACATCCATCTCCTGTAAAAACTTCACTGAACTGTTTCTGTATTTGGGATAATGACCACTGGCTGACTGTTGGGTGTTCTGTGGTGACAATACTGTCTATAGCCAAAATGTTCTCATATTGCACTTTGATGAGTTTCATTGCTTCACTTGCTCTTTTCCCAATCAGAGGCACTGAACAATCACTGTCCACTGCTTGGAATTCCAACCTGTATAATTTGTGGTTTCTTGGATTTCTTATTTTCAGTTTACATTTCCCAATGGGTTTTATCTGGCTGTGGTTGTACATCATTAGCATGGTGTTTGAGTCCATCATTTTAACATCAGTGTTCAGCAGACTGATTGGAATGACATTACAGCTGGCACCACAGTCAATCTGGAATTTTACAAGTTTATTCCCCACCATCATTCCTGCAAACAGCTGTTTTTTCCTTTCATTTACCTCTTCAGTCTTACTTATTGTACCAACCGTGAGAATATCTTCATATTCACTACAGTCTTTTTCTGTCACAGTGTGCACTGCTTTCCCATATTTAGCGTGCAATTTTCTTGAATGTGCTATACATTTAACTGCAAAATGATTCATTTTTCCACACTGTTTGCATTTCTTTCCATTTTTGTCTGTCTTTTTCATGCTCTTTGTCACAGAATCTGCACATTATCCAGCTGCGCTGTTGCCGCTCTGTGTGTGCTTTTAGTCTGACGGCATGCACCGCCTCTGCTGCCGCTCCTCCTGCTGCAATGGCTCGGCTGTTTTGCCGTGACAGCTCTGCAGCCCTGCAGATCTGAATGCACTTCTGTAGAGTTAAATCCTTTTCTCTGAGCAGTCTCTCTTTTATTACTGCACTGTTAAGTCCGCACACGACTCTGTCGCGTATTAGCGAGTCTTTAATCTCACCGAAGTTGCACGTTTTGGCAAGCACTCGTAACTCCGTGACGTAATTATCGATTGACTGGTCAACTCCTTGACATTTTGAAAAGAATCGATAACGTTCGACTGTTTCGTTTATGCTGGGGTTACAGTGTTCATTAAACTTGACGATAATGTCCTGAACTTTTCGCGCTTCTTCTGGTACGTCACTCATTAACGTTTCCAGCAGCTCTCGTCCGCGCTCTCCGATAAGATAATAAAGCAACTTTCCTTTTTTCTTTTCCTCTTCGTCCGACATGGTTAAATCCAAATACAGATTGAACTGGTCTCTCCACGATTTCCAGGACTTGGATAAATCGCAGTCATCCAAACACAGCGGTGCTGGTGGTTTCAATCCGTCCATCATGCAGCCGTCAATATACAGGTGTAAATCTCCGTATTCTAAACTTACTTTCCACAAAGTCCCGATGCTTAGACAGTGTCAGAGTTCGCCCTCGCTGCCACCATGTTTTCTTATGCTTCTTTCATTTAAAGATGACAGACAAATTACTATAGTGAACTGTGCTTTTAATCTTTAACGCCCGTGTGTTACACAGCAGTACACAATGCTTCAATTCTCCGGAAGCTACCCCTTAACAGGTCCGTGAGAAACAACTATTAAAACAATAGTTCCTATTGTTACACCGGGAACCCAAAATGCTGCCAAACAAACGATTTGAAAGTGGCTGGGGCATCTTCAATATTAATACCTGTATTTTCCGACGTCATTTTTGGCTTCTTGCTGGATCTCGCGAGACAGAATTTTAATGCGACGAGCCATCTCGCCAACTTACATCTCGCGAGATCTCGTCACACGAGATCTCGTCACACCCCTAGAAAATACTAATTAGAAATGTAGGTGCTAGGCTATTTAAAAGAGAGACTGAATGAGCTCTCGCTCTCGGGACTGGTAGCGGGTGGAGCAGCCGGTGGCAGGGCCTTACTAGACGCCAACGCCCACACTCACACAGCAATCCTCCCCCGGACGGGAAAACAGCACAAGACACCAAACCCCAAAATCACTCGTGTTCACAGCACTCGCCACCCTAAGATTGGCTCCACTGACCCGCTGCTCCACGTGACACCAGCACCCTGTAAAAAGGCACAATTCACACACACACACACACACACACACACACACACACACACACACAATTGCTTAAAAACAAATAATCCAGCACATAAGAGTTCACTATAATTGTATAAAAACGGAATATCCAGGTGGGCAGGGAAGAGAAACCTTAGTCCACAGTTAAAAAGCACGTTGGAGAGGTTAGTCCTGAGTTGCAGAACCACAGCTTGTAGAGCGGGTATAAGTTGTTTGTGTTCTCCACTCAGGCAGCGCCACAGCCCCAGCAGCGCTGGCAACCACGGGGAAGCCTCAAATCAGTGACGCAATAGGGGAATCCCACCCGTGCTTCCGGGTCAGCAAAGCAGCAGTGTCTATAACTAATTAGGGCAGACTTTCCAGGCGAGGTTTGTTGGCGGAGGCTCCTCTGAGCTCCGAGCAGAGGCTCTTTTGCACGCCAGTGAATGATTGATCGCTACGCCTGAAGCAGAGATTACAGGTGTGTTTACAGCCGAGACGCCGATCAGCACACGCAGCCACCGCGCAGAAAGCAATACTGTTGCGATCTAGCAATGATACGGTCGGGAAGCGATCCTGGCACACGAAGCCGGCACCCATGGGAACACACGGAGGGATCGAAAATAGGAGTCCCTTTATATGGCAAATTGTGGAACGCCATTGGCTAGCGGTATTTAATTGAATAATAAGCTCCAAGCGAAATTCATCATACCACATTGAGAAGATGCCTTTCAACACAATAAAACTGCTCAAAATGCTGCGCTGGCATCACATGATCTGTATTTTGACATGGCACTTTTTGACGGAATATTTGCTCTTTTCCGGTTCTTGAGAACTATGGATCAATCTACACTTCGGAAGTTTAGCGCATGTTTTCAGATTATTTTATTCTCTTTCTGAGATGCCTTTTAACACAATAAAACTGCTCAAAATGATGCGCTGGCATCACATGATCTGTATTTTGACATGGCGCGTTTTGGCGGAATATTTGCTCTTTTTCCGGTTCTTGAGAACTATGGATCAATCTACGCCTCGGAAGTGTAGCGCATGATTTCAGATTATTTTATTCTCTTTCTGAGATGCCTTTTAACACAATAAAACTGCTCAAAATGATCGCTGGCATCACATGATCTGTATTTTGACATGGCACTTTTTGACGGAATATTTGCTCTTTTTCCGGTTCTTGGGAACTATGGATCAATCTACACTTCGGAAGTGTAGCGCATGATTTCAGATTATTTTATTCTCTTTCTGAGATGCTTTTTAGCACAATAAAACTGCTCAAAATGATGCGCTGGCATCACATGATCTGTATTTTGACATGGCACTTTTTGACGGAATATTTGCTCTTTTTCCGGTTCTTGAGAACTATGGATCAATCGCCACTTCGGAAGTGTAGCGCATGATTTCAGATTATTTTATTCTCTTTCTGAGATGCCTTTTAACACAATAAAACTGCTCAAAATGATGGCTGGCATCACATGATCTGTATTTTGACATGGCACTTTTTGACGGAATATTTGCTCTTTTTCCGGTTCTTGAGAACTATGGATCAATCTACCCTTCGGAAGTGTAGCGCATGTTTTCAGATTATTTTATTCTCTTTCTGAGATGCCTTTTAACACAATAAAACTGCTCAAAATGATGCGCTGGCATCACATGATCTGTATTTTGACATGGCACTTTTGGACGGAATATTTGCTCTTTTTTCCGGTTCTTGAGAACTATGGATCAATCTACACTTCGGAAGTGTAGCGCATGATTTCAGATTATTTTTATTCTCTTTCTGAGATGCCTTTTAACACAATAAAACTGCTCAAAATGATGCGCTGGCATCACATGATCTGTATTTGACATGGCACTTTTTAACGGAATATTTGCTCTTTTTCCGGTTCTTGAGAACTATGGATCAATCTACACTTCGGAAGTGTAGCGCATGATTCAGATTATTTTATTCTCTTTCTGAGATGCCTTTTAACACAATAAAACTGCTCAAAATGATGCGCTGGCATCACATGATCTGTATTTTGACCTGGCACTTTTTGGCGGAATATTTGCTCTTTTTCCGGTTCTTGAGAACTATGGATCAATCTACACTTCGGAAGTGTAGCGCATGATTTCAGATTATTTTATTCTCTTTCTGAGAAACCTTTTAACACAATAAACTGCTCAAAATGATGCGCTGGCATCACATGATCTGTATTTTGACATGGCACTTTTTAACGGAATATTTGCTCTTTTTTTCCGGTTCTTGAGAACTATGGATCAATCTACACTTCGGAAGTGTGGCGCATGATTTCAGATTATTTTATTCTCTTTCTGAGATGCCTTTTAACACAATAAAAACTGCTCAAAATGATGCGCTGGCATCACATGATCTGTATTTTGACATGGCACTTTTTAGCGGAATATTTGCTCTTTTTCCGGTTCTTGAGAACTATGGATCAATCTACACTTCGGAAGTGTAGCGCATGATTTCAGATTATCTTGTTCTCTTTCTGAGATGCCTTTTAACACAATAAAACTGCTCAAAATGATGCGCTGGCATCACATGATCTATATTTTGACATGGCACTTTTTGACGGAATATTTGCTCTTTTTCCGGTTCTTGAGACTATGGATCAATCTACACTTCGGAAGTGTAGCGCATGATTTCAGATTATTTTATTCTCTTTCTGAGATGCCTTTTAACACAATAAAACTGCTCAAAATGATGTACTGGCATCACATGATCTGTATTTTGACATGGCACTTTTTGACGGAATATTTGCTCTTTTTCCGGTTCCAGAGAACTATGGATCAATCTACACTTCGGAATTGTAGCGCATGATTTCAGATTATTTTATTCTCTTTCTGAGATGCCTTTTAACACAATAAAACTACTCAAAACGATGCGCTGGCATCACATGATCTGTATTTTGACATGGCACTTTTTGACGGAATATTGGCTCTTTTTTCGGTTCTTGAGAACTATGGATCAATCTACACTTCGGAAGTGTAGCGCATGATTTCAGATTATTTTATTCTCTTTCAGAGATGCCTTTTAACACAATAAAACTGCTCAAAATGATGCGGTGGCATCACATGATCTGTATTTTGACATGGCACTTTTTGACGGAATATTTGCTCTTTTTCGGTTCTTGAGAACTATGGATCAATCTACACTTCGGAAGTGTAGCGCATGATTTCAGATTATTTTATTCTCTGAGATGCCTTTTAACACAATAAAACTGCTCAAAATGATGCGCTGGCATCACATGATCTGTATTTTGACATGGCACTTTTAGACGGAATATTTGCTCTTTTTCCGGTTCTTGAGAACTATGGATCAATCTACACTTCGGAAGTGTAGCGCATGATTTCAGATTATTTTATTCTCTTTCTGATGCCTTTTAACACAATAAAACTGCTCAAAATGATGCGCTGGCATCACATGATCTGTATTTTGACATGGCGCTTTTTAACGGAATATTTGCTCTTTTTCCGGTTCTTGAGAACTATGGATCCATCTACACTTCGGAAGTGTAGCGCATGATTTCAGATTATTTTATTCTCTTTCTGAGATGCCTTTAACACAATAAAACTGCTCAAAATGATGCGCTGGCATCACATGATCTGTATTTTGACATGGCACTTGTGGACGGAATATTTGCTCTTTTTCCGGTTCTTGAGAACTATGGATCAATCTACACTTCGGAAGTGTAGCGCATGATTTCAGATTATTTTATTCTCTTTCTGAGATGCCTTTTTTACACAATAAAACTGCTCAAAATGATGCGCTGGCATCACATGATCTGTATTTTGACATGGCACTTTTTGCCGGAATATTTGCTCTTTTTCCGGTTCTTGAGAACTAAGGATCAATCTACACTTAGGAAGTGTAGCGCATGATTTCAGATTATTTTATTCTCTTTCTGAGATGCCTTTTAACACAATAAAACTGCTCAAAATGATGCGCTGGCTCCACATGATCTGTATTTTGACATGGCACTTTTTAACGGAATATTTGCTCTTTTTCCGGTTCTTGAGAACTATGGATTAATCTACACTTCGGAAGTGTAGCGCATGATTTCAGATTATTTTATTCTCTTTCTGAGATGCCTTTTAACACAATAAAACTGCTCAAAATGATGCGCTATCATCACATGATCTGTATTACGACATGGCACTTTTTGACGGAATATTTGCGCTTTTTCCGGTTCTTGAGAACTATGGATCAATCTACACTTCGGAAGTGTAGCGCATGATTTCAGATTTTTTTATTCCCTTTCTGAGATGCCTTTTAACACAATAAAACTGCTCAAAATGATGCGCTGGCATCACATGATCCGTATCTTGACATGGCACTTTTTGACGGAATATTTGCTCTTTTTCCGGTTCTTGAGAACTATGGATCAATCTACACTTCGGAAGTGTAGCGCATGATTTCAGATTATTTTATTCTCTTTCTGAGATGCCTTTTTGACACAATAAATCTGCTCAAAATGATGCGCTGGCATCACATGATCTGTATTTGGACATGGCACTTTTTGACGGAATATTTGCTCTTTTTCCGGTTCTTGAGAACTATGGATCAATCTACACTTCGGAAGTGTAGCGCATGAGTTCAGATTATTTTATTTTCTTTCTGAGATGCCTTTTAACACAATAAAACTGCTCAAAAAAATGCGCTGGCATCACATGATCTGTATTTTGACATGGCACTTTTTAACGGAATATTTGCTCTTTTTTCGGTTTTTGAGAACTATGGATCAATCTACACTTCGGAAGTGTAGCGCATGATTTCAGATTATTTTATTCTCTTTCTGAGATGCCTTTTAACACAATAAAGCGGCTCAAAATGATGCGCTGGCATCACATGATCTGTATTTTGACATGGCACTTTTTGACGGAATATTTGCTCTTTTTCCGGTTCTTGAGAACTGTGGATCAATCTACACTTCGGCAGTGTAGCGCATGATTTCAGATTATTTTATTCTCTTTCTGAGATGCCTTTTAACACAATAAAATTGCTCAAAATGATGCGCTGGCATCACATGATCTGTATTTTGACATAGCACTTTTTGACGGAATATTTGCTCTTTTTCCGGTTCTTGAGAACTATGGATCAATCTACACTTCGGAAGTGTAGCGCATGATTTCAGATTATTTTATTCTCTTTCTGAAACGCCTTTTAACACAATAAAACTGCTCAAAATGATGCGCTGGCATCACATGATCTGTATTTTGACATGGCACTTTTTGACGGAATATTTGCTCTTTTTCCGGTTCTTGAGAACTATGGATCAATCTACACTTCGGGAGTGTAGCGCATGATTTCAGAATATTTTATTCTCTTTCTGAGATGCCTTTTAACACAATAAAACTGCTCAAAATGATGCGCTGGCATCACATGATCTGTATTTTGACATGGCACTTTTTGAATGAATATTTGCTCTTTTTCCGGTTCTTGAGAACTATGGATCAATCTACACTTCGGAAGTGTAGCGCTTGATTTCAGATTATTTTATTCTCTTTCTGAGATGCCTTTTAACACAATAAGACTGCTCAAAATGATGCGCTGGCATCACATGATCTGTATTTTGACATGGCACTTTTTGACGGAATATTTGCTCGTTTTCCGGTTCTTGAGAACTATGGATCAATCTACGCTTCGGAAGTGTAGCGCATGATTTCAGATTATTTTATTCTCTTTCTGAGATGCCTTGTAACACAAAAAAACTGCTCAAAATGATGCGCTGGCATCACATGATCTGTATTTTGACATGGCACTTTTTAACGGAATATTTGCTCTTTTTTCGGTTCTTGAGAACTATGGATCAATCTACACTTCGGAAGTGTAGCGCATGATTTCAGATTATTTTATTCTCTTTCTGAAATGCCTTTTAACACAATAAAACTGGTCAAAATGATGCGCTGGCATCACATGATCTGTATTTTGACATGGCACTTTTTACCGGAATATTTGCTCTTTTCCGGTTCTTGAGAACTATGGATCAATCTACACTTCGGAAGTGTAGCGCATGATTTCAGATTATTTATTCTCTTTCTGAGATGCCTTTTAACACAATAAAACTGCTCAAAATGATGCGCTGGCATCACATGATCTGTATTTTGACATGGCACTTTTTGACTGAATATTTGCACTTTTTCCGGTTCTTGAGAACTATGGATCAATCTACACTTCGGAAGTGTAGCGCATGATTTCAGATTATTTTATTCTCTTTCTGAGATGCCTTTTAACACAATAAAACTGCTCAAAATGATGCGCTGGCATCACATGATCTGTATTTTGACATGGCACTTTTTGACTGAATATTTGCTCTTTTTCCAGTTCTTGAGAACTATGGATCAATCTACACTTCGGAAGTGTAGCGCCTGATTTCAGATGATTTTATTCTCTTTCTGAGATGCCTTTTAACACAATAAAACTGCTCAAAATGATGCGCTGGCATCACATGATCTGTATTTTGACATGGCACTTTTTGACTGAATATTTGCTCTTTTTTCGGTTCTTGAGAACTATGGATCAATCTACACTTCGGAAGTGTAGCGCATGATTTCAGATTATTTTATTCTCTTTCTGGGATGCCTTTTAACACATTAAAACTGCTCAAAATGATGCGCTGGCATCACATGATCTGTATTTTGACATGGCACTTTTTGAGCGAATATTTGCTCTTTTTCCGGTTCTTGAGAACTATGGATCAATCTACACTTCGGAAGTGTAGCGCTTGATTTCAGATTATCTTATTCTCTTTCTGAGATGCCTTTTAACACAATAAAACTGCTCAAAATGATGCGCTGGCATCACATGATCTGTATTTTGACATGGCACTTTTGGCGGAATATTTGCTCTTTTTCCGGTTCTTGAGAACTATGGATCAATCTACACTTCGGAAGTGTAGCGCATGATTTCAGATTATTTTATTCTCTTTCTGAGATGCCTTTTAACACAATAAAACTGCTCAAAATGATGCGCTGGCATCACATGATCTGTATTTTGACATGGCACTTTTTGCCGGAATATTTGCTCTTTTTCCGGTTCTTGAGAACTATGGATCAATCTACACTTCGGAAGTGTAGCGCATGATTTCAGATTATTTTATTCTCTTTCTGAGATGCCTTTTAACACAATAAAACTGCTCAAAATGATGCGCTGGCATCACATGATCTGTATTTTGACATGGCACTTTTTGACGGAATATTTGCTCTTTTTCCGGTTCTTGAGAACTATGGATCAATCTACACTTCGGAAGTGTAGCGCATGATTTCAGATTATTTTATTCTCTTTCTGAGATGCCTTTTAACACAATAAAACTGCTCAAAATGATGCGCTGGCATCACATGATCTGTATTTTGACATGGCACTTTTTGACGGAATATTTGCTCTTTTTCCGGTTCTTGAGAACTATGGATCAATCTACACTTCGGAAGTGTAGCGCATGATTTCAGATTATTTTATTCTCTTTCTGAGATGCCTTTTAACACAATAAAACTGCTCAAAATGATGCGCTGGCATCACATGATCTGTATTTTGACATGGCACTTTTTGACGGAATATTTGCTCTTTTTCCGGTTCTTGAGAACTATGGATCAATCTACACTTCGGAAGTGTAGCGCATGATTTCAGATTATTTTATTCTCTTTCTGAGATGCCTTTTAACACAATAAAACTGCTCAAAATGATGCGCTGGCATCACATGATCTGTATTTTGACATGGCACTTTTTGACGGAATATTTGCTCTTTTTCCGGTTCTTGAGAACTATGGATCAATCTACACTTCGGAAGTGTAGCGCATGATTTCAGATTATTTTATTCTCTTTCTGAGATGCCTTTTAACACAATAAAACTGCTCAAAATGATGCGCTGGCATCACATGATCTGTATTTTGACATGGCACTTTTTGACGGAATATTTGCTCTTTTTCCGGTTCTTGAGAACTATGGATAGATCTACACTTCGGAAGTGTAGCGCATGATTTCAGATGATTTTATTCTCTCTCTAAGATGCCTTTTAACACAATAAAACTGCTCAAAATGATGCGCTGGCATCACATGATCTGTATTTGGACTTGGCACTTTTTGACGGAATATTTGCTCGTTTCCCGGTTCTTGAGAACTATGGATCAAACTAAACTTTGGAAGTGTAGCGCATGATTTCTGTTGATGAAATGATGAAATGTGATTTCATGACTCCATGTTTTTGTAGATACTAAATGTATGATTTATCAAATGCATTAATAACTGTGTCTGTTCAGTTCTATTAGTTCTCATTCCTTTCAGAGATTTTCTCAGCGTTTACCGTGAGCTAGATTTCAAACTATTCTTTACCAGTCACTCCTTTCCAAATCTAATTTATGAACAAAACTTCAAAACCACTGAGAACCATCCTGTTGATGGCGGTGTTGTGCCATTTTTCGACTCCGCGGCAGATTCTGACTCCCCTCTCTGCGTGAACGCGCATGACGTCACGGTTGACGGAAGTTTTCGGGGACGTTTTTTGCGAGGGTTTTTTTTTCATTAAGCATACCGAGAGTTGATTAAAGTGAGTTGGTCTGTAGTTTGTTCATTTTATATTAAAAATATTTTTTCTGTTTCTTATTTGCAGTTGTGGGTTTCCGACTGAGAAGCCTTTGTATATTATACAAGTTCGAGGCGAGGATGGATACTCAAAACTGTGTTTTTAATTAAAAAAGTTTGTTAAAGGAGGGAAAAAAGTACTTAGTTGACTTCTTTATGGATCCATGAAATAAAAAAAAACTTTACACCTATGTAATTTCTTCGGGTCATCATTTCCACATGATTATAATGGTCTATTTAGCAACAGTCTTTGTGACTTTGCTGCGACCCCGGCTACAAAGACCAGGCCCCCAGTCCACGGCGTCGCCTGACGCCGGTGACCGGGAGATAGGACGTCGAAAGCGGTGCTCGAGGAAGCGGAAGCGCGGCAAGCGGGCGGGCGTCCGTGCTAGGCTAGAAGCTAACCCTAGCCGGCCGGCTCTCCCGTCCATTTTTCTCTCCAATGTCTGCTCCCTGGACAATAAATTGGACTGCATCCGACTCCAGCGGACTACTGCATCAGCTTATATGGTTGAAATGACAATAAAAAGCTTCTTGACTTGACTTGACTTGACTTGAGATGGACATAAAAAGTAGAAGAGGCATTTTTTGAGATAAAAAAAAATGTGATTCTGAAAACATTTACTTGCAACCTGAACTTAAATTATATTACAAAAAAAAAAACCCTTTACAGATATTGAGCTTTATTGAGTCATAGGCATAGCAATGTCTCAACAGGGGGGTTGGTATAATAAGTAAAGTTTTTATAAAATGTGATTTTACAAGTTATGCAAAAAGAAGTTTTGTAATTAATATCTTACTTGTGCAAAAATAATCCACAGGGAAATCTAAGGGAAAAAAGTATGTTTCCAAAATCTAAATATCCATTTGAAAACATTTATATGAACTTTATTGAACTAAATGAATGTGAAGACATTAAATATTGTTTAGTAATCTAAGACATGTTCTTGAAATGATGAATTTAAACCTAAATGAAAACCCTTTACTGATGAAAGAGTGAAAATGCTGATTATATGACCATATTGCTAATCGCACGAGAGGTCTTTTCTGCTAAACTCTTCCCAGGAACACCTGACTGAGACCCATTGCTGAACCTGAAACCAGGAGACCGGGTGCTGATCAGGGTGATTAAGAGAAAAAAATTGGAGTGAACCTCAGCGGGAAGGAGCATATCAAGCGCTACTCATGACGCCAAGGCCTTCCTGGGTTCATCTTCCTCACTATAAAAAAAGGTAAATTTGAGCGCAGAATAGAATCTAAAAAGAATTGAACATGTTAAAAGCTTATATAACCTATGTTTGGCGACCATTTGAAAGTTGAGTCGCTGTAGCAAATATGTCACTAAATAACTGATAAATCTGAGCGAGCAGATCAACGCCCAGCCCAGTTCAACCATAACACTAACACGTAAACACTAGAGGGAGCTAGCGTGCTTTAGGTGGTTACCGTGATTTAAGGTGACCAGCAAGGAAGAAAGTAGTGATGGGAAGTTCGGATCATTTTACGGATTCGGTTCTTTGAGTCTCGTTCAGTAAAATGAACGGATCTTTTTTCGAGTCATTTCGTTCATTTTACTAAAATATCAATAAATGTTGTGTGTACTTCCACATCTACTAGCGTTTTATACACAAACGCGAATCACACTACAAATAAGACAAAACTATAATGCTAAATTTAAAATGAATATAAATATATTACTAAAGCCTACCTGGGTCTTTTAGTCTGGTTTACCCAAACTCTGATCTGTCTTCTTTAGATTTAAATCTCTTTTGTTCGACACAAAATTACTTCACTCTGATGTTAGCGTGTGCAGTCCGAGCACTCAGTCCGGACTTCTTTGTCACGTGACCGCTACAGTGCCGGGATCCGAAAAGATTCGTTCTTTTTGCGAGTCCGGGTCCTTTCGGTCTTTTCTCTTTCCGGCTCATGATGCATTGGTTAACATTACGGAGTGGCCATGAGCCGGAACCCGAAAAGATTCGTTCTTTTAGCGAGTCCGGGTCCTTTCGGTCTTTTCTCTTTCCGGCTCATGATGCATTGGTTAACATTACGGAGTGGCCATGAGCCGGAACCCGAAAAGATTCGTTCTTTTTGCGAGTCCGGGTCCTTTCGGTCTTTTCTCTTTCCGGCTCATGATGCATTGGTTAACATTACGGAGTGGCCATGAGCCGGAACCCGAAAAGATTCGTTCTTTTTGCGAGTCCTCCGGGTCCTTTCGGTCTTTTCTCTTTCCGGCTCATGCTGCATTGGTTAACATTACGGAGTGGCCATGAGCCGGAACCCAAAAAGATTCGTTCTTTTTGCGAGTCCTCCGGGTCCTTTCGGTCTTTTCTCTTTCCGGCTCATGCTGCATTGGTTAACATTACGGAGTGGCCATGAGCCGGAACCCGAAAAGATTCGTTCTTTTTGCGAGTCCTCCGGGTCCTTTCGGTCTTTTCTCTTTCCGGCTCATGCTGCATTGGTTAACATTACGGAGTGGCCATGAGCCGGAAACAAAAAAGATTAGTTCATCTTTCGAGTCATTCGGGTCTTTTCGGTCTTCTGTCATTGATGATGAACGGGTTACGCTCGGAAAACCACAAGAATGATGCGCATGCGCCAATGAACGAATCCCTCTCCAACACGACTCGTTCATACGGAGTCACATTAAAGATTTGTTCAAAAAGAACGAATCGTTCTTGAACGACACATCACTAGAACAAAGACTCACGCCGATCCACGAGTGATGCCAACACGACTCTGTTTACTCCTTTCTATTAGGTGAGTTACAATGATTACCTATGCCTACCTTTATCGTTAAAGTGAAGTTGTGAATGGATAAATCAGTCAGAATGAAAATCGTAACATGTTATACTGTTGAATGAATGAATTGCGTTTGTAACTATTGGATCCACTTTGTATGCTCCGTATAGTGTTGCCTTGTGTTTGATGTGAGTTGCTAATTTATTAAGACGGTTTTAATGGGTTCTAAATGGCACATAATTTGTACACCAGGGGTTTAATGTCATTTTTGTAAAAAGAGATTTTTTTAGTTATATAGCTTTGATGAAATTGTTGTAGATAATGTGTGGTTTGAATTGACAGTTTGTTTGTGGTGAATTAAGATTGTGTAGATATGGGAAGTTTTCTAATCATGGAAGAGAAAAGGGTTATCAATGTGGGTTCATGCATTTAAATATGTATTGGTGTTTAGTTGAGATGACTTTATTGTTGAACAAGGACGAAATCTGGGGGTAAAAATGGACAGTGATCTGAAATTCGATGTGCAGATCAAATCAATTGTCAAGTCCAGTTTTTATCATTTACGACAACTAGCCAAAGTCAAGCCATTTTTATCAAGACATCATTTTGAGGTTTTTAATCCATGCTTTTATCTCATGTAGACTTGATTACTGTAATGCACTTTATGTTGGGCTCAGCCAGAAACTGCTGTCTCGTCTGCAATTAATTCAAAATGCTGCAGCCCGACTTTTAACAGGTACCAAAAAATTTGAGCACATCACTCCCATTTTAGCTTCTATACATTGGCTACCGGTGCATTTTGGGATTGATTTTAAAATTCTTTTATTTGTTTTTAAATGTCTTAATGGCCTGGCCCCACAGTATTTGTCCGACCTGCTTCAGCCATACATTCCCTCACACCCTCTAAGGTCGGCAGATCAGTCTCTTTAAGAGTCCCACAAACAAAGAGGAAATCTAGAGGTGATCGTGCTTTTGCAGTTGCTGCCCCCAGACTCTGGAACAGTCTGCCCCTGCACATTAGGCAGGCTGACTCTCTTGTAGCTTTTAAATCCTCTTTGAAAACAAACTTTTTCTCCCTGGCTTTTAACTCAGTCTGAGATGTTGGCTTTTACTGTGTTATGTCTTTACTATGTTTTTATTGTTTTTTATCTTCATGTGTTTTATATGCTTTTGTATTTGTGGACAGCACTTTGGCCAACTAGGTTGATTTTAAAGTGCTCTATAAATAAAGTTGAGTTGAGAATGAGTAATGGAAAAACCATTGTTAGTGCATTCTGATATTTACAGTTATGTTCAGAATTATTCTACCCCCACTGAAATTGAGTGTTTTGGCCAGTTTGACATTGATTTTGATTATTTCAATCATCTTGTTTACAATTAAATCAAAGAGGCACTTGTAAATCAGACAAATATAACATAACTTTTATAATTAAATAACTACAAATGTCTTTTCTGTGCTCACATCATTATCAGTTTTATTCAACCCCCAAGTGACATTCAATCTTAGTACTTAGTACAACAACCCTGTCCAGTTATAACAGCTTTTTAACGTGAAGCATAGCTTGACACAAGTGTCTTGCAGAGATCTACATGTATCTTCGCCCATTCTTCATGGGCAAAGGCCTCCAGTTCAGTCACATTCTTAGGCTTGCGCGCTGCAACTGCTTTCTTTAAGTCCCACCAGAGGTTCTCAATCGGATTTAAGTCTGGTGACTGCGATGGGCACTCCAAAATGTTCCAGCCTTTAATCTGCAACCATGCTCTAGGAGCTGGAAGGGTGTTTAAAAAACAATGAATGAGTGAATTATTATTATAGTGGTGGTTGTTGTTGTTGTTCTAATGCTGTTTTTCTCTTTATTTTAAATACGTTTTTATTTTATTTAACGCTGTCAAATATGAAGCCGTGCGGAAGGAAGGAGAAAAAAAAAGAGAAGGAAAGAAAGAAAGAAAAAAAAAGGCAGGATCCCTTCCTCCTCCCTCACCGCAATCCACCTAGACTTCAAACACATCGGTGAGCAGTTTCCCGCTCCCAAGCAACTGAGACGTCGTGAGTCTTATATATGTGGTCCAATACGCAGAGCGTTTCGGTTGACGGTGACCAGAATTTTTCACGGTCTTCCCCAACACTCTGTTCGCGAGCAGCGTGCAGTTCTCGGTCGACGGCAGCTCTCGGGTCATTTGTTAACTTGTCTCGACGGAGTGGATTCAAGGTTTGTCTCAAACAGCGACCTATGCAAATGAGTTCAATCCTATAGGTCGCGTCGTCACGCTCGTCACGCCAGACTGTTAAGCGTTTGTTTAGATTTGATGTGTCCATGTTTGACTCGCCTAAGAAATGCTTTTGTCTTTTATTTGAAGCTCGTGGTTAACTCGACGCTTAACAACATCAAAAGATTCAGAGACAGTATGCTCAGTTACAGACAGGCACTAAAGGCTGCGAGGGTTCAGCACCTGAGCAAACTGATAGAAAACAATCAGAACAATCCCAGGTTCCTTTTTAACACAGTGGCTCCACTAACAACAAATCAGTTATCTGTAAAGAGTATTCCATCTCAGTTTAGTAGTGAAGACTTTATGAATTTCTTCACTGAAAGAATTGAAAATATAAGAAACACAATTTCTGACGTCCAACCTCTGACAGCATCCTGTGTTCAGTCTCACCTGAAATTACTCAGTTACAATTACAGTGTTTTACAAGTATAGGACAGGAAGAGCTGTACGGCCTTATAAATAAACCCAAATCCACAACATGTGTGTTAGATCCTATTCCAACCAAACTGCTAAAAGACGTGTTACATGCAGCCGGAGAGCCTATTCTTAATATCATTAACTCCTCGCTATCCCTCGGTCATGTCCCTAAACCTTTCAAGTTAGCAGTTATCAAGCCTCTCATCAAGAAACCAAAATTAAAAAAGGTTTCTTAAAATGTATTTATAACTACATAAAATAATAATAATAAACTATTATAAAATGTATTTAAAACTACAGTGACAAAACTCGACGCATATTCGATACTCGATACAGTCGACGCATTTCACAAGCGCTAGCACTGTGGCTTTTCATCAAAAGGTCACTAGTTCGAGGCTAGCGGGCGGGTTCTTGAGAGGAGCTTGCACATACTTCCGTGGGTTTCCTCTAGGTTCGTGGCTACAGATGCCAATGAGTGAAGTGTAGGTTTCTTTTTTCAGAAAGCAGCAGAAATAAAGGCTGTGACAGTGATTTCTGTTTCTCTCTCTCTCTCTCTCTCTCTTTCTCTCTCTCTCTCTCTCTCTCT
>SRMA01025333.1:0-41482 GCA_007224835.1 Danionella cerebrum
GAGAAACTGCTCCCAGCTGTAAAGAGGCAGGTGAGGAGTGTGCCCGGACGTGATGAGGCGTGATGGTACCAGCAGTACCCGCATCTGTGCTGGCCTGTACAAAGACAGAGGATTATTTTAGGTTCCAGACAGTATCAGATCAGGATTAGATTGAATGTGAGAACACAACAAGGGTATATCCAAAGCCATATCAGTCTTTCAAAAACAAAAGAATAGAAAATGATGAAGAAACACTAAGGACTTCTGACTGGAGGATGGATGATTGGCAGCACATGAATCCAAAACCCAAAATGACAAACAAAAAACTAGTTGCATGATGCAACTCAGCTTTTTAAGTGTGAACGTTCTGGTTGAACTACTTTCATTGAAATAAGTATTTAAAATAAACATGATTTTTGAATGTCTCTTGACAGATCTGAGCAATTGATTAATTAATTGGAAAAATATCCTAAATGTCTCGTTTAATCATACAGATTATGATGCATAGTGGAGTTAATGTTTCGTTCGTGTATTATATTACAGCTCAGGCTTATTATAAATAAGCTATTGATGTCTTGCTGAGTAGATAATACTTTACTCAATGAACCGCGCATGCGCATGTTGTGGTCTAAAAATGAATAATTTTCGATCGCGCGTTTGGAATCAACTTGCGATTCATGTAACTCGGGTGATTGAATCGTTTGATTCGGATCTTTTCAGTGAACCGATACGAAATGGTCGAATTGGTTTATCGAATCAGAGATCAACCAAACACTGATTCACTTTCGAAAAAAAGAAACCGAATGTTTTCTAGAACACTCTAATGTAAACAAAAATAACAATTTAATTAAAAAACATGGCGTGACATGGCGTTATTTATGTCATCGGATAACGTTAAACGTTACAGAAAGTATCAATAATGTTGATTATGCTAGCTAACCTGTTCAATTCAGCAAGCTTTGATGTTGATTAATTTGTTAAAACAATAGCTCAACACCATTTTATTTGACACATTTTATAGTTATTAAAAGAACATATTTAAAATGTGTCTTTAGACTACCACTCTTCGCATTTCCCTCTCCATGTGGATTATTAACGTTTATCTATTTGCAAAACAGCACCAGCAAACATGTTGTGAGTAAAGCTGTAGTAGCTGACAGACTGAAAGCTCGACTGCGGCTGCACTGGGGAGTCAGGCGCTGGAAGAGTTTGTGGTTTCTGTGGGGGGTGGTCTTACTTGTCTGGAGTGGGACTTTGGCTCTGGTGGCTTGAAGAAGGAGTCTGGCAACTTTCTCATCCTCATCGGCACCGAAGGGGGGACAATGGTGTTTTTCGGGTTCATCACAGCATTAAATAGCGCCTCCAGGTCGGTCTCGGAGTCTCCCCGGACATGGACGATCTGGTGGCCCGCGGGAGGGTTGTGCTGGCTCGGATCCATGACTCCTGATGAAACAACTAGTCTTTCTATCCGACTGAAAGTGAGTCGCCAGGCAAGTGGGCTTCAAGCATTCAAAGCAAAAAAAGTAGAAATCCAACCCGTCCAACGCTGATTTGTGTCCGTCCACTTTAATAATCCAAACTTTGCGAATAAAAAATAACGCACCGATGTATTTGTCTGTTCACCAAAAACACCCAGACACAAGTGGAAACGCGCATATCTACTAAACTTTATCGTAGGAACCTCTTCTATGGTCACTAAAATAGAATTCAGTAAACCTTAGCGAAGGGTTAGGGCCCTTTTAACGCAGACATTCGTGTAAAACTGTTGCGCGCATTTAAATCACAGCACTTCACTAACCTAACAAAGTTTTTTTCTCTTCTCTCAACTTCTGAAAGTTTGGGCAGGACATCAAACTTTATGAGTCACGTGACCGCTGACTCAGAGGGGCGGGGCTAGGGCTGGGGCTTTAAAGTAACATTAGAGTTTGTCTGTCTTTGTGGGACATCACGGCAAGACTGCCTGATAGTCAAGTAATTTGCGTTTTTGTCAGTGTTTTTGGAATTTATCGAGATTGTTATTCCTAATTTGTGCTAAAAAATGCACAACACACCAGCAGAGGATGTGTGGAGTATCCAAAACCTTTGCTCAAGTAAACGTACAAGTTCTGAAAACATTACGTAATTATGTTTATTGCTTAAATCTCTGTCCTTTGAAATGCCAGTCAAGTGCAATATTTGAAACACCCTTTTAAATCCTTTAAACATACTCTGAAATGTAATATGGCTATGCATAAAGTTTGGATGCAATACATTGTTCACCAATCTGCATCAGTAGTGTCTAATTCTGATCACCAGCCTACACTCCCCGCACCAAGACGGAGTGGCAAAACTATCCATAAAATGGGTGTGTTTAATAAGGAAAAGTGCAAAAACACATAATATGTGCATGCTAGGAAATACCACCTAAAAAGATTGAAGTTGATTGAAATTTTGTGTTAATTGACTGTTCTTTGGTCAAGTAATTTGTGTTTGGTGTTGAATAATAGTTCATTAGAATTAGGACCAATGAAAACATGTCTTTGGAGGACCAAGAAGTATACATAACTATGTTTATAAATAAATAAAGGTAGAAACAAATGCACAAATAAGTCATGCAGATGACCCTAATTTCTGTCTAAGCCAGTACTGGTTACACGAGAATTGATCTTTATTTATTAAATCATATCATTTTTATAAAACCATTAAAAACTGGTGCAACAGGTTCTTTAATTTAGCTTCTTTACAATCTGAGATACACTCCAACCTATAGAAACATGGGCTGTTCTTTCAGTTATTATTATTATTTATTTAATTTTGATATCTCCACAATCTGTCAATATCACCAAGGTTTAAATAATATCTAAAAATGCATTCATCATGACACAGCATTTTATTTTCTTTTGAAATGAAGTGCTCATTCAAGGTTGCCTTTGTGTGCTCATCAGAGGGTTTCAAATTCTTATTCATATTTAGGATCTACCATGAAGTGTCAATCACCATGGAACAAATCTCATTATCCGAAAATACACCAGTGAAGTTCAAGCACTCGCTTCTTTATGAATAAAGAAATAAATTGTCTTTCATTATGGACACAGCCGCAAAAAAGTAGTTCCATGGAGTTCCCATGATTGTCATGTAAATGAGGCTCCTCGTTCCATTGAGAAATCATTTTGTCAAGACTTTTCCCATACATTTAACACTGAGTGGGTGATTATGAAGCGCCTTTAATCCTCTGCGGGAACTGTAAGAGCATGATGAATGGATTCCAAAAGTTACTTTGTACTTTTCTCTTTTAACCAGCCAAGCAATATCGCACAAACCATACGAAATGAAGCACATTTGCATGCTTTTTCTCAGCCCTTTTCATGTGGATTCTGCACTAAATTATCTCCATATTAAACTCTAGTGATCAGGAGCTCAATGAAGGGCTCAGAAGGGAGCTGTGAATTGTAACACCATCATTTTTGAATGCTGTGTGAAATCGTTATGAGACCCCCAGGCACAACATGTTTCCCTTGACACGTTGAGTAATTAAAATACAAGAAATGTGACCTCCAGCTTTATTTCAGCCTTCATTTTAAAATTGTGTGTACATTTAGTAATACATTTCAGTTTATTTATTTTTACTTTTAGTCAATATTTATGTATATTTGAACTAAAATATATTTGTTTGATCTGATTAAACTGCAGGACAGGAACACATTGCATGTAAACACATTTTGATTAACGTGTATATTAACACATTTGTCCTGTAAAGCTTCTTTACTTCACTTGATTAATATATTGCATTTGGAAATTAATTTACATTTGATACATTTTAAATAAAAGATGAAAAAAAAGTCTATTTCAAATTCCAGCTTTAACAGATTAAATATTTACATGGACAATATGCTGCTTTATCTGGCTGATTTATGGATGCAAGATCATTAAATAGGTGTAAATATCCTGCAGTGACTGAGGCAGTATGTGAGGGGGGCTGTTGTTGTGGTGTTTGGTGATCTGTCTGTCCTGCCTGAGCCTGGGGGAAAAGAGAAAGACCACCCACAGCTGTCCTGAGGGTGACTCCAGCATTTACTCGACACGTCCCAACACCTTTCAGCCTGTGACAACTCTTGACATCCCGTCAGGATGGGAAACACAAGTGTTATGGACCTCTATTGTCTCATTGGAGCATGGTGTCAGAACCAATGGGCTTTATGTAAACCATTTATTGATTAGAAAATAATTTAAAAAAAACATGTAGTTATTTACTTCAGCTCCCATAATTATGGAAATGTAATAAAACAGTGGTTTTTGGTTAAAATAATAATTAAAAAGTAAACCATAGTTTTTTCCCAGAAGTACCATTTAGTATATGAAGGAATATGGAAAAATATTTAATAGTAAAAATATGGAATAGATGTTATTTGAAACCCGAGTTCACAAAATATTATAATAATGATAAAATGCAATGTTATTTTCTGAAATCATACTACATTAAATGTCTTTTTTTAATAACAAAGACAGGAACCAAAATATTACACATTTTATTACAATTTATAAACACCCACAAATGTAATAACATAAAACATACTTTGTTAAAGGTCTGGTGGTGAGGGAGCGCCGTATATTAGGACTTCATTCAGAAATATGTCTTTGCTGGAACACGACCCTAAAGGCATCACCGTGCCACTGTGTTCCCCTTTACCGGTCCAGCTATTTGATCTGTAATTATTCATATATTATTTTAGTACAATAACCAACATTATGTGATAGTATTAACTGTGTTTTTTACACAGAAAAAAAGTCATCCGAATGTGTCCAACTAAAATGATAATAAAGTTTTCATTAATTATAAATGATGTTTCTTGGACATGTTCAGATTACTGATGTACATAATAAAATCAACAAAATAAATAAAAAACGAAATATGAGGAACATATGATCATCATGATGAGAATAAAAGTGAACTGAACGGGAACGTGAACGTTTGGGCGCCCTCTACAGGGCAATCAGATTCCAGACCTAAACGGTTACTAAATGAAAACGAATTACTGTGGTAACCCCACGAATGCAAAATAGTGCATTTAAATAAAATAAAATAAAAATATGCTTATTACTGACATATTTTGTCTGGAAAATAGTAAACGTTTCCATTCTTCTTATGGTTATTCTCATATTATATGCACTATAAGTCAAACATTTGGGGTAAAATTTCATCAAGATTACCTTTATGAAATAGAACAAGTCATATTTTCTTTGCTTTTGACTAATTTTTAAAGTTTTTAAGACATTCGATGGTTTAAGTTTACTGTCAGTAATTATGAGCATAGATAATGCTAGCACTACGTAGACCTGTCAGTGACATTTGTTTCTATTCACATAAAAAGAATTCAACACTGACCTAAAAATAACAATAAGTGGAGGTAAACTTTGAGGCATTCCTTGGATAATTGTAATGTCTTATGGCAAAGTTCGTTTTTTTGACATCCTTCACCCTTTTACAAGTGCTTCACTTTCAATATCTGAAAAAAATGTAGCTCTTTTCCCAAATGTCACCATCATTCACTGCTTAAAACAGAGTTGAATTCAAATCCCATTTATGCATGCATCTGTATTTGTAAACTGCTTTACAATTACTGATTAAACATAAAAATATACAGTGCAGGAATAAATGTTACTTAACATATCCTTGCAATTTATTTCTTTGATAAATATCTCAAATAGAGACACATCTCCCTCAATGTAGGAAAAGCCTCCCCCCTTTCAAGTGGAAAGAGATTTGTAGGAAAGAAACAGCAGTACAGACAGACAATGAGCAGAAAAGCAGCTCTGCAAGTGTGTTCTTGCCGTACATTTTGATTTGTCACATTTCAAAGAGGAAAGGCAAACTCTGGCAGATTCTTCCCTGGTGCAGGGACATCCTCCACCCGCCTCAACAAGCCAAGGCAAGCTAAAAGAAGAGCTAAAAAAGACTGCAGCCTGTCATAAAACCCGCCAAAACCAACCCTTCTCAAGACTGCAACGATCGTCAAAAAAAATCTCACCAGATACCAGAGAGACCACCAGCAACATTCTCGAAAACTTGATCAAATAAATAGAAATCTTTTCTGAAAACCAACCGAAACCACTGAAAAGGATCTTGTCCCACAGTCCTGATATATTTAGTTTCTTTAGCTAAGCATTGTTGTCTCTTGAGCCAGTTTTACAAGTTAATTATTAAATCATAAGATGTGTAATGATTAGAGTAACACATCAAACAATGGGTTCCATCGACGGAAACCGAAACCTGGAGCTCTTCCAAAACCTTCTAGCTTTACAATCAAGTGTCTTTAAGAAGATGTCCAGACTATCTAATCCAGTCACGCTAATCACATTTTGTTGTAATTAGTTCCAGCAGTATGATTAGTTATTCAATAAAATAAATGTTTCTGCTTTGTGTACGAGCAAAACGTTTCACACTGTCATTTTTCGCAAGGAGATTGATGACGTGAGTAAATGAGCCTCTTTGTGGTAATCATCCGCAATTTTTACAGCAACTTTGTACAGGAAACAAATGGCGCACCAAAAATCCTCCCTCCTCTCCAAATTTTTGTAAAACAGCTCTCTGTGATCAGCCTCCAACAGTATAAACTGCTCAACATTGATGATTTTTTTCCTCTGTCGTTATTTTCCCCATGTGGGGAGTGCATGTGTTGTATGCCGTCTTCAGGCAGGGGGCGTATCTTCAGGCAGGGAGCAATATTTCTTGACCTGGTATTCAAGAGCACCCTGCTGAGAAGCCATCCAAATTTGTAGCTCCGTGTGACATTTTTGTATTGCGACGATACGTAATTTTTTAATAATTATATCAACCCGATATATGTATATTAGTACCCTTCTATGTGTCCCTTTTTAATGGTGTAACAGACTGGGATTTGTTCTTGAAAATTACTTGACTAATTTTGGCTTGCTGCCTTCGTGACTGCAGTTTCAAGCATATTGAACTTAGCAAACTGATGTAGCAACCAAAAAAAGCAACATCACTTTTAGAGAAACTT
The DNA here is from genome assembly GCA_007224835.1 of Danionella cerebrum. Lineage (NCBI taxonomy): Eukaryota > Metazoa > Chordata > Actinopteri > Cypriniformes > Danionidae > Danionella > Danionella cerebrum. The sequence continues at coordinate 6,978 of SRMA01025333.1, forward strand.
TAGAGAAGCTCTAAACGAGGAGATACATTACGTAACATTCCTCTCATAATGGTTCGTTGAATAGGCGCATGGGGATTCTGGATGAGACAATACATTTGTATTAGTATTCAACTTGCAACACTCAATCACTCAAAAAGTTTCAATATGAAAGGCTACAGTGAAGGAAAGAAGTATTTGACCCCCTGCTGATTTTGAACAAAAAATTATCTGTTCATAAGTGAAATGGTCTCCTGATCTGATGGCAGTTGCAGGGTGGTGATGGTACAGATACATCAGTTGGGCTTGCCTTCAGTTTCCTGCAGAGCCAGTGAGGTGAGTCTCCGATACACTGGTGTAACTCAAAGGACCTCAAATGTCACACCTTGAGAACCTTCCACACACACAAACTGACAGAAACCCCCCTCGCACGGGTCACAGGCTCACACTTAAAAGAAGAATACACATCCAGAAAAACCAGTTGTGATTTTTCCACATGCAAAATGTAAATCTTGATTCATTCAGTCAGTGACACTTGAATGAAGTGAGTGACACTAAACTTATATTAAAAGGCTATTTATTGTCTTTGTACACAGGGAAAACAAAGCAAAAGCAAACTTTCTTTTTCGTCTTCTGCACCAGTCAATATTTTTAAAACAAAATAATATAGATATATGTATATAACAACATAAAAAATATGAATTTCTAATTTTATTTAAAAATAAATATACACTAATAAGAAAACAGATGGTACTTCATTTTTATTTAATTAATCATACTTTTTCATATTCTCAAGTGCTTTCTTGGGCATTATTGATCTTTGGTTAACATTTATAGCTCAAAATAAAACATTTTAAGAGAAACTAAGAGGATTCTGTCCATGTAAACAAAATGAAACAATGGATTTTCCTTCAGATATAAATAAACATAAACAAATATAACTTTGTTCACACTGTATGATACTTTTAGAAAAGTTTTAAAGGGGACATCAGATGCCCATTTCTCTCAAGTGCACCTGATTCTTTAGGGAAGGGGTGGGCCAAGTGAGTATGTAATGTGATCAGGTGTGTTTTTGCAAATTCAATGCTGAACACTCATTTTAAAAATGCGACTGCCACCTGTTGATTAGGTAGAATCTTTACAGCATTTTTGAGGGTTTTGTACATATCAGGAAAAAACCCTGTGTTCGTGTGGACATGGCCTAAGGAAACACTCAAAATATTTAGAAGTCCATATTTAGTGTCAAAATTTCATTTTTGGCATCATAGATGTAGCAATCTGATCATTTTAAAATGTGTCAAAGACTGTAATGTAACAAATAAAATCCTGAATCAAATTATAATAAAATTTTGATCATTCTAGTGTAGCAATACAAATAAGCCACATTCTGGTTGAAGAAGTGCACTTTTCATCTGGGATCCCCTTAGTTTTATAACATTTTCATAATCTTTGGTATCCTTAATTTGACAGAAATCTCTCAGGTCAGATTAAAATGAATTTTCATCTGTCCCCTAAAGCCCAGAGTGTACTGCTAGTGTTCCCCCATCAAATTGAACTACCTCAGTGCTTAAATTCATCAGTTTACTGTAAAAATAATTATTGAATTGTGGAACTTTTTGAATGAAAAAAAAAATCTAAATATATTCAACATCAACATATGTTCAAAGTTAGCATTGGGCAGGTGAATCTTACACAGTAGCCACATCTATTAGATCACTGGAATAATTCCATGCATATTAAATTTGAATAAAGCTATAAACACTCTGTTTACCTCAGAGTTTAATCAGTGTTTAACAGGACGATGGATGCAGTCTTGAAGGCTGACAGAAGGCAATTGAGAGAGTGGAGGATCTTGGGGGATGTAGTCAGGAATGCTGTTGAGTGCTGAGGATGTGGTTGTTAGCAGAGGCTCCTTTTCTGCGCATACTTAGCTGCACACTCTCACTCGGCTGGTTCTTCAAGGGTGGGAAGGAACACAAAAGGGTGAAATATTTACACAGAAGCTCAGTGAAACTGTTCTCAAAAGTGTGCCACTTTTTACATGCTAGAGTTTAACAGAATTAGTAATATATCATTTAGAAAATGTCATTTAAAACAATTTTGTCTTGATATACATGACACCAAAGAAATGTATATTAAAATGTATTTCAGTGACATTTAAAGATTTTTATATCCATCAGGGGGGGGGGGGGGGCACCCTTTTTTCTCTTAAGGGAAGGCTTTACAAAAGATTTAATGGAATTTGAGTTCTAATGTCTATAATGTATTTGTGATTTCGGACATTTATGTTTGATGAGATGCAAACTCATCCCAAAAGTCTTTATGGACCTGACTTTGTGCACTTGTGTGCAGACATGTTGTAACAGGAAGTGACAACACTCTACAAGAACAGGAAGTGAACGGGAAGTTAATAACACACCCCCCACCAATTAAACTTTACAGTATTTTTCATTCTTCTGAAAACTGATCTTCACACTTTGGGAGTCCAGTACTGAGAAACTTTATACGACTTGTTCCTGGCTGCAGCTGCTGAGCAATGGAACCCACTTTTAATGAAGTTCTCTACATACTTTTCTTGAGCTAAAGTAAAGTCTCTGGCCATGTACTAACACCACTTTGTAAATTTATGTTGCTCCAAGTTGAAGTTGTTTCCAATTAATTTCACTTTGTTATAATACTGCTGATGGCTGAATGTGGGATATTTGTTTACAAATAAAAGGGGCACATATCATTTGAATTAGTATATGAATTTATATATTATTCATATTTTGGTGTTGTTTCATTCCATTAACTGTAACGAATTAGCTTTTTATTTTACAATGAGAGATAATGTTGATCTAAAGTAAATATACAGACTAATTTACATATATGAAAACTCACAAGTGCAGGATCCAAGGCATAGATGCCCCTGACTGCAGGGTTTCCTCCAGCCGTGTCTTGCACATCTGTTCAATCAATCAGAATGCGTCATGTGGTGTAAACACAGCTGCTGACCATGAAAACATTAAAACAGGAAATGCACTGCAGCAAATGATATCATGACGTACTGCATAAAGACAGATTTGAAACAGCTCTGACCTTGCAGGCGCTGATTGAGTCTCTGGAGCGACTGCAGGATCTTCTGCTCCTCCAGCGACAAAGTGCTAGTGCAGTGTGAGAATGCTTTCGGGATCTGAGGAACACTGCAGGACGGATGATTCTGAGCACAATCCACAGCTTCCTGAGTTCCATCTACAAAGAAATAAAATTCTTTTATTCAGAATTAAGCAGTCAATAAAATATTAACAGGAAAAAGATTCGTTACTCAAATATAACTGTAGTGGTGTGACTTGTGGCTCTGATCATATGATGCCAGAGATTTGAAGTCAGTTTGAGCATTTGTATTCTAAAAATGCCATATTTAAAAATGTACATTTATGAGTTTAAGTGTGCTTGAAAGTTGGTGACAACTTCATAGATTTTTTTTTAGGTTTAGCTTCAATATCCATGTTTCCATCCGATGATTTATTTATGTGCAAAGCTGTAATATAGTAGGAAATATTGTAGCACTGTTTCCATCCAACGAGTCCAAGAGAACAAAATCGTCACTTCCTGATAAAGTTATGCCAAAGCAAAAATGGAAGCTGCAGCGTTAAGAGAAGGCCTTTTTCATGCGCAGGCTTTTTTCTGGCAGGTGATAATCCCAAACCCCTTTGATGACTGACTTTGGCTATGGATTTTTGGAATGAAGAAAACAACATTTCTGATGTTGTACAATGAAACCAGTCCTTTGATTAGTCCATTAATCCCGCCCCATCGCGGCCCGAATTCGCCAATCGAATTTATTCAGTAAATGTGTTTTCAATTAAGTTTATGCACTTTTTTCTGGTAAAAAGTTTATCCTACACATAGTTTTATCATACGCATTTTGACAATTTATACTCATATTGCCGTTTTCATTCAGGGCTTTTTATGCGATAATCCACAAATTTATATAAAAATAGGTGAATGGAAACGCAGCTAGTGACACTTTCAGGTATGAACATGAACTAACATTCTTTCATTCTTCTTCCATATGACCTCAGGGTCTCCTGGTGCATGCATCAGCTCACAATTGGTGAAATGCGGATTTCCCAAATGCACTCACTATTTACATTCATTCTCTTAGTTTTTCCCACCTAAAATGATGCATATACAAACTCCCCTGATAAATAACTAACATAGTTTTCCCCAAAATGTGAAAACACATTTAAAAGAGGATAGAAAAGAATCAAATGCTAATTTCACTGAAGTAAAAAAATGTAATCTATGAGGATGTGATTAAAACATTTGTAATATAGAGATCATGAACTGAGGAACCAAGTGCTTGAGGTATTCTTACATAAGAGCTGATGGCAACATTTACACTTGTGCTCAAAAGTTACCCTGTTCTGTTATCATTATTTTTAATAAAGTTGTTTGACAATAAATGGCATCACCCAACAACTATCTATATATGGGAAAAATGAGTTTCCACTATTATTTTCTGAAAATGGCCAAGAAACTAGAAAATTTGGTATGTAACTTATGAACACAACTGTAAGTGTTGGAAGCTGAATTAAAAAAAAAAAAACAACTAAAAAGTTATTTTGACCAAGGAAATCAGTTTGCAAACAGTGGAAATGGTTCTGCTGCTTGTAATGCTGGTTTGGTTTTTCATGCAAACTGTCTTCCAAACACTCGACTATTCATTTAAATATTTTACATTACTTTCTTCTTACCTGGTCAATAAAAATATGTGTATTTTTACACTCTGATTTTACCAAAATGAACCTCAGAGACATGCTTCTTCTTTCAGATTTAATTCAAAGAACATAAGTAGGTTTATCTGTGTCTTCATCAATGCTTCTGTTTGCTAAGTTTGACTGCAAGTGTCTGGAATATTAATTTACATGGTAAAACTGTCTATAACCTTCCACTTTCTCTGTAGGTTTACTTGGTTTCTCTTACCAGACAGAGGACTTGTAAAAAGTGATTCCAAAGTGTTAATTTGCATAAGATATAGTAGGGTAAAAAATGTGTATAAAAAATAAACCTTTATCAGGTTCTGATAAAACCATCAGAATGATAATAATTAACCATAGAGCCAAAAGTAGAAAGAACAAATGATTAACAAATGACTGGGGCACACACAGAACAAAAGAGGCTGAAATTATTGTTTAAATATGGCCTCTAGAAAATAACTAAACCCAAAACCTAGCCCATTATTTTTCAAAAAAAGACACTCACATCACTACATAAATACATTTGACTTGACGTGAATATTAGCATAAATTGATGTACAATGATATTGTAATGGTGCAATGACATCATAATTACCCTTACCTTGACTGTATACAGCATGACTGCTTTTTATTGGGTGTTGGGTTGGCACGGGGATCTGATGAATCAGAAAAAATGCAAATGAACAAAAACAACAAAATTATATATATTTATCTTTAAATAAACGTAATACTAGCTGCTTGTGTTTTTAAGTAATAATATCTTAGGGATGCCAAGACTCTTTTTGAAACCTTTTTTTATATAATAATTGCCCATCTTTATTGTTTACCTGATATGGCTTTCTTTGAATGGTTCCAGCACATTGGTTTCTGTAGTTTTCCACTGAAACTCGGCTCTTCACCATGTTGCCCTCCATAGCCTGTCTCCTTATTGGACTCTTCCCTGGTTTATAAAAAAAAAAAACACACACAGTTATTTAAATCACAGTAGAACAATTCACTGATTAGAAAATACTGTCACTGAAAATTGTGTCAGATTTATGAACATACACATATAATGCTTTAATACACATATAATGCTTTAATTGTGCATCATATTTAACATCTAAATACTATATAACCAGTTTTTAAAGTTACGTTAAAGTTTTAGTTGGAATTTCATTTTCTTTAACGATTATTTTAACTAAACTATTTTAAAATACCCTGTTGACATCATGAAACGAGTTTAACCAATTGTTTCTTGCCATTAGAGGAAGACAAGAAGAAGCCTCCCATTCTTGAGGATCCTTTGAGTCCATTGATCAGACAATCACCATTGATAGTAACATGGGACAGGCTGGAACTGGCTTGAGGCGAAGAAGACAATGGACCATTATGAGAGTCACCTATATCAATTGAAAAATGATACAGAGAAACAAAAGGGGCAAATTTGTTTCTGACATGCTGTAGATTTTTTTAAAACTTAAAGAATAGATGAGATCTGTAATGTAACATCAGCAGTGCAAACTAACTATATAAAATATATTTAAAAAATAAGTATGTAATTACTTTTACCAATGTCACCTGTTTCATCTTTTTGCCAGCACAAAAGAAATGTGTCTTCACACTCAACCGATCAGACCAAAAACCTCTTCAGACTAATGAACAGGACTCGTGGACACCAGGGACAAAATTGTGGACCTATACATGCCTGGGATGGGCTAATAATTGTGAGACAACCTTTTTCCCTCAATAAGAATATGGATTATAATTGGCTCTTCCAGCATGAAAATAACCCCAAACACACAACCAGGAAAGTTAAGGAGAGGCTCTGTCAGAAGCATTTAAGAAGACGGAGGAAGGTGTTCAAACCTGGTTTTGATCTTTAAGAGATATTTGACCTCGAAAATTGTTTCTGTACCAAAAAATTAAGCTCCATTTTTAAAAATACAATGCGACTTTCTATAACAGTAGATCTAGCTGTTTTTTTGTAAAAAGGAAAAACTGAAAAAGCAATGAATGGACCTAAACTAAACTCTTAATGTATAGGTTCCTGATGTTATGAAAAATACTGAGCCCTAAAGAACAACAGTCCATCATTGAATTAACCTATTTCAACAGTCTAGTAATCCCAAGAGCTACGGTGCTGAGCAGAGCCAAGGGCCAACGAAAACAGACTCAACATCTAAAAAGTGACTTTTCAAAGACAAAGAAAAACATCCCCATAGAAACAAAAGCTCCTGAACTTGCCGTCATACAAAGGGAGCACAGTTCTCCTTTGAATATACGGCAAGGTGCAGGTAAAGTTCATGAGAAACTGGTGATTCCTTCAATGTTGGTTTAGTAATGTGTTCCTTGTGGGATGAGGGAAACCTAGCTAAAATGTTTTTTTTTTCCACGGCAGCTAAAAAGGAATGTATGAAGTTTAATGCAAGAGGAAAATAGTAAAAACCAGGTTCTTTTAAAATGTTCAATGTGTTAATAATTTGGGTTAAATCTTTTCAAGTTTGTTTGTTGTGCTAACCACTCTAGAATAAATCTCCCTTTCTCAGCTTTTCCATTAGGTTGATAATTTTTAACTTAATAACTTTTTATTTTCATTACATTTTCTAGAACCATTTTCAGTGCCTTGCCTAGTGTAGTTTATTGTCTTATTTTTTATTTCTCTTTACCTGTACCTCAACTCCAATTCCTGGACATCCAGATTAGAACGGGTTAACTTTGGGGCCTTTTCTGTCCAAATTTTCACAATGAATTATACAAATACAGTTTAAATGATTTCATTTTCTTTACTTTGAACTCTGACCATAACAAAATGCCATAAATGAACAAGTCTAAGAGATTGTAGTGTTATTTCTGCCAAATTTGAGATTTAATTAAACATTATAAGAGTTAATATGTTTAAGAGATTAATGTACTTTAATATTTTTTGTTAAAAATGGCACTGTGTTTTATCGATTAAAAGTTTTTCTATAGATCTTAAATGAATGTGAAGGCTCATGTAGAAGAACCTTTCTATAAAGACTTATAGCAATTTAAAGTAGTCAGTGACATTTATGGATCTGTCTTATATTTTATAAGCTATTTTTTAATATTTTGTATTGTAAATATCTTAAAAAGTTAGTTACATGGCCAAAATTTCCTACACACTGTAAAAAAACAACCCGTCAAAAGTTTGAACACACCTTTTGTTTGAATGTTTTTCTTTATTTTCATCGCTACTTACTACAGCTGTAGTCAAGACCTCCTTAACTTGCTCTCAAACACTGTATCACTAATTTATTCAAACTTAAGATGCCAAAAGTCATGAAGTTATGTAGTAAACAAAGTGATAATAAAAAAATAATAATAATTTACCTGTTCTCACCAGTTTTACTAGCAAAGCACATCCACACCATCACACCTCCTCTAGGCCTTTTCTAGCATCTCAAATTTGGACTTAAATCTCATCTTTCCACTTGCCTACTGGTCTTCTAACTTTCCACCCAAACATGTTGCTTTAGTAGTGACTTAGCTTTCCCCGAATCTCCTCTAAACAGCTTGAAATGCACCTTGTATAATATTCACATAGTATGATACGATTTTCAATGAACCCACTTGGTTCAAAATCTTTTGTAGCATAATTAGATACGAATGATTTCAGTTTAGTAAGAGATATATATTTTCCTTTTCTTTTACCGTCTTTGCTTGCAAGGGCACTTCTGACTCCATTCCAAAGAAGTGTAATTTCTTCATCTGTTGGAGTTCGGTCCAAACAGATCCCGTTATCCTTAAATCTGGCACTGTCTTCCAGGGCATCTGGTGGGGAACAGTCACCCATCTCATGGGGGCAGGTGCAGTGAGATAGCGTTGGTACGTAGACAACAGTATCTGTTCTTAGGGATGGGTGTATCATTTGGCTCTCCAGTTTACCTTGCAGAGCTGCTGTTTTCTGTATCCCATCAGGTGGTGCACACTCCACAACTTCAAGTTTAGGAGGAGGCCGAGGCACCAAATTCTTCCCTTGGGTCTTGGCCACATGTTGCGCTTCTCTGGCAGATTGCGGTCTGATGACAGTGCCCTTCCTGGCCCTCGAGGTAACGGAACACGAGTTCACTCTAGCTGAGTGAGCTCTCCTGGGAATACGCGGGCCCCCAATGCCGAGGGCTCTTTTTTGAGAGATGGGCTCCTGAGAATGGCTTTTTTGGGGCCCCACATCTGCCCAGGCCTGTCTGGAGAATTGGGGCCCAGCAGAGGGCTTACTGGAGATGTTCTTTGATACCCCTGTGAGTAAATTCACATGCTCCGAGTGATCTCTTGAAAGCTGTTTATGGGTTTGTTGAGACAGGTTGGCACGCCTGTTTGGGCCTCGAAACACTCTATCCTCACCTTCATCTTCGTGCACCTCATCAAACCAGCGCAGCTTCTTCTTAACGGTCCTTTTCTGTTCTGGCTCACCAAGTTTTGTCCTGGCCAACTCCACACTGTCGCGGATTAATATGGCCACTTCTTTGGTGAAAAGCAAATGCTGAGGGGTGTAGGTGAACTTGACGTTTGCAGATTTGGATTTCAGATGGTTTTTAAGAATACCTTTTAAGAATCGGACATTGTTAGGTGAAGAGTGGGTCACAGTGTGCTCCTGAATGCTTACAGAAGACTTCAACATTCCCGCTTTTGCCAATTTTGTGACATCTGTTTCATTTTTAGGATCTACGCTTAAGGCTTCTTCTTTGCTTGGTGGTCTGGGTTCTGCTTTAGGTTCCGTCTCTTTATCGACATGTGGTTTGTGTTCATGAGACGGTGACAAATCGGTTTGTTGTATATTGGGGGTACTCCAGTCAGTTTGATAAGCTACGCTAAGAAGAGCAGTGGATCTTGAAATGTCTTCCAACGAATCGTTTCTGAGCTTGCAAGAGCTGTTTGGAAGGCTCGATGGCATTTCTGATAAATGTTTATTGTTTTTATCCTCGAGGGTTCTCTGCTGCTTGGACTCTGACATGAAGTCTTTAGTCAGACTGGCAAATTGCAGGGGGGTGGAATCCAGCAGGGATAGTGTTTTGCTGGGCTCAACCACAGATCCTTTGTCTTTCAAAATGCTCCTTTGTGTATTCCTGTCATTACCTTGAGTCGTCGGTTCTGAATAAGTTGTTAAGTTCTGCTGAGTCAGCTCTTTTTGGCAAATGACAGTAGATTGGAACTCAGGGGACTGTGCTTGATCCTTGAAGTTATGAAATCTTTCTTGCGTGAGATTCCGGTGAATCCTGCTGTCATCTGCTGACTCATGGTCTCTTGCTGGACAAAGACTGAGTTCACTTTCCTTGTTTAAGAGCTCCTCTAGAAATCCTCTAGAAATGATGGGGTAAGAGGGTTTTTGTGGGGATGCGAGAGATGTGGAGCCATGAAGCTTAGGGGTATCCAAGGGGAGGTAGAAAGATTGGCCACAGGTGACATTTTGAAGAAAGGAATTTTTGAGAGGGTGGTCTTTACTTGTCTGAAGATCCTCGTTCTCTAAGCTGTCCAGGCTAGACAGACTCTCAGTCTCACTGTCTGGGGTATCGAGATATTCCTGAAAATCAATTAAAAAAAAGGTCATAAAGTTTATTATTCCTGCTTCTAAAACATCTTATTGCAGTACGCAGAGGCTTTCACTGTAATCTTTTCTGAATTTGTTTGTAAGTATGTTCGTATTTTTATTTAGATTTTATAGATGGATCAATAAGTAAATACTTGCTACATTTGAAAAATTATGAATACAGCAAACGTTTATCTTTTTTATTTTTTAAGAATACTAAGAAAACATTTATTGGTGAAATATATTATTGTTTTTCATTAAAAAGTAACATTATAAAGGGGAGTCAAATGTAATTATTGGCAATAGTAGTCCTTTTTGTACATCACTATACTCTGTTTTTGTCCAAGTACATCCACAATATGTAGTTTTTTTTCCACTAGAGGTCACTAATCAAAATTATGTGACTGGCAGTATATGGCTCATTGAAGTGTATACAGTATACTGACAAAAATATTTGGACAAATGCTCTAAGATGCTTTTCAATTTAAGTGTGATGCCATTTGGGCCATCTTTCACACTCTAACTCTTGTTTGTTCTGAGTGTTTTTAAAGGAATCTCAGAAACACATTTGTGAGCTCAAACACTGTCTTATGTCTGATATGTGCCTGGTTGCAATGGCTTTTTTTAACCCACCTTTTTTTCTTTGAGCTACCTTTCTCATTGAATATCTATTTCTCTGTTTTACAAATGCTACCTCTAAACAATGCCCTGTCTTCCCCCTTGTCTGTGTTTGTGGCTAGAGGGGCCCAATTTCACTACATGTACATGACAAAAGAAGGCTTTTCTGAATAATGTTAGATGAGAAGACCCGGCTTACAGTCTTTATTCCTCCTGGGTTCATCCATGTTTTATATGCCCCTTGCTTTGTGCACCAGTCTGAAAAACAACCCCACACCATAATCCACCCCTCCACCAAACTTGTACAATGGCAAACTTGTACTGCCAAAGATAGACTTTTTAAAGGTTTTTTTCACCTTTTTGTGAACATATAGGACAGTACTGCGACAGGAAGAGAAGCTGGTAGAGAGAGGGTGGAAAATGACTATGAGTTTATGGTTCGCAACCTTAAATATTTTGTACGGAGTACTGTCCACTAAACTAAATTCTTTTAGGTAGTAACTCCATACATTATTCTGAAAGCTGCATAAAGTTTGGAGGTCTGTACAATGCCTAGACCATTTACATGTGACCATGGAATTGATTGGACCAATTATTTGGATCAGTGAAAGTACACTTTGGGAAATGAACTGTGTATTGTATTACAGCAATGGGAGATGTAATGCCATCACATTACATAAAAGGCAGTAAAAAATAAGTTGGTGGGAGGATGGCGGCTGCCTTGACTTTACAAATTGCCTCAAACTATTGCATATTGTACATGTGATGCATCATGAAAATTCAACAATGAATATATTTTCAAATCTTGTCACAAGTCTTTTTCTAGAAGAAAAATTCATTGATTGGAATTACCATTTCTGAGTCTGACCTCATTTGTACAAACTGGAACTCTTTCCTAAGAAAAGCTGAGCCTGAAATCCATCCTTTAAGTAAATACGATTTCACTCTCTGCTTCCTTTTTAGTTCACAGTTCAGTGTGTGCAATTTTGTGTTGGCAACGAGCCAGCGCAGGTAACATTCCAGCTGGTTCTTGTAAGCAGACATATCCAAGCGTGTGTGAGGGAATGTATATCTATGGTTTTAATGAGCCTTTGTGTGATTAAAGCTACTCTATGATCTCATCTCTTTAAAACACCTTCGTTTCTACAGAGGATGCAGCTACATGTTGTAGCAAGAGGCACCTCGGGGCTATATCTCCCCTCCCTTTAAGTAAGATTTAAACTGGGGTTTGAATTGTAATTGGTACACCCAGACCTTTGGGTTTCATTTGGTAAACCTTGAAATATTTTATTTAAAAATCATAATTGATTGAAATCTTTTTTAATAGTTAAGTGTGAAACTGCCTACATACGGTTCATTTACAATCAATTGAAACCATTCGAGTGTCTAAAGCGTCCGCCTGGGATATTCATAAACAATGTACATTAATCTACTAAAATATTTAACTACATAATAAAAAAAATATATGAATAAAAATCAGACATCATAATAAATAGAGTGCATTTGAACCTGTACATCTGCCCCTTCTTTTTCTGTCAACTCAATCAGTGGCTCTTGTGGCAAGTTGTTCTGGACATTGCTCAGGCTCTGCTCCAGCAGAAGTTTGGTGTAGGCTTCAGCAGCTGACAGGTCAAGCAGGTGATGGACGCCCCCTGGAGGTTTTGGGGAGGGAGTGCAGCTCCCAGGCCAAAAAGGTAATTTAATAAAGTCATTGCGATTATAAAACTCATTTACATAGAATGTCTTGCTATAAGTAGCTCTAACAAGAAATAAAAACGTCACAATAAAGTGTATCATGTTAAAGTAATAATTAAATGAGAGATTTTATCACTATCGGGTTGTACCCCCTTTTTGCCTTCAAAACTGCCTTAATTCTTTATGGTATGGATCCAACAAGGTCCCTAAATGCACTGAGTTGCTGCCATGTGATTGACTGATTCACAATATGCATTAACGAGAAATTAAACAGGTGTACCTAATAAAGTGGCCAGTGAGTGTAAGTGACAAATCAAACAAAAATGTAGTTTTACCTCAAGTTTTTTTTGTTTTAGTACATGGTAATAACTCAAAAAAGTCATAGTGTCGTGACTAATGTCTTACCTGCTGGCGATGAAGGTGCTGGACAAATATTGAGATGGATACAAGTGTGGACTACCGTGAATATGATGTAGTGCTTCTTCAAGATTTGGTGTTCTTCTTTTAAAAACTGCCACAGAACAAACTGCTCACTTTTATGGAGAATGAGATATTTGTAGCACAACATGACGCATTCACGCAGAGACAAAATGACAAAATGTGTATTTACCTGGTCGTTTTCTTTGGGATGGCGGGAGGTGCGCTCTTTGGAAGTTTTCTGTGGCCTCCTGGACCCTCTGGTGGCGCTGTTGGAGAATGTTTTCCCTCAGTTTCTGCTCTTGAACATTCCACTGCTTTCTTCTGTCCTCTAGAGCTCTAGAAAGATACAATAAATAAAATGTGATGGGCACATTTTGTACACAGACTTTGAGGTTGTAAAGGTGTTGTTTAAAAGTATTTCTACAGTCTGGTTCGTCATGTCATCATGAGTTCCATACACACAACTCTATGTCTCTATGACTCCCTAAAGCCGGGATTGAAATATATTGGTTGCTATGGTAAATAGCGTGGTGGCTATGGAGGGGTCAGTGACATATACAATGTGCATTATGTCATCATGAGTGATCTAAATCAACCCCCGTGTATTTATGATTTTAAAAAATTAGAGCTAAGTTCTTGCACAGACTGATGACCTCCAAACATGTGATCAGTTTGAAGTTTCTAAATGGTTCTCAGTGACCCCATGTAAAGTCAATGGAACATTTCCCAGGATTCTCTGCAATTTCCCAGAAGTCCTTTAGTTGTACCAGTCTGAAAAGATATACTACAGGGCAACATAATAATCTTTGTAATACATTGGACTTAAAACGGACCTCAATCATGCTGATGTCACTTTCATGTCAGTGTTTGACCTCAGTGTCTGACGGCGCGTTGATGTCGATGGTTGACACGTTGTGATGTCACTATTTGATGTTACATTGATTTTTATGTCAATGTTTGACGTAACTTTTATGAAAATTTGTGACGACATTTTGGAATATTTTGATGTTGATGTTTGCTCACGTCTTTGAGATGTCAATGACTGAGGGCAAGTTGTTGTCAATATAAATAAGTTTTTTTTGGTCCTTGTCCTGTCCTGCTTAAAAGCCACCACATGTGCTTCGTTTGAGCTGGACAGTTTTGTTATCTCCCGGGGAGTGAGCACCTGGTGTGGTGTTTCCTCCTCTGGATAAAAGCCGTGAATTTATGTCATTATATATTTATATTTTTTGTTCTCTTGGACCAGTTTGCATTGATTACATCAGGACAGAAGGGTGTTGAAAGGTGAGGGGGAAAAATTCAAGCGTGGGAAGAATACCTACCATCAGCTTGTTATGGTGTAGTACAGTTTTTGCAGTTTGTACATATATGTAAAAATATACATACTTTAAGATTTCTTTTTGGCCTTTTTACCTTTATTCAAACAGATAAGAGAAGCGGGTAGTGAGAGGAGGAGGCTGGGAAATGACGATGGGTTCAGGATTCGAAGATGTGTCGCTGTTGAGGAACCACGCGTATATTTCTGATGCACTATACCACCGGACGTTGATGTCAATATTTGATGTAACTTTAATGTCTTAAAGGCCAACGTTTGAAGTCAATATTTCATGTAAATTTTTTGTAAACAATTGAAATTTTGTCAACGGGACATCAGATAGCTGTTGAGAATATACTTTAGTGAACTTTGACTATTGTTCTGGTAGCTTTTCACGTGGCCGGATGAGAACTCTGTGACAACCGTCTGAGGCATATTAGATGAAGCACTGGCTTGAAATGGAAATTGGACCTTAATCTAATTGGCAACTTCAGCTCATTATGGAACCTGTCCTTATCTCGACACAGGATCAACAGAAACCTGAGCTTTCTCTAACAGATGCATTTCAGCTAAATTACTTTGTTAATGACAGGGAAATAAAGCAAGCCACGTGCCACAAACCCACTGAGCTGCTAGTCAGGTATGCAATCCAAATCATGCAGAAAGAATCCGATTTTTTTTTTGTATATTCTGAAATATGGTACTGAAACAAAGTCCTCTTAGATCTCCCACAGCAGTGATATGCCTTCACCGACCGGTCCACTGTGGCTCCCCATACAGTAGGTGCCTTCTGTAAGCTCTTGTTCCATTGCACTCGCTGATTAGAGTTTCTATTTCACACTGTAAATCCTGGCTGTCAAATAATGTATTATATAACAGTGTCTGTGCCTACTTTCAGGGCACTCAAGGATTGACCAGGTCACAAAGCCAGACAGAGTCATTACAGTCACGGAGACAGTTCTCAGTATCTGACACTGGCTGTCAACACCACATTCAGCAGCATCTGCCTTATTCTGAGAGATTTAATACCGACGAGCTTTTAGTGTATAGTTGTTTCCTCTGATGATGGTTTAAATTGCAACTAATGACAAACCGCAATAGAAAAACAGTCAAGACCTATGCTATTTGATATCCATGTCCTAATGCTCGCTAATGCAAATTCTTAATCAACCAGTCACATTGCAGCATTTAGGCATGTAGACATGATCTAGCTAATTTGCTGCAGTTCAAATCAACCATCAGAACGGGGAAGAAATGTGATTTAAGTGACCTTGAACGTGGCATGGTTGTGGGTGCCAAATTGGCTGGTCTGATTATTTCAGAAACCGCTGTTTTTACACACAACCATCTCTAAGGTTTTCAGAGAATGGTGAGAAAAAGAGACAATATCCAGTAGACGCCAGTTCTGTGGGCCCAAATGCCATGTTGATGGTCAGAAGAGAATACTTTGTTACAATGGAGGTTTTCAGAAAAGCATATCTAAATGCACAACACCTTGAATATTGAGGTGGATGGGCTAGAGCAGTAGAAGATCACACTGGGTGCAACTCCTGTCAGCTTTAAACAGGAAATTGAGTCAGAACTTGGCATCAACAACATGAAAGCATGGATACATCCTGCCTTGTATCAACGATTCAGGCTGCTGGTGGTGTGACTATTTTCTTGGCAAACTTTGGGCCCATTTATACCAACTGAACGTCAACGCAACAGCCAATCTGAGTTTTTTTGCTGACCATGTCCATCCCTTTATGACCAGAGTGTACCCAACTAGCAAGGTGCCGATACATGAATAAATATAATATTGATAAACAAGATTACAATGACTAAAAAAATGCAAGGCAACTATCCATTTTATTATTTTACAGTTTAAATGTTAAAAAGTAATGATTTGATTATAAACATATATATTTTTTTCAACGTACTTTCTTCTTCGATTTGTTTCCATAGAAAGTTTATGGGCCCGGGCTCGACAGAACCTCTGCTCCTGTAAAAGAACTTCCCTTTCATCTTCAGTTTCTCCATGAAAACCTGATCTGTAGTTCATAATGGATGCATCAAGGAAGATAGGATTGTAAAACAATAAAGAACGATCTGATTACAATCAGTGCATAGAACAATGTAACAACAGAAAGAGAAAATAAGTATAAAATTCTTGAATATGTCCAAGTTTCCACAAAATTCTACAAGTCCATGCACAGATGAATCACTGAAAGTACAAAATATCAACAAAGCTTTTTCCTTATCCACGTGCTTCATAAACCCGAGAGAAACAGAAAACTATCTTAGTTAATGCAAACCATTGTCACCTCATGAGAAGCCAAAGGATACGCGTAGTGGAGGGCGTTCAGGAGGGCTGACATCCCACCTCTCAGGATGACAAGCTGATGATATAAGTCTCAACCAAGGTTCTCATCCAAACAGGAAAAGATGCATCTTACAGCCACATAACAGAGCTAACAGACTTCAGCCCATTTACTGAAATCTTGAAGAATTATGAAAAAAACAATCTGACACAGCTCCGAGCATGTATCCTGTGACCCTTCAGCTTCATTTAGTTTCACCCCTGACCCAGGTCCAATCTTGCCTTTGCAGCAGGTAATGTTGAACTGTTTGGGATCCTAACAGATAAACAGCAACGCCATGTCAATCCAGACGGTTCCTTGACAACAGACGTAAACTTCACATGGAGGTTGGGCATGTGCGTGTTCCTCATTATACACTGCTGCCACCTGCTGGATGCACATGGAAATCTAGCATTCAGCGTTGCCCTTCTCCTTATGTTTACGGAGAACCGAATTAATTAACCTAAAATAAATACGCAATTAAACTGAACCCCACTAACTTAGTGTTATCAGGTGGGGCGACGGACTTGTTTTATTACTATAGCAGAAATTTGACCTTTTAATCGCAATACAGTTGCATCATATGCATTCATATGAATTGTTAATGTCAAATGTAGCTCTCACTTTTTGCACAACTGGGATATTTCGGCGCATTTTTCATTTTTTTGGAAAAAAAAAAAAAAAATCAAAGTATTTTATTTTTCCCAGTGAAATTAGTAGAAGTTTGATGATTTAACACCACCTCACAACAAACAATCCACACGAACATATGAGTTTTAGGGGTATAGAAGATTCGTGAAGATTTACTCAAAATTAATTTTAACGGTAATCCGGAATTAGGCGGGAGGAGGTGTTGTCGCAGGGGCCATTTTGTTTATATCCTCAGTTTCCACTAGGAGTCGCACTTGAATTGTTTTGGGGTTCAACGTATTTATCTTTATCCATTGATAAAAAACTAAAACAACATAAACAACTATTACAAATAAAGTAGAAAAACAAAACCCTAAACTAATTAGGTTAGTTTTAGTTTCTATCGGTAAGAGTTGCTCTGTTTACCCATGGCAATGGTGGCATCACGATACATAAATCGCAGATGTGATGTCAATTCTCTCATCTTATTAACTTCATATCATGATAACCAGCATCATTAGTACAGTTCTGATACTATTATGTGTTTTATGTAGGGTTTATTTGGTTGTTTTGAATTATGTACCAGTGTGCATTTTAAATGGTTTTTGTCAGTTCTGTTGTACATGTTCTGAAATGGGGAGGATGGATGTTTTCAACCTATAGAGGTCAAAAATGACTATTTTATTTATTATATTGTAATAAATTTATTATATGTTCATAAGGTAACAATGTGTTTGGAGCTTTCCATACCAATTCTGATGTTGAGCTAGCTCAAATTTGTCTAAAATTTTCAGTAAACGAACTGATGCAAAAGAGTTAATTGAGCCAGTTTCCAGGTTCCTGGACTCCTAACATATGTTCCATTTGTCAATAAGGATTGCACGTGAAGCTAACTGCTTCTTGACTTCAGGTTAGTTATTTTATGCAGAGCCTGGAGCTTTAAAAACTAAAAATAACTTTGAGCCTTATTTAGGTTCGTCCTTTCAGGTCATCGAACACTTTAACTCTCCACAACCTTTGTGTCTAGACTAGGGTGAAATCTCATTCAGAAGGTTTTTCTCACATTAACTGCATTGAGTGTGTTTAAAGCAGAAATGGAAGCACCCTCTTTCCAAGATTGATCCTCTCTGTCACAGCTGCTTCTAAGTGTGAATGGACATGAAACTGCTGTTTTAGGCTGGTGATGTAAGCAGCCGACAAGCCTTGTCGACCAACTCAGACATGGTTCTTCTAGAAGAAACCACAGCCTCGTTTGAGCCCCCGCTCAGTCGCTGCTCAAGATCTGTAAGACACTGTCTCCAGTGAATGACCCTTGTGAATCTGAAGCATCAGTATTCAGCAGGATCCTGCTCCTCAGCTGAGCTCTCAGCTTCAGTAAATGCACACTTCAGTTTTGAGGTAGAAAAAAAGAACGATTGAGGTAAAATGAACACTACATTACAAATACACCAGTGACGTAAATATAAAAATGTGAAAACAATACATTTTTGAAATATCAATGATCAGTTTCCTTAATTTTAATTGATTTTTAAATTAATAAAAAAAACAAGATATACACATTTTCAGAAAGTATATGTAATGTGATTTTACCGAGAAGGCGTTTCCCTGACTTTGGCACACTTCAGAATTTAGGCCTCTTACCTCATAGAAGATGCCTGAACAAAAGAAGAAATTAACGCAGCATTTAAAGGTAAACTTTGTATATAGCGCATAGATCGGCTGTATACAGGTGTGTTTTAGTAAATGAATTCTTTATTTATTTCTGAAAGTGCTGTAGTTAGTACTCAATATAAAATCACCAGTATAATGTTTAATTAATTACACTGAGTATATTATTTCTCTCTTATCTTTTTTTTAATATTTTAAAATCCATACAAATATTTACATTTCTACAAATGATTATTTTTTTAAATCCCAGATAAACACACTACTTGTTGCTGAACATTTGGCATGTGATGCAATGCAATTAATTCGTAGCACAAATCATTGACACCACGTTTTATTTGCATCCCCACCCTCTTTATTTGCTTTTGAAATGAGTCCTCTAGGAATAAATACACTTTTAGCTGTTTCTTTGAAATGGAACAGACAACACGTGGAAAATAGGAAGAAATTCTAGAGAAATTGCTGAAGAGAAATGAATCTCACTGCATATGGATCTATTAAAAAATGGCATTTGCTTTGCATCAACCTGCCAAAGACTCAGGCATTGGCCTCTCCAATCAGGTTGTCTGAGTCGCATCATGTGATGCATTTTCACAGGTTAAATTTCATCCAGCAAAATTGCGGAGTGGAATCGATCAACACATCACACAGGCTTATCTTTCCAGTCTGGCACCAAGGAGTGAGTTTGAATAGAGTCGAATAACAAAATTTTTGTATCACTGTCCACACTCTCAGTGGCTGATGCTTCGCCAGAGTCTTCAGTATTGTTGTTTGAGGTGGTGTCTGCAACCCATAGAATTTGGTTGTTGCAGATAACATGCGCTTAACACAAGTGCATGGAGGAGATATAAGCCATTATAGCAAAACAACCAAGAAAGAACGACCAGCAGTAAAATAACCTCCAGCAGACTTTTTAAACGAATGTTTCTGTTTAAACGGTCAGACAAAGGTATGAAGGCCTGATGTGGGGGCTGTGCTTTCAACATGAATAAAATACAGAATTGGCAGATTCCCTATTGTACTCTTTACAAATGAGAACAGGTACACGCTGATAATACAAGACAGACATGACAGACTCTGAAGATGCAGTGGAGAATGTTCTTCAACATCTTTGAAGGTGACAAGTTGGTGGTGGCTAAATGATGGTGTGGGGAGTCATTTCCTTGGAGGACTCAATATGCGAGCCTTAAACTGGTGAATCGGCCTTACATGGGCTTCTTCTGATATATTGTATTATAGACTGACTCATCACTAAGGCCATGATCTAGACCTGGGAGGAAATCCTGCAAGAAAGAAGTTGGATCAGCCTCTTTAACTGGAAGATTTGAGTTGTTGGAATCTAAATTCTGTGTTATTTAATAATTTAATGATTGTTTTCACATCCATAAATATGACGACAGTTTGGTGCTGCTATACAGGTGTTTGAAAGAAATCCAGAAGGATTAATGAGACTTTAATGGTGGCTTTCAGGTTTCTCTTGGTACCCCCGATTGAATGAAGCAAATAATAAACTCAGGCTAAGCATGTGGAGGACAAATGTAATCCAGATCTCTGTAATCCAGTTACTGTGAGACATCCTCTCTGATCCGGATTTGCACCCACAATGAAAAACTGAGGGTGTGAAATATATGCTTGCGCAGCAGTGCTTTCTCACACCCCACTGGTATTGAAGCAACTCTCACAATCCTGATAATTCCACATATTAAAACTTTCTTTCAGCTTAGAGGACACATCAGTGCAGGTTTATCCATGTTGTGTCTACATTAGTCTCTGGGGATTATTTTCCCCAGAAGCAGACGGCAAAACCATTATCAAACGTCCGTCTTAACCATTTTTCCTCTAGAGGGCGCTGTGGTCATGCTCTTTCTCTGAGTTGTCGCTGGGAATTGTGAGATGTGAGGTAAAGAGGATCGGTCTGGAGAGTTTTTGGGGGTGTTAGATAAATTTTAATAGTACAATTGTGTCAAACTGTCATCTAAAGAGGAAAGTGCTTGAGCAGCATAGATATTCTGACAGAGAATGCCAGGTTTCCTCCCTTTTATTGAGGCCCTCAGGGTAACATGAGTGATCATTTCTCCCAGACTGGCAGCTGACTTGTCACAATGAGGTGCCTCACAAAACGCCATTGTCTGGGATTGATTGACCCCCTCTTCAGGAAAACACAAGGTAACCGAATTTCGATTGGACTGCATTTATCTGGTGTCACAGAAATTGAATTTGTCCACAAGTCCTGAGAAGGCATATAAAAAGAGATGGAGGCTGTTGCTTTCCTGCGTTATCTTTATCTTGGGAATACCAATGTCTTAGAGACACTTAATGTCTTAGGGCAGTGTTACCCACTCTTTTTTTTTTTTTTGCACAGATGACCAGTTTAAAATAGTCTTTTTTGCAAACTGTGTCAGTAAACGATTCGGACAGCCCGCACAATCCACTCCTTGCTTGTATTTAATATATTACAGGCATCAAATCATTTTATGGGCTTTACTTTGTAACAAATAAAGTGTTAGGGTAAGGGTCTGTAGGGTAAGAGCCAAAATCCTAAACCTTAATTTGATACACTGAATAACCTATAAGGAGTGACGACGTGAAAGCCCCCAACTACATCATGCTATAGGGGAATGATTAAAGCTCTTGGTTTCAACTCTGAAGTACATTGTGAGGAATTGGAAGACCAGAGGCACAGTTCTAGTTAATCTCAGATAAGCAGAGGCACAGTCAACCCACAGACCAGCTCCAGAGACCCACAACATCATTTCACGTCATAAATATCACAGTGTTTGTCTCCTTTATGTTACGTTTAACTGAAATTTAGTATCCAGACAACCAATGATTTATAAAAGAAAATGTACAGGGGTGGACATACTTTTGCTTGCACTGTGTATTAATAAAAAACTGACATCCCTGTTGTCAACCTTCAATTAACAGAAGAGTACAGTACAAATAAAAAGGAGAAGGCTTCAAGCTAACAGTGCTATGGATTTCAAACAAAGATTAGTGCCATCTGTGGCACCGTCAGTAGAGCATAAATCTAGCAATGTTAAGATAATGGGTTTGAACCCCATGGAAACCAGGAACTGATTAAAAGTGTTCAACAGATAATTTGATAAACCCAGTTAGCATCATGCAACGTATTATTTGCCATCATTGCTGTGAAAGCTGTGATGTAATAACCAAGAGTCTTTAGCACTGTATTTGCTGACAACTATAGTCAGGATGCAGTGCATGGCCTCACCTTTTGTCACTTTTTGGAAAATGTTTCTAAGGCTAAAAGTGGGTGTCGTCAGCCGTTCCCTTTGTTGAAGTAGCCAAGATGCTAATGGAACCTAAAAATTTCACTCCTCACAGAAGGCAAAAATTTCTCAATATGATTAAAAAGCTCTGGGTACTAGGCTATAAGTGTTTTTCATCTATGACTGTTCTGGGATCAGTCTTCACAGAAACAGCCTTCGATGAATTGCGGTTTTACTCTACTGGAACAGTTTTATTTTTCACAAGGAAGAGCAGGAGTTACATTCTGATACATTTTATGTCTGCTCCACTCACTGGTCATGTAAACAAAGATCTTGTTGACCTTACACAAAGGTACCTGGAAAATTAATTTGAAAACAAGTCAAAACATATATATTTTTTAAAATGTTGAAGTAGTTTTACGCTTTGCGCAATTATTATTCTTTAGTGACTACATCTTACAGTTATTGTGTGAGGCATGTGCACTAAACTCTCACAATGGATGTTTTGATTGGCTTCGAGTCCCAAAAGAATATATTTTATACACAGAAGACGATATTGAGATCCATTAATCACACAATGGATTTGATCTTACATTATTTTCTTCCTCTTCTGTTCTGCTTTGAAAAGCTCTTTGGAACTCGAGTAGGAATAATGACAATAGCTATTTCTGTTTCTTTCAACAGCTCAATTTTAGTCAATCAGTCAGTCTGGCTTCTTTTGCTGTTGGATTGTGATCACCCTGTGGCAACAGAGTGTTTTATAATGTTCCACAACAGACTTGATTTCATGCCTGCATCCTTCAAATAGACTCTGCTCTCGGAATAACCACTGTAATCATTATTGTGGCCTAAAACAGTAAATTGTGCCAAAACCTCTTAGGTGCACTAATGCAAAATTGGGCCTTATCACGTGCTTCACAATGTTGAGCCTTTTTCTTCTTGTATGTGTAGCTTTAAAAGTAAACTCTTTTCAAAGCTAAACATTTATCCATGTTACCACAATTTTCACATTTGCCTGTTAATAAAATGTAGTTATATTGCTAATAATATAAACTGGTAATAAGCGTCCATCTTCCACATTCAGCTCTAAATAATTAAGACCAATGCAAACACCAAACACAATCTGTGTCTTCTCAAGATCACCAATTTAGTTGGTTCCACCAATTCTCTTTACTGTGTGGCAGATATTTGGTAGAAATGAGTCACATAGCAATGCCTTTTTTTGAGGGCTCTTCATGGAATAACCTCTGTTTGGAGTTTCGAACTGGCAAGGACAATGGGAGATATAGAGTAGGCTCAGTAACAGAATACAGGATGTTTCCACCAACTTCAAAGACCAACTGTAGATTCTTCTGCAACATATGCTCTTTGAGGGACCAGCTAGAGACTCTGGGTTTAGAGGTGTGGTTAATCTGATGGTAAACACTGAAGTTTGTTATATTGGTTTGCTGGGTAACCAATGCAGTTTGATTTACATAGACAAAGCAAAGAGTTGTTATAGAAAAAGGATGTTGAGAGGGGTTGAGGAAATGCCTGTTTGTTGTGACATCATATGGCAACTCTGTAAAATCTAATTTCTCAGTTTATTTATGTGAAGTTTGAGATTTGTAATTTATTTGAACTGATTTAGCATTCTATAATGAGGTTGAGAAAGACACTTTTTAGCACAGCAACAAGACACAAGGTAGCTATCAACAAGGTCTCTTCCAAACAAAGATCTTACAAACAGGAAAATCAAACCTGTTTGGATCATAGATACAGTGGTCAAGGAATTACCCTTTGAAGAAGATGTCCAGTGGTACCATATTCTCAGAACTGGCAGAAACCAATGGGACTCACTTTGAAGTGATCTTCATTGCAGTCACAGGCCAAGTCCATACATACAACATGAGAACACGGCCAAGAAAACATAGGAAGTGTTGTGCAGAAAAATGGCAGAAGGGGATGTGCAGTTATGAGTCAAAATGTGACATATGTGGCTGTAACAGAAGGCACTTTGTTCATTGAAGAGCAATGAAAAGGATTTTCATAGTATCCATTGCTGAGTCTGTTTGCTGGACATAATACCTCAAGTTGAACCTATTTTGTAAGAACTTTCAGCTTTTTTTTGTCTCACAGCTGGCTTTTTTGCTCTTATTTTCTGTTAAGAGTCTTTGCCAGGGCTTTCAGTATTTTTTCTTTGCAGTTTGAATAAAATTTAGAATGAAGAATTTACATCTTTTTGCCTTCTCAGCTGTGTTTAGGATCCTTCTGACGGTTGGAGGTTTTGGGTATTTCCACGAATGATTTGGAGATTTTGGAGACAGGACTAAAGATCTTCTCAATACTGACAATTTCTGGCATATACTTATCCACCACAATCAGAGAGACATACGATTGGCTCTTGTACAGTACACTCCAAAAGGAAATTGCTTCTGTTAACTTCCAGAAAAATGTGATTAATTTCCATTAAGAATAGACTTATGTTTTTAGAACATCCTTAGAAATATGTAGAAGCTAAACACCCACTTGCTTCCTACCCAATGAGAATTAAAACATGACATTCGTCATGTTCCCATGTCCTGCAACAGCAACATTGATTGAATCACAAGAAGCTCACTGTTTTTATTTTGCATGATGAACAACATCAGTTAATTCCAGATTTCCTTCATGCTTGTCGTTCGCGGGTCATTTGTCTGTCCCTTGACATTTTCTGTTGTTGTTACTTCTGCAACATTGAGCACATTGATGTTGTGCAATTGGATTATTTACACTCATCTGCCCCAACAAACTGCAGCTACATAATTGCTTATTTGATAGCTAATTCCAATAGAAAAGATGCTGTCTTTGTACTCGTGCAGGTACCCGTGACCTTTTTGACTTTTACAGCAGTGTCATCCCATCATTTACCCATCCAAGTGTTGTTTGGAGAGCAAAAAGCAACAGAGGAGACTAAAGTGTTTTATCACTGCCCTGAGTACCACGACACTTCCCGACTGAAGCTCGCAGTCTGACCTACAGGCCACATTCCCATTAACTTTCATAACCCAGTGCAGCATAGATCTTTTTTTAATGTCAGGAAGTAAAGAAGATATTTGAAGAGTTGAGATACAAACGCCTCTAAGTGTGGTTTGAAGTGCTATTCTAAAAATGGTATCTGAACTCATCTCATATTAAACACATAATCGTGAGTGAAACAAAAACATATTTTAAACTTCATTAATGGGTTTGGTCTTTTACTATGTGTAAAAAGTAATTTGAATCTGCAGTCTTCAGGTCTTACAATTCAAAGTATAAGGAAATTACTTTATTTTTTTAAAAAGCAGTGATTTTCAATACATTTCTAAAGAAAGTTTCCACCACAAACTCCTGCAGTCTTGCATCCCTTCCAGATGACTTTCTCCTTCACAGTTTCTGGCTGGTGGAATTCTCTTGCAGTCCCAATCCGGAAAGCTGATTCTCTTTCAACCTTTGAAAAGCAACTAAAAACTCTACTCTTTCGAAAACAATTACTAACTCAACGAACTAATAATAAAAAAACCCATACAAACACTGAAGCACTGTATCAGTATCACTGTATTGTTTTCTGTATTAGCTGGAACATCTTCCATGTGCATTTCTTATGATTAATCTGACCTTGTAAAAAACTGCTTATGTTTACTCCCGAACTGTAAGTCACTTTGGATAATAGCGTCTGCTAAATTCAGAAATGTAAATGTTTTAAATCGCTTGAAGTTTTGTTTTAAGAACAATTCATTATAATGTTATGTTTAGTGTGATAAATGAATATAATATATGCTATACTTCAAAATATTCACTCACTTATGAATGACAATATTTCAATGTCCTCCATGGTGACAAAACTCTAGCCCTTCTGCTTTTGAGGAAGAATGGGCCTCTCTAGGGAGCTCAGAGATTTTCAATCATGGTTCTTTGATTATGGTCCAACTTTTCTATCTCTTGGTCTTTCCTAGTATTTTCTAGCTCCCAAATAGTCCCATGTTAATGGTTTGAGAACAAAGTGAACATGATTGGGAGCTACAGCAACTCAGTCAAGGGGCATGTAAAATGACGGATTGATGCGGAGTTAACTTTGGAGCAATGCAGGCATGTTTTCTAGAGAGACGAATCACACCTCTCCACCTGCCATTCTGATGGATGAGTCAAGTTTTGTGGGTTCTCAGGAGAGCTGTTTTTGGCAGATTGTGCATTCCATCATTTCAAGGCTCACAACCTTCTCCTTTTTCCTACATGGGGGGTTTTGGGGGCTCAGGTCATTTCTTCATACCTTGCTTGCTACGCAATATGAAGAATTTACCCTTCTCTGTAGTTAAGCATTATAATGCAGGCATAAGTGGCATGTAGCCACGCTTTCTAAGGAAGGTTTGAAGGCTAGCTAACCTGTTCGGAACCTCTAACCTGGTCAGGAAACATCATTCATGATTTAAAGGTGATATCGTGAATATTGTACAATCTAGTAAAAAAAAAAAAAAAAAAAAATTTGACAAATCTGGTTCTTTGGCTTGTAACCATAGGGGAACCTTTTTTTTGATGCCATTCCATGGTTATCTTCAAATTGTCTGAAATTAATAAACCTTTGGATAATATTCATGACCAGAATCACATTAAACACAACTACTTAAGAACCACTAGTGCCAAAGGCCATAACAGTATCTTTACGCTAACAAAGTGCTGCAACATTACCTCAAAAAAACAGAAAGTGGAGAACCAAAAAGAGGTAAAGGGGTTCCTCAAAGCGAAAAAGTGCTATATAGCACCCTAAAACCTGCTAAAAACCATTGAAGAACCTGAAGGTTGAATAGGCTGAAAATCCAAGCAACCCGACATGTTTTTTGAAGGGTGGGAGGAATTTCCAGAGGATACCCACCCTCCCATAAGGAGAAACAAAAACTCTACCCATCTGTCAGGTGAGACAAGGCACCACAGAGGAACTTCAATCTGAGAGTTAACCACTTTCCAGTAAAACTAGGAAGATCCTCCTGCAACTGATCTAGGTTTGAGGTGACAAGGGGGCATATATTGCTAGTATTGTTTTAATAAGCCCATGTTAATGACTGGTGACTTTGGAAATGACTACTGACACAGACCAATATTAACAGAGCTTTGCCTAAAGAGAGGCCAATACACAGTGATCTGAATTTTCGGTGTGAAGTTTCATGCAACAATAAGTCTCTATCAAAAACCATGGGCACCAACAAGACATCATACATTGAACCGAACGAGTGGCTCTCTTGATGACAGGAGTAGGATGTAGAAGAGACACTCATTCCACATTTTCATACAGGAAACAGGAAAAAAAGTGCGCCACAAATCATCACTTTTCTCTACATTTTTGTCAACAGTTCCATGGGATCAGCCACCAACAGTAACCGCTCGACATCCAGGATTTTTTCTATGCATTCTTTGATTTATTCTTTGTTGTTGTCTTCTTCTTTCTTGTTTCCTTATGTGGCATGGAGTGCATCCGTTGTACCGCAAGCGCCATCTTCAGGCAGGGAGCCTCATTGTATCAATATTTCCTTGACTCAGATGAAGAGCAGCCTGCTGAGACGCCATACGAATCTGAATCTGAATTCGGCTCAGTGTGTAGAGTGTGGGAAAAATGTAAAAACTACGTTGTATAAAATACACTAATCTAAAGCTTGTGTTATCTTCAACTACAAAACAGACTTAGATGTCTGAGTGTTGTTTTGTTGGTTGGTTTCCATGGCAACGAGGTTTGACAAGTTCACTATTCCGTGTATCTGTTGCACAGTGAGGCATTCAAGGACAACTCTTGAGCTGCTTGAAATGCTTGCTGCAACTTCAGCTTTTTAAACAAATGACACAAATTACCTCAAGGATCTTTGGCTGAACATAATGTTCAGATTGAGCACTCATAGATAAACACTGGGCTGTAAATGAAGAGGTGAAGCAGTAATTGTGAATCCGCCACATGTGTAGATGAAATTTTAATTGGTACAGAAGCAACATTTCTGCTGTTTTTTCAGAGCACACAAGACCTGAAGACATTCACCACAAGAGATGTTGGGTCAAATATTAAAGCATTCCTTCAGTACTTGATGTCCACGGTGACCACTGGAATATAAAAAAAGCTACAACACACAGATTATTTTATGAGTTATCTGAAGATGCAAAACACAACTAATTATTTTTTTTATTCATATCCGCTTTAATATAACATAGTGCAGGAGTGCTTTGATCATTTCTTAATATCTCCCATTGGTGGTTGAAAGAATTTGTATAAATAAACATGGTAAATATGTTTTTTATAGAAGCACTTTTGTAGAACTGGAGGGTTCTAGTATTAGAAGGATTTCTAAAGATGAAATATCTTGTAGTGAGGGTTGTGTCTTCTAGCTTACGGTGTGAGTTGACCAGCGATGCCATGCCATCCAGTGCTGTTCATTTACTCAGCCTCTCTCGTGCAATGCAGGGATTTACGTAAGGGGTTAATATTCCTAATGGTGTAAAGGAATGACATCTTTGTTCCATTGCATTTATCTAGTTACTCCTGATGCTCTAATTAGGGATAATAATAATCTCATTTTGAGCAAACGAGCCGGCTTAAACACTCTGGACAGGTCACCAGTACATCATGAGAACTGCATTCATGCTCTCCCTGGGATTCAAACCCGCATGGCATTGCTATAGCGGCGCTCGGCTGATTAAGCTTATTAAACAGGTTTTTCAGATAAATTTGGCCCGTAGAGATTCAAGAGCAATGCAAACCAGTCATAAAACATTTACTCTCAAAGAAACATGTGGAACTAGAGATGCTTACATGATTCTTTTCTGTAATCGTTCTCTTTGGCTAGTGTCTGTTCCATGAATAACATTAGCTAATGTAATGATGCAATTCATGGTATGAATGTATGGAGTCAACCCACCAACCACGAGACGAATCATCCAAGTAACTACAAAGAACTGGTTCAAAAGAATATGATCCAGTTGTGAACTAGACTTCACTTTTGATCCTTTCCAGAATTTCATGATTACATTTCTGTCTAGCAGTTTTATTTTTGTTTAGAATAACAGAATAGCAATATGAAAACGAAAACATTACATTATTATCATTAAAAATATTAATATTATTTAAAGGAAATCATAGCAGAAAAACACCACAACTACAACAATACAATTCTTCATTAGAACAAACAAACAATTAAAAAAAAACAACAGCAACTGCCAAACAGTTTTTTTACTAATTTACAATTTGCTCTAATTAATTATCTTTAAAACCATGTTTTTGTTGCATTGCTTCATATATTTTTTTTAATAACCCTAGCTTCTTTTTTTTTACAATTATTTTCCTTTACACTACACAATAATTCCTGAAACAATCCTGAAATTGTACAACAAATAAAATTCGGATGATTCAGTTTTGTATTTCTTCAGGACAAAAAAATTGACAATGAAAAGACAAAAAAAAGCTAAGACTAAGTAAAAACAATGTAGAAATTGTATAATAAATCAAGCAAACCCAAACACTTTTTGTGCCATTTTGCTTTGTTTTGTGCCAGAACTTTGAAAAACAAAATCTATAGGATTCACAGATATTGTACTTCCAAGGAGTATCCCTTCTTGTCACCACTAGATGACCCTGATGGCACCAATTTGGTTACGTCATTCCTACAGTGTGATTGGCGCAGGTACTTGTCCATGCAGAGAATATATAAAGGTTACATTTTATTAAGAAGAAAATAAGAGAACAGTGTCCAATAAGAGAACAGTGCTCTTCTGAAGATCAGGTAACTGTGTAGACCTACCCATGCAAAGAAACCAAACAGGAAATTCTTCAAAACTACCGTTTTCATACATTATTATTATTTTTTTTTTATATACAAATTGCAAAATACATATAGTAGTGCCTCCATAAACACAAGTGGTGGGCTTGTCAGAGGATTGTGAATCAGAGAACTGAGAAAAGACAAGATGTAGATAGATGCTCATTATGTAAGGTTTTAATCACAGTTTATTATTATTATTATTATTATTATTATTATAATACACCTGAAACAACTCAAATTGTATTGTTACATGGCATTTTAGATATTTTTGGTTTATTAAGATCAACATACTTCCAAATTATTTAGACAATGACTTAACAGTTGTTCTCCATTACTGTGCAAAAAAGCGAAACATTTGAGAAATAAATATGACAAGACATACGCATTAAATCATAGAAACACTTCCACTCCCCTCATCTTGGGAGACTTAGCTTTCTATAAATAAACAAAGGCACAGGACACGAAAAGAATGAGGTGCTGAACCTTAAAGCTAGTTTAAAGCTAAAGTAGTTCATTTAAACGTCTTATAGACCATTAATTGTTACCAAAATATGGCATTATTTAAATGAGATTTTTCTGTGTTGAGAAACTAAAATGTTCTAATGTAGATAAACAGGTTAAAGTACTTTTTATTTCACTGTTAGACCTTTCTTGCACATGCCCTCTGATGAAATCATGGAGAAAATCAAGAACCTGATGTTTAAAGTAGTTTTTAAGTACACCATTTCGTTTTTTATAAATATTATTTCAAGTATTTGTTTTGTAGACATATTTTATATTCAGAAGCACATTTGAAAAGAGATGTTTCTCCTTGACCTGTTTCCATGAGACCAATTATGTTTTGTCACTATTTCCCTCTGAACACAGTCATGTTATCTTTCAGCTTTACTCTTCTTTCTGCAATCATACTGAACTGTAGGGGTGGATGGCCAGCCAAATCTTGATCTAATTACACCGAGTATTCTACAGGACTCACACAGAGTTCTCATCTCTTATTCCTTTTCATAATGTTCCTTATTCAAAGAGCGTTTCAATTTTGGTTTCATCATCTTGTGCGCACTTTGGCTAGCAGTGAATTCTCATTGTGATACTGTGCGATATGAATGAGACAATGCCCTCTATAATCACACATTTGTCAGAGCAGGTGTCAGCAGGATGTCATCAATCATTTAATTGGCTTGAATCATTAACCTGATAATCCCGGGTTCACAAAAAGGAGATAAACAATTCATTATTTATGGAGTATTTATTATAATGAAATATGCAATCTTTCGTAGCACTTTACATTCAGTTATTTATTGTGTGACACCACTTTTTGTTTAATTACTTTTCAAAACATTAACCTTGAATAGATGTTGCTTTTTTAATTCAGTTATCTGCTTAATGTGAATTTTGTTTATTCTACAATTAACACTAAAATGTGGCAAGAGATGATTGAGTTGTTCCCAGAGGTCATCACCTCCACCAAACAAAAGTTAAAGCTTATGGATGGGTCAATTATTTAAAAATAGAGCTAATTAACTTAATTCATCTGCTCCAATAGAGAGTGGGATTCTTCAGCTTAAATTGAGAAATATCTCAGTTCAGTTCAATAGCTATGCCAACTTCCTTCAATTGTATCATATTTAATTCTCTCATCTTTGAGTTTTTCAAATAGTAATCATCAATAGTCGTCTGACGGTGCATCATTTACAGAAGATAAGGCTGATTGATTTATAATTTTCTCCATTTGAAAAGTCCGTTCAACTGAATCTCAAAAAAAAAAGAAAAAAAGTGTATATATCCACCAGCGACCTTGTAAATATCAGCAAAAGTAAAGGAATAGTCGCATAATTAAACCTCAGAAAAACACCAGAGTAATTATTTGATGTAAGCCAATTAAAATAAATGCTTAAAAAAAGGTCTTGATTGTTGTCACCAATCTATTGTTTTTTGAACAATACTCTAAAAATAACTAAGAAAGGGTTGAATCATTAAATTAACTTTGTGAACTACAGCAATTACCTTGTTCTTAATTAGTGTGCTTCAACAACAAAGGCAATCATTTTGATTTGATTTGAATAAAGATCCAAAATAAGGAAAGGTGCCATTGCATATTTCTATAATCTGGATGGGAAACTGGAGTACCAGGAGAAAACCCACGCAAGCACAGGGAGAACAAGCAAACTTCTAATGGAAAGGCAACAGTGTTCAGTGTATGATTAACTTAAACACTTCAATATATTTAGCCTTTGAAATCAGAAGATGGGATCTCCAATGGGACCAAGGTACACATCTACTGTCTGGAGTCACGCCGTAACTGGTCTTCATGGAAGAGTTGCAGCCAAAAAATACACAAGTGGTATCAGAACAAAGCAGAGTCACTCAGGAATGCCTGCAAACATTGAGGTGTAGAAAATTGCAGTAGGTGCTTTGGACTGATGAGTCAAAATTTTACAGAGTTACAGCAGAACGCAGTTTGTTTATAAAAGGTATAGAGAGCAATGTAAACCATGATGGAGGTTTCTTGAATATTTAAGGCTGCATTTCTGCAAATGGGTTTTGAGATATGCTCAGGTTTATTGGTTGTGTCAATACTTATCCATCACGCCTCAGGGAGACTTATGTTTTGTGGCAAATTTATTCTGCAGCAGTATTATGACAAAAATGCAGTTGAGGTTGGTAAGAAATATCATCAGCATAAAGGCAAACAAGAAGTACTGGAAGTGATGGTATGGCACCCATGGAGCCCTGATCTAGAGTATGTCTGGGATCACATGAAGTGATGGAAGGATGTGAGATCTGTGGCCTGGTCTTTGAGATGTTCAGAACCTGTCGTGATCGAAAATAAAAATTGATAAAATCAGGAACCTTTCAAAGTAAGGAAAGGTGTTACCTTCTGTGTTGTTTGTTTATAATCTGGATTGAACCTAAAAAAAAAAAAAAACTTTCCCTCTGCTGCTCGGTGACTTTTATTTATTTATTTATTTTTTTAATCACAAACACTATTTAATGATTGTTTTGACCTTCCATATATGTTGTTAATTCCACAGAATATAGTTAAACACAGTTTTTCTTTTGACCAGATTTGTCATGTACTGTACATGTTTTGTGTTGAAGGATGCATTCAAATAAAGATATAGACTGAACACTTTGAAGCCTAGAGTGAAAGTGCACACGCACAAGTCAAATGAAGACATCTGGAGACACATTTCTTTGATCTCAACATATTGTTAGTCATGCATTGACTCAATGGCGTGTAGGTTTAGAATACAGAAAAAGCGTGTTCTGTACTAAAATGTGGGTTTTGCCATGTAATCCCCGCTGTTCCATCTCTGGAGACTCAGTCACCATTGAATCCATTAATGGCCTCTGCTTTCAACATCAAACCCCAAATCTCTGATTAAACTAGTGTATGCCTCAACAGACTTTCATCTCAGCATGCTGCAGACTGACACTTGAATGACAGAGCAGGCATGTCTGTCTTCCACAAATAGCAACACATGCTGAAATCCATCAGCAATCTATTCTTGGAAAACATGGTCCATGATAATCCTCAAGATTTTTTTTTTTTTGTCTTGGCTTGATATTTCATTTTTTTCTGACAGACTTTGATGCATTTGTTATATACCCAGATCCTGAAATTTTTGCTTTTTTACATTAATAAATATTGTTAGGGGTATAATATTCAGATATACTACAAAACCATTTTAGGGCATTATATGTGTGAATTTGCCAACCATCCTGATTCATTTTTTTTATTATTGCATATAGTATTAAATCTTACATATCCATACTTCCCATATTTTTCTTATGTCACATGATATCCTTTATCCAGTTTAGGGTATTAATAGGGGTGTAATGATACACGCTGCCCACAATATTATGTTCACAGTGCGATTTGTATATTGATATTGTTGAGGCGGAGACTTGTTTTGGGTAATTTGTAGTGTTACTGCAGTGGTTGTTTGGACCGACTACCAAATCAGTGAATTCCAAATATAAATCTACTGATCTGTTTATTTGGTTAAGTGAAAGAGGGTGCTATTTGAGCCCTTTGCTGAACAATACTGGTGGATACAACTGAAATCAGAAGGAAATTATTTAACATCAAAATGCTTACAACACATGCAAACAGAAGAAGACTAACATACATCAACATACCAATTCAACATAGAGAATACAAAGAACACTTACAAAACTCATGAACACAGATTGTCCAGCAGTGAGTTTATCTGCAGTCACTGATCCATTGCAGGTGTCTGATCAGAGATGGATTGGATGAGAAAAACAAGACGGCTTGCCAATTAAAGGTCTGCATTTGCAGATTGACAGATGGATCAGCCAATGAGTGACTACGATTTCGTACAGATATTAAATGTAAAATGACAAAAAAAAATTAAATGAAAATGTAAGCATTTAAAAGGTCAATAAAAATGATAACTAAACTTGAAAAATGTTAAGATCGTTAAGCTAAGAACGCTACGGTCTAGCTGGATTTGCATTAGAGAGTGTAACATCATCCAGGCAGTGATAATGTTTGTAGATTTAGAAAATGAAATATTAAAAAGAGGAA
>SRMA01025333.1:41504-58515 GCA_007224835.1 Danionella cerebrum
AACTTACTTCCTTCTTTAAACGTTCTTCTCAAAATGTCCTTGCTCAAAACTTCCGTCCTGTCCTGAAACTTCCTCCTTCCTTTCTAAAACTTACTTCCTTCTCTAAACGTTCTTCTCAAAATGTCCTTGCTCAAAACTTCCGTCCTGTCCTGAAACTTCCTCCTTCCTTTCTAAAACTTACTTCCTTCTCTAAACGTTCTTCTCAAAATGTCCTTGCTCAAAACTTCCGTCCTGTCCTGAAACTTCCTCCTTCCTTTCTAAAACTTACTTCCTTCTCTAAACGTTCTTCTCAAAATGTCCTTGCTCAAAACTTCCGTCCTGTCCTGAAACTTCCTCCTTCCTTTCTAAAACTTACTTCCTTCTCTAAACGTTCTTCTCAAAATGTCCTTGCTCAAAACTTCCGTCCTGTCCTGAAACTTCCTCCTTCCTTTCTAAAACTTACTTCCTTCTCTAAACGTTCTTCTCAAAATGTCCTTGCTCAAAACTTCCGTCCTGTCCTGAAACTTCCTCCTTCCTTTCTAAAACTTACTTCCTTCTTTAAACGTTCTTCTCAAAATGTCCTTGCTCAAAACTTCCGTCCTGTCCTGAAACTTCCTCCTTAGTAATTCTTGTCTTTCGGCACCTCACTTTACTCTTAAAACTTTGTTCCTGAAACTTCCTTCCTTCCCCAAACATACTTCACAAAACTTTATTTCTGTAAACTTTAATCACGTTTTATCGAAACATTCTTCCTAAAAACATTTTCATCAAGAAACTTGCTTCCTTCTTCATCCAGTATAAATGATAACAATTTAGTAAGAATTCTAGTGTAGATTCTATGACAGTGTAGTGATGGAGCATCGGTGCTTCACATGATTGAATAAATAAAAGTTAAATAATAATGAAGTGTGGATCACAGGTGAATCTAAAGACCTCTTCGTGGCGGTGGCATGTGTCTCTCCGGCGGCCCAGAGTTGATCTTGAACACGCTCTGCTCCATGTCTGTGATTTTGTCTCTGTACTCCACCAGTCTTTTGAACAAACAGAGACAGCAGAGATCAGAAACACGGAACGAGAGGTGGAGGCAAAGCTGAGTTTAGAGCAATAATCACTTCTGACGCAGCGTGGCCGACTCTCTCCTCTCCTCCACCAGAGCTCGCTCCGAGGCTCGTGCCTTCAGCTACCCAACAGAAAGAAAGATTGAGATTCAATTAACACCTTTATGCTGCGGAACCATCAAACATTTAGTTTTTGTTACAGGATAGATCCATGCTTTCATGTTGTTGGAGCCCACTTCTGACCCTACGATCCGAATGTCTGAGAAATTGAAACTCATCAGATCAGGCAACGTTTTCCAATCGTTTATTGTACAATATTGGAGAACAAACTATAGCCTCAGATGCTCTTCTGCAGACCTCGAATGTAACGAGTGGCATTTGAGTTACTGTTGCCTTTCTACCAGCTTGAACTAATCTGTCCATTCTCCTCTGACATCCAATTGCTGCTTTGTGATTGGCTGAGTAGAAATTTGCATAAACGAGGAGATGGACAGATGCACCTTATAACGTGACCATCAGTGAGTGTGAGTGTGCATGTATATACATACAACCATATATAAAAAGCAAAAAAGACAGGCTAAGACCAGTTAAAAGGACAAAGAAGTTGTGTTTTAAAAACAGAGTCCTTCACAAAACAGATATGAAGTCGGCGTCAGTGTTGCGTTTAGTCCTACCTGAGAAACTCAAGATGCTCAAATGTTAGGCCACAAACTGACCCTGTCTGCACATCTGTTTCGTGAAGGCATCTGCTGGCTTTTGGGGGTCCCCCTGGGGCCTGTACCATGAAGCCGGATTAGCTGGCTAGCCAGGTAAGTTTAGGATTAGTTTGCACCAATGCTGGGTTTTAGGTACCATGAAAGAAACTCGGCTTCAGTTGGTGTTCATTGCCATGGTAACTTGCGATGCACAGCTAACCTGCTCCGGGGCAGGTTAAGTTCTGGATTTGAGTTCTCAAAACGAAATTTGACCAATCAGTAAAGAACATTTAAGTGACGCAACTAATTTCTAGTGTCTGTTGCAATGGCTTGTCCTTTTCTGAGAAATCCCGTGGACATTTCCGCGCAAATTGTTCGAAGAGCGCTTCGCAGAGAAAAAGTTTTTAGGGGACAGACAAGATCCCATTGCCTTCCCTGACTGTTACTTGTATGAAAGATACAGATTTTAAAAATAATTAAAAATTATTTTAACTGTTAACAGTAGTTCAGCAGTGAAAGCATATTGAAATCCAGTAATTGAAAAGTAGTTAGTAACACGACAACTTTAGTGATCATTCTTCATTTGTCCGGTCGAATGCTTTTAACAATTACACTGTTATTGTAAAGTGTTAGCATAATTTTTACGGCGTGCAAATACATAAACTAACGTTACATATACATAATTAGACCTTGATGTATAAAATATGTATTTAATTTACGCATTAACGCTATCCGCAATCTTTCTCCAACAGTCTTCTCTCGCTTTGGCAGCAGACACGGTATTACTGCGCGCTTGTAAAACGTGCTTAAATTCATTGTATTTCTGCATTATAATAGTTTGCTCCTCAGCGGAGAAATATAAGGACCTCCCTCTCTCCATGTCGAACGCAATTGGTTGTTCGGTGGCACGTCACTCTTTTATTTGCACGCGCGTGCCTCAAGTAATCATCCTTAAGGATCAAAGCCTGGGTTAACAAAGAAAGTTGAGCTTCATCATGGTACCATTAATGCCTGATTGCATCGGTTTGGATTTGTCAACCCAAAACTTATCCAGTAACTCTGAGTTTGTTCATCTACGTTCATGGTACAGGCCCCTGGACAGCATTTTATGGAAAGTATTGTATTGTTTGGAAAATTGATTATGGGCTTTATAATTGTACAAAAATAAACCTCAGATTTGGCACTAACTCTTTTTCTTGTTGAAATGACGTTTAGAACCAAACGTCTGCTTGGAACCAAACCACTAGCTATTGTGTTTATCCATTCCCCCCCCCAAAAAAATAGATGTTAAAAATGTAGTACCTATCAA
This sequence comes from Danionella cerebrum, assembly GCA_007224835.1. Lineage (NCBI taxonomy): Eukaryota > Metazoa > Chordata > Actinopteri > Cypriniformes > Danionidae > Danionella > Danionella cerebrum. Next base: position 44,546 of record SRMA01025333.1, read on the forward strand.
GCCCCATCAAGTTGGTTGACACTTTTAGATCACTCGATGCTCGCTAGGTTTCAAACCTTTTGTGTGTTCAAAATTTGAGGTTAAAAGTGCTCTGGAATAAGATCAGGATGTCTCTGTGCTGCACTCATCATTCCCTCAATCCTTATTCGTCTTCCAGTTCCTACTGCTAAAATCAGCCACCACAATGCTTCACTAAGGGAGTTGTATCGGCCATGTGACGAGCAGTGCCCGTTTTCCTTTAAACATAAACATTGGAATTCATGCCAAGCATTGGTTTAGACCAGAGAGTTTAGCTCAGATGTTGAAATTTTTTGCTCTACTTTGCGGTTTATTCAAAATGTAATTATATAAAAGGAAAATAAATGTGCCAATTTGTGTCTAAAAACATTGTAAAAGTCTTCATTTACACTCAATACTTGCTTCTGTGCTTTCTGTGTGACATATTTCTCCTGATTGTCTGAGATTGCATCATTCAAGTAGGCGCTTAACTTACTGTACTGGAAGTTCAGGAATTCTCTTTGAAACACGGACTGATTCTGAATGATTAAATGTAAGGAAGTGCAGTCATTAATATGTGTATCTGTAGTGTGCTACGTATTTCTGTAGGAAACTCCAATGCCTGCACTTATCATACTTTTTTTGGTGGAGCCAGAGCGTGCACACCTCTTTGTTCTGGGACTTCATTAAGCATGCCCTTTTTTAGCTGTCCTCCCTTTCTTGCTCTTCTCTCCTTCTGCCTCTTTGTTTCCTTCCAACACTGGCGCGATGTGAAGTGCAGTTCTGAAAGCCTGTCATTGTCTCTTACTGCACCTCTTTAATGGAATTCTGCTGTGGCATCAAAGACTTGTGGAAACCTTCCAGTCTGCAGCAATCCACTTGACAGACCTCTGAAAGTTCTGTGTGGAAGACGATGGTGGGCAACAGTAAAGCCTGCTTGGCTCACACTAGTGTTTGGGGAGTTGTTATTCCAATAACAGACTGAGTTTAAACTGTTAACGCTCTAAATATATTATAATTCTAAGAATAGCTTTATTACTTAATTTCCTCATACAATTTCAACCAGCAGTGACTTCACCACCAGAACCAAAAACACACATTTTTGGAAATAGTGCTTTTCTGACAGTAGACTTATTAAAATTCCAAACTTTAAGCTAGTTGCACTCTAAAAACCATATTCTCAATTTATGAGTGCCAGAGGATTAAGGCTGAGTTCCATTTCTCTCACTTACCCCTACCACTTCCCCTTAGTTCTTGAAAATGAGTGCTGAAAATATATGATACGTTTTTATTCTATTTTTAATGTAAGAACTTGTAATATCATGTTTCACCTCTTTGATATGCTGGCACTAGAGAGTTATTTTAAATTTCCATTGGAATATTCTGGAAATTAGATCTACTGCTCTATATAATCAGACCAGTTTGTGAAAAATAAGTATCTTATGTTCACTTCAACCCTTAGACGTTTGAGGCCTTTTTGAGCAATTTTCACAACTTTTCAATTTGCTCTAATAAATTATCTTTAAAACTATGGCAAATTTTTGTGAAAGAGCTTGTAATTAGTTTTGTAATTACATTACAATACACTATAATTCCACAACAATCCTGTAATTGTACTAAAAATACATTTCAGAGTAGTAAACTGTGTAATTTCATTCACTGCAACAGTTTTTAAGTTCTATAAGAAAATCAAAATTGTGGAGACAAAATAAGAATCCATAAATTCCCCAAAAAACAAAGACATGGTTACAACCATGTGAAAATTGTATCTAAAAAGCAGGCAAACCACTCTGAAACCTTGTACCCTGTTCCAAGACTTTCTGTGCCAAACTTCGGAAAAAAAAAAACACAAAAAAAAAACAAACAAGCCATATCACAGGTCTTGTACTTCCAAGCGTTATCTCTTCTTTTCACCACTAGATGGCACTGATGGCACCAATTTAGGGTTCGTAAAATGAAACTGAAAGACGATCACACATTTTATCACATTTAAGTTTGAATTACCTTGCAACTTATGTGTCATAACTCATGTAATGTTCGTTTAAACCAAAAATATCAAAGCTAATAACCGTCATTCCTACTTAAATCAAAACAGCCGGTGTGAGAGGCAAATGCACCGGTCCCTGCAGAGACTTAAAAGGGTTAAACCTGGTGTGGTCATTTGAACGATAGCCAAGTCTAGCATTGAGAAGTGCGGCCTTAAAGATTTGGGCATCTCTGCTTCATCCACATCTTGCCTTTGCAAAATCTGGGAGTGCTTCATTACTCAGATTTATTACATCACATCTTCAGAAACTCATGGGTGACCTTACATCTATAGTTTTACACGGCCAGACAGCCTGGTTTTGAAATATTTGTTTACAAGGGAACACATCTTCATTTTTCCATATAAAATTAAATTACTGTGTAAGAATATGCTAATGAGCACAATGGTTCAGTTATAAAACAATCAATCAATACTTCCATATAAACACTCACAGTGGTCATTAAACTCCTACATTTGGTATTTTTCTCCAAAATGGCAACACATTTTTGATAATAATGAATGAAGAATGATGCAGAAATGAAAGAAATGGCCTGTTCTCTTTGATAAATATTACTATTCCTGACTCCTTCCTTCAACAATCTGGTTTACACAGTTCAATCAGGGCCAGGACGCTCTGAAAAAGACAGCCAAAAACATCGGCAGACAAAACAATAACTTTTAACAACTTTCAATTGTCCTTGTTCTCATCACAAGGGATGGAATAAAAGTTTACTGCTGCATTTCCCAACTCAAGTACATTCTCTGTCTCCATAGAAACCCCTGTTCTATGGCCTTTCAGACTCTCTTATATCAATACAGCATTCACCAGTATCCCACTGATCTGACATGATCTTTTTAGGTTCTCACTTTGTGGAGAATGTGCTAAGAATCATCACGTACAATAATGTTGATTTAACTTTTATAATTAACTAAAAGTATTGTGTCTGAGTTCCATTCCTCCCATTATCCTTTAGTCTAGTGGTTTTTGAGCGAACCCCAAGGGTATGGTGAGTCAGACTTTCAGGTTTGGCGGAGGTCAAACACACATCCGACGTATATGATTCGTGATGAACTTGTCCATCATTGGCTGCAGGTGATCACGTAACATGGCTTGGCCTATTCGTGCTGCAGAGAATCTGGTGCGCCCATTAGTCGAATTGTAACTGTCATGATGTAGAAATACTTACCCATGTTTTGATTTTGAAAAGAAAATCATAATTTATTTTTCTAATTAGGAAGGGTTCGGTGAACAGGCATATGAAACTTGAGGGGGTCAGATTTTACCCTTCAATTGCCAAGATCTTACACAATGTCAAAAAAATGACTTGTTTTCAGTATGAAAAATGATTTTGACCTGGATTTCCATTCATTCATTCATCTTCTAACCCGCTTATTCCCTTTTGGAGTCACATGGGTGATCTCCAGTGCACATTAGGGGAGAGGTGGGGGTACACCCTGGACAGGTCGCCAGTCCATCACAGTGGCCTGGATTTTTTTTTAAAACTTTTATCACAGTCCTGGACATGTCAATATTAATGTCAATGGTTGTAAATGGTAATGAACAGTGAACTTCTGAAATTTAACAGGAGACAATTGGACAAAAACAGCCATAAACATTTAATGAGGAAGAGAAAAAACCCTCCAACAACACCTAATATTGTTACCCATTTTGGACAGATCCAAAACTGTGATAAAAGGTAAAAAATTCAGGGCAAAATAATTTTTTTTTTATTTGTAGTTTTATATAAGGCTTGCTCTGCCTCACATAACCTAAATATGTAAAGATGTTTCATCCACAACCTAATCTCTGCTCAGAAAGGCAGCAATGCTAACCACCCAACACACTCTCAGTAATACTTCTGAGCTACAGGTGTGAAACGTTCTAAGCTGAGGTTAACACACTTAGACCCTGTGGTGAAGCTCAGCCTAAAACCCCCTGAAGCTAAATCTGTTTTCTGAAGTGCTGTTCCAATGCCTTTGCTGGATACTTCTGCTTCTTTTTTACATTAAAGTAAATTTTCTCATTAAAACTCTAGGGCCCCCTTATTAGAATTACGAATTCTGCCTGCTAGCCCTAATTTGTATGTTAATATGTTCATGCGTTTTGAATAATGAATTAAATCAGCTTGCAATCCAGCTTATTAGTTACTACATTTCTGCAGTTTGTGATAAGAGGCACATTTTCCACCCCCCTGGATGGTCCAACCGAAGTTGATACAGAGATCTTTGCCTGGGGTAAACTTCCACATCCCAGGAGGCCAACACAATGTTTTGACCCAAAGCCTGTCCATCTCTAAATACACTTGATAATAATGCTTTACCTGCAGCTCCAGTGGTACTGTAAGCTGTATCCTCTCCACACATCACACCCAGTCTGACCCACAGTGTAACAAAATCAGAGACAAACAGATGTCCTCTTCTGATTTTGTTTGGGAGCTTGCTTTGCAAATACAGTCTTGCTGCTTTAGGTGAGAAGAGAGCGCCACTAACTCTGTGCTAATGTATAAAAATACATTGCAACTGACAGTCTGAGCCGACTATATTCAGTTCTTTTCTTTACAAGGGTTTCAGAAATAATAAACAATAAAATAAAATGCTCGAGAAAGTGGTTAAATTTATGGTTGTCTAAGTTTAAGTCTTAATGAATCAAATAACTAACAACAAAAAAACCCACCCCTCTGAGTTTTCCAGAAGGTCAAAATAAAATAGATGGATAACGTTTGAACACATACTTTGATGTTGGCTTGCAAAAGTGCTGTTCAAAAGTATTTTTAAGTTTCTAATGTCACTATGAGTAACAAAAAATCCCCATATGACTTTCCCAAGTTGGGATAGAGACATGGAAAATTGGTTGCTATGGTAAACAGCACAGTTGCTATGGGAGGGTCGGTGACAAAACATAATGTTCCTAATGTCACGTGTATAACAAACCAACGCCATGCCTCTATCATTTACCAAAGTTGAGATAGAGTTCAGAAAATGCGGTCGCTAGGGTAAACAGTACAGTTGCTATGGGAGGGTCGGTGACAAAACATAATGTTCCTAATGTCACGTGTATAACAAACCAACGCCATGCCTCTATCATTTACCAAAGTTGAGATAGAGTTCAGAAAATGCGGTCGCTAGGGTAAACAGTACAGTTGCTATGGGAGGGTCGGTGACAAAACATAATGTTTCTAATGTCACGGTGTAAAACAAACCAACGCCATGCCTCTAAAATTAACCAAAGTTGAGATGAAGTTCAGAAAATGCGGTTGCTAGGGTAAACAGTTTGGTTGTCAGTGATGCCATATTATTTTCAGCTATTTCTATGACTTTTACAATCGAATTAGATTATTTTAAAACTAATGTTCAACTCAGTAAGTAATTGATGATTGAAATGCATTATGTAGAGTTTATACAATATCATCTTAAATTGTAGAAGCGTGTGCCAATCACAGCAGCTGTTTTGAATAAGGTAGGGATGACTATTGTTTAATTTTTATTTCAACATCCGGGCTTGCCTTGCACTATGAGGGTAAGTGGCAGTGTGAACATACAAGACATGTGTCATACCCTCCCCCTGAGTGGGGTGATGGGGAGGAAGGGGGAGAAGCATAGAAGTAGTCAATAATTTAGAGCACATGTGTCAAACTCAAGGCCCGCGCGCCAGATGTGGCCCGCCATGTAATCTAATGTGGCCAGTGAGAGCTAAAAAGTTTTGAGTGTCTTAAAAAAAAAAACCCGAAAACGAAAACAAACTACATTTCCCACAATGCCTACAGTACCCGCAACGGTGTTTCTGCATCCATACTCACGAGTGAAACTGCTGAGCTGCCAATTCTCACACATTGAACGTAACACTCACGCATTTGAGTGATCTCTCACGCCACACCTCCGATTTCTCACGCTAAAATAAATTTCAAGATGTGAAATGAGCGGAGCTAATAGTTTATCTGTGATCTGTTTCTTGAGCCTGATGATAAAAGATGATGATCAATATGCCGTGTCTTCAGTCTGTGAGGTTTTTTTTTTGCTAAACAAATGACAAAAATGCTATTTTTCTTTATTCACTTGGACAGTTTGATCCTTCATTAATGGAGTTATGTGGGTTTTCATAAGCTGACAAAAATCAAAAGGATTTATATTAGAACAATAAGCATACAATTGTTTCTATGCAACTGAATTATCACTTGAATAATTTATAAATAATGAGTTATTTAACATTAAGGAGTGATCACATTTATTTTACTTTACATTCGATTACATTGTTTTACATTTGAAAGTTACATCTGGCCTTTGAGTACAGCCATTATGCTAATGTGACCCTCTGTGAAAATGAGTTCGACACCTCTGGGTTAAAGGTTGGTTGATGTACATACACAAGAAATGATATTGGTAAATTATCCTATCGATAAACGGATAAACTCTAGATACTTTAGGTAAAGTAGTCAAAAAAGCTCAAAAAGTCCCCGACTTCTGAGAGTTAAATTGTTGTATTTCAATTTTGGAATGCTGCACCAGCCGATATTTTAATGAGCACATGTACAATGTTGTGTGTTTCTTCAATGGTTTCAGTCTGTTGGTATATCTCTGCTCCATCCTCAGCATCTCTAGCCTTTGTTAACATTCTCTTCACATTCTGCGAAGTGTAAAATGATTGCAGTGCAGTTTGTGTGGAAGTACTGAATGGGTTTTTTTGGAAATAAAAGCTAAAACTCTTTCTGAGAAACGCCTGTAATAAATCAGTATACTTCTATGAGCCTTTTGTCTTAGTATCTGCTGAAAAACAATAAAGAAATATTTTACCAGTTGATATGATGGCACTGTGGAAAGAAAACCCTGTGATTTCAGCAGGCTTTGTTAATCTGTTTTAAATAGGGAAGGTTAAACATTAATGCTAATTAAGGTTAAAGGTTAAAGCGTTAATGCTATTTAACAGTTCTTGCAGAAATATTAAGTCGTCATTTCACAGTAATTTGCACACCAAACGACTGGATTGAAAACTCTATTTTAAGCAATGTCTATATATTTCTAATTAAGTTAATTTACATTTAAATCTTTGACAAGCACTTTTGTTTAAAGTGACATACATTACAGGATACGAGCACGATCAGTACTGTGCAGAACGTTTTAGGCTTTAAAGGTCACGTGCACAAGGATTAAAGTCAAATATATGATCAACCAAACAGGTGCTAATGATCAATGTCACATGTTGGTTGAAACACAGTCATGAGCTGAAACAGAAACACCTATGTAGGAGACTTAAAACGGGCAGAGGAGCAGGCAAACTTGGCTACTGAGGTAAGGTTAATGTATATTCAGAAGCCAACTCATTTTGACCATATTGTCAATTATAAATAAAGACCCTGATTTCTGACTATTTCTAAAAGTCTTCATCAGAGGACTGTGGGAGACCATTTTCCTCTCTCTAGAATCTCAATCTCCTTTCTTATGTTTGAGAACTCGAGGAAGATTAGGAATATCAAACAAACTCGTAATGAAGTGAAATATCTGACCCAGTCACCTAATGAGAAACACCAAGAAATGAGCTAAGGGGGAGGGAGGGAGAGAGATAGAGAAAGAAAGAGAGAGAGAGAGAGAGAGAGAGAGAGAGAGAAAGAAAGAAAGAAAGAAAGAGAGAGAGAGAGAGAGAGAAAGAAAGAAAGAACACAGTGTGACTAAAGGAAGTGTACCTTGCTTTACTATTCCTTTAGGTTCCATGCATTTTTTGCAGTTGTCTCCTATAATGAGCTGCTGCTTTCTTTACAGACAATTACTAGTTTTGTTGCTCTGTATTACAGAGACAGCTTTACAGCTGAGTGAGCCGAGGTAATAAGCAAACTCACACCCATAAAACACAAAATGTCCTCATAAATAAAACTGTCTGTTTCAGTTCAGTCTTTTTTACTAAGATCAACGGTATACAATAAAATGATTTTTCCATTAAAATATATATATATATACATATGGTTTCCGCATTCGTTTGATGAAATTGTCATGAACTATATTTTTTAATTAGTTCTTTTAGTCGAGGTCTAGGGCTTTAAAAGATAGAAGTATCAAAGAAGAGTATATTATTATTTAATTCATTCCACCTAATGGGTGCCATTTCTGTACCTGGGACTTTATATAAACTGAATTATTTATTTTTTTTCTTTTTGTTACTGAAAAGGTCAGTATTTATATTTTAATTTAATAAATTCCAGACCTTTTTACAATTCAAAGTATTATTAAAATGTGGATCAAAACAATCTCAATCTGTTCTACCTTTTCTGTTTCTGCAGCTCTTGTATTTAATTGAAAACAGCCCAGAAACATAAGTCCTTGTGAGTTTCACAAAGCTACACAATATTTTCAAACTGACAAACCACAAAAACATTTCATTCTTGAAAAGAAATCACAAAGCTTTCCAAATTATTAATGAGGATTCAAAATGTTTGATATTATTGGCCTGTGTCTCGCTAGTCTTCAGTGCAGATTTATCCACATGCAGGGTGACAAGCACTGAGAGCTGCTGGTTGCAGAACAGCCCCTGTGTCTATTAAAAATGCATAAACGTCCTCAAAGACTCGCATGGGAAAGCTAAGAAGAAGACATTGATTTGTCTTGACTCTTGCATACATTTCATGCCCCATCAAACGCATCATACACAACTTTGATGTACAGCAGAGAATAAGGTATTGTTATGCTCTTAGTCATCATTATTGCATTAATGGCCTGCCAGAAATCCATGGAAGTTGGCCTGCGATTACCCTCTACAAGAGCAGCTGCTTTCAAGTATTGAAGAGGAAATGCATTGAATTATATATTTTCATATAACAAAAATATATAACGTATATTCATATAACGTCTTTTAAAATAAAGTTTTAATCATAAGTTATATGTAAATGTCGGCCATCTAAGTCTTAGTCTTTTTGATGAAAACTCTATTGGTTTTAGTCACATTCTAGTTGTTTAAGGCTTTAATATAGGTTTTTCATGAAAAAATACAATGATACATTTATATATATATGGTTTTCTAAGGATTATGCAAAATAAAGTGTTCACACAAAGGAATTAATCTTCCTTACTTTAAAAAAAAGCCAAGAACAAACACATTCTGAATTTGGCAATTGTGGTTTTATGTCTTACAGTTACTTAAAGTGCAATAAATTTTTCGCAATATATTTTCATTATCATGGACGAATATAAAACTGGTAAATGTGTGGGTTTCATTAAATTTTTTTCTGTTTGGAAAGACGTTACTGGAATGTTTTTTATTTGTTGTGTAGTTTTCATTTTAAAATGTAATTCAATCTTTTTCATATTTTAAATTTGACTTAATGTGAAGAATGGTTAAATAAATGTTAACTATCTCATTTTTTTCCCTGTAACACCACTTGTCATTCGCAATATCGCTCAGCAAGTTCCAGATTCGGGTCTACACCTACTGTTTTCAGTATTTCTTCACATCCCTGATGTGAATCATATGTGGAAAAAAACATCCAAAGCCCCAGCCAACAAACTGAAAAGGGAGTTAAATTCTAAACAGCTTTGAATTCAATGCAAAATCAAGCTGAATTCTCCACTTTTTACACAACTGTAGTTGACACAAAGCACTGTAGATGATGATAAATCAGACATAACCAACATTAAAACAAATTAAGACAGAACGCAATGTATAATCCACAACATGCAAAACAATTCCAAAAAACAACAACGAAATGTATTTAATGAAAAGGAAATGTTCAAAGGAAACAGGGTTGGGTTTAAGGTGACAGCTACAGCTTAATATAGAAAACATACACTCCATTAATATATGAAGAAATAATTCTATCCATGATTCTTGTGCACAGAATATTGCCCCAATGGACCTGCATGCTTTAGAGTTGTATAATATGACCTGTTGCACCTATAAAGGAATGCCAGTAGGTGAAGTACGTACCCACTAAACCATATGAATGGGCTTTATAACGATAAAATACTGTTTTAGATTCTAAAATGCATTTATGTACTACTACAAACTGACTTTGTAAACTTCTATATTTTTATTTACGCAAAGATTCCTTTAGATTGCCATTTTTAAAGATAAAAAGCATCGTTGAATCTAAGGGTTTTAAAATTGATTTCCTGCACATTGTACCTGAAAGTTTGCTCTCAGTGTCTTGGAAGAGGAATCCATGGATATAAATAGACCTGGAAAAGATCAACAGGATTTGTGATGTTATACAATGTCAAAAGTCAAATGTAGCTCAGGTGAAAGTGGAGCTGGGTCCTTTGAAGCGCAGTACTCTTATCGTTGAGCTCTTTCTTCAGATGCCCTGCTGAAAGTCTTTCTCTTTGAGCTCTTTTTCACTTGCACTTCTGCTAGGTTGCATCACTTTAATCCAAAATCACAGAATAAAAAACATATTTATTCTACATTTTCTGGACATGCCCTATTTGTACCTTTTTGCTGTTAAATATGTGTAGTAAAAGACAGTCCACTCAAGCTATAATGACAACGAATGGCAAGCTCAGCTTGAAGCCCACAGTCCTGTCATCTGAGGTAAATAATTCATGGTATTCCATTTCAGAAAGGTTTGAATTTGAAGAAGCGAGTGGGCTGCGAGGATTGGAGCGCATGACAGAGTCTCAAGTTTGAAGAAGCTTCCTGTTGGGATACGCAGATCATTTATTGTGACTTCATTTGCACATAGAATGAGGAATGGCTTTCATTGCACTGTGCCCTGGTGACAGAGTATGAATCTCAATTCTTCAGCTTGTTAAAAACAGACCTTTCTTGAGTCGATGCAACTGGCTGCAGAAACGCTTAATAAAAAGACAGGCAACTTTTCAAGCCCCGGTGGTTTTATCAAATAAATATTCAAGAGTGTGTTTCATCTGAATAAAAACAGTTGAGTCGAAATGATGGTGATACTCTACTCCAGTTAAAAGAATTACTCTCATTCCCATTCAGAAAAGAACATTGAATTGCAAGTACTGCAGTAAGTCACTTGATTTTTTTTATTATGATTTTTCTGAGCACAACTGTATTCATCTCAGTACGAGAAAATAATTATCTCAAACTCATAGGAAATCAACACCTGCGGTTATTTAAACGTCACAATTAGAAGATGTTTTAATCACAGCTGGTGATAGATTGAGCCAGCGCTAGTGGGAAATAGTTGCAGTTCCAGAAAAGATGCAAGGAAATACCCACTGCTGGTCGCTTCATCAGCTGACTGGAGACCTAAATTAGCCAATATTCCCCAGAAATGAAGATTTTTCTCTCATATTTCTGTTATGTTCACTTTTCATTATCTAAACCATAGCTCACCGTTACCTGTGCAGAAATTCTGTTAGACACAAAAAAAGAGCTACAGGGCAAAGGTTTTTGTTGAACGCCAGAAGGTGTGCAAAAATAGATGTTTACATCAAAAAATGACACAATCAACGTCTTGATTTCCACCCCTCATTCGAGTTACAATTGGTAAAGACAATATGGTGTGTCCAGAGGGAAACGGGCATGCTGAGGTGAGTTGACTAGAAATGGCACTATATATATGTACGGCCATAACGTAATAGACGGGGTGATGGAAACAATGGTGGCAGTTAATTTTTATTAAAGAACAACAAGTACATTATTGCTTTAAACAATCCGGGATAAATTAAATTAGAGCTAGGATGAAAATCAATGAATAAAGAGTTATGTTTACACTCAATAGTTATGGCAGAATTCATTAGTTACTAATATTTAAGAATAGTTACTTCTGCCTTAGTATTAGTAACTTCGGAGTTATGGATAGCTTCTGTAGCTACTTATGAGTTCTTGCTAAATTCTATAATTAGTCATAGTTACATAGGAGTTATGGATAAATTCAATAGTTACTTTAGAGTTAAGAGTAGTTACTGATTTGTTACTGGTAGTTACAGGTAACTTCTGTAGTTAGTAAAAGTAACTTAGGAGTTACAGATAAATTCAATAGTTACTTTAGAGTTAAGAGTAGTTACTGATTTGTTACTGGTAGTTACAGGTAACTTCTATAGTTAGTGATAGTTAATTAGGAGTTACGGATAAATTCAATAGTTACTTTAGAGTTAAAGAGTAGTTACTGATTTGTTACTGGTAGTTACAGGTAACTTCTGTAGTTAGTGAAAGTAACTTAGGAGTTACAGATAAATTCAATAGTTACTTTAGAGTTAAGAGTAGTTACTGATTTGTTACTGGTAGTTACAGGTAACTTCTGTAGTTAGTGAAAGTAACTTAGGAGTTACAGACAAATTCATTAGTTACTTTAGAGTTAAGATAGTTACTCAGGACGTACAGTTAAATTTAATAGATACATTTAATTTGTTACTGGTAGTTACTTGGGAGTTATGGGTAAATTCTGCAGTTACTGTAAGTAAAGGGTAGTTACTATAGTAGTTACTGAATTGTTAATGGTAACTTCCTAGTGGGTAACATTTGATTATTAGTGTCCATATATTTCCTTGAGGAGTTTTGGAGAAACACAGAGGGTCTGCTGTTGCTGTCGAGCATGGTAGACAAGAAGAGGATTGAGTGTAAGAGGTAGCCTTGATAGGGGAGTGTTAGGACTCCAGTGATTGGCTGTTCAGGTGCAGTAAACAGTGCTTTCAGATGTGATGAGGGTTCTTGTAGCTCTTGCAGTGGAGGAATACCTGACACGTATTGTGGTCGAGATCTCTCTGATGATGCAAAACGGTCTGAGGAAGGAAGTATTTAACCTCCTCCTGATTTTGACCTTTTTCCCATAGATGAAGTCCATAAATTAAGCACACGAAAAACTAAAGTGCCCTTATACTGATGAACCATTTGTTCCCCTATGAATCAGCAAGATTTCTGCCTCTAAGGTGTTTTTGCGGAGAGGATTTAGATCAAAGAGCTTAGTTACAGGTCGATAACCAAACTGGCTATCAATAGTGACTTGGCTTTGGTTACTAGCACGTGTCCATTCTTCATTTAAGTTCATTTAAGTTCCTTCCAGTCATTCGCTGGAAGAATTTCAAGACAATGACAATAAAATGACATTTTTGTATATTTTAAATTTGTGAGCTAATTGCTTCTACTTAACTGCACAAACACTGGATGTTAACTAATTGGATTATCTGCATGACTGATCCCATGTCTACTCAGTCATCTCTGATCAGATTTAATTCTCTTGATTGTAATGAAGGAAAATGCATATCCTGCAAAGTTGTTTTTAAATCAGTATTTACTGTGAAAATCATTAACCGAATATATTATGATTTTACTTTGTTTCCCATTTTTGCTTGGAGTATCTACCGTATTTTTCGGCTCATAAGACGCACCGGCACATAAGACGCACCCAATTTTTAAAGAGGAAAATCCAGAAAAAAAAGATTCTGAACCAAATACTGTTGTAAAATATTTTATATCAACTGTGTAAAAGTTAACAGCCAAACATGTAACATGAACAGACAGTAAACAGTAAAAGTAACAAAAAAAGGCTGTAATGTTTTTCTTTGCCCCCACTCATCACTCTAAAGTCCACCATTCGTTATCACCATCATTGTTCCAGTGCAACATTGTCACCACATTACTAATAATAGCCAGTAACATTGTCACTACATTACTAATAATAGCCAGTAACATTGTCACTACATTACTAATAATAGCCAGTAACATTGTCACTACATTACTAATAATAGCCAGTAACATTGTCACCACATTACTAATAATAGCCAGTAACATTGTCACTACATTACTAATAATAGCCAGTAACATTGTCACTACATTACTAATAATAGCTAGTAACATTGTCACTACATTACTAATAATAGCCAGTAACATTGTCACTACATTACTAATAATAGCCAGTAACATTGTCACCACATTACTAATAATAGCTAGTAACATTGTCACTACATTACTAATAATAGCCAGTAACATTGTCACTACATTACTAATAATAGCCAGTAACATTGTCACTACATTACTAATAATAGCCAGTAACATTGTCAC
>SRMA01025333.1:58535-335084 GCA_007224835.1 Danionella cerebrum
ATAGTTACTTTAGAGTTAAGAGTAGTTACTGATTTGTTACTGGTAGTTACAGGTAACTTCTGTAGTTAGTGAAAGTAACTTAGGAGTTACAGACAAATTCATTAGTTACTTTAGAGTTAAGATAGTTACTCAGGACGTACAGTTAAATTTAATAGATACATTTAATTTGTTACTGGTAGTTACTTGGGAGTTATGGGTAAATTCTGCAGTTACTGTAAGTAAAGGGTAGTTACTATAGTAGTTACTGAATTGTTAATGGTAACTTCCTAGTGGGTAACATTTGATTATTAGTGTCCATATATTTCCTTGAGGAGTTTTGGAGAAACACAGAGGGTCTGCTGTTGCTGTCGAGCATGGTAGACAAGAAGAGGATTGAGTGTAAGAGGTAGCCTTGATAGGGGAGTGTTAGGACTCCAGTGATTGGCTGTTCAGGTGCAGTAAACAGTGCTTTCAGATGTGATGAGGGTTCTTGTAGCTCTTGCAGTGGAGGAATACCTGACACGTATTGTGGTCGAGATCTCTCTGATGATGCAAAACGGTCTGAGGAAGGAAGTATTTAACCTCCTCCTGATTTTGACCTTTTTCCCATAGATGAAGTCCATAAATTAAGCACATGAAAAACTAAAGTGCCCTTATACTGATGAACCATTTGTTCCCCTATGAATCAGCAAGATTTCTGCCTCTAAGGTGTTTTTGCGGAGAGGATTTAGACCAAAGAGCTTAGTTACAGGTCGATAACCAAACTGGCTATCAATAGTGACTTGGCTTTGGTTACTAGCACGTGTCCATTCTTCATTTAAGTTCATTTAAGTTCCTTCCAGTCATTCGCTGGAAGAATTTCAAGACAATGACAATAAAATGACATTTTTGTATATTTTAAATTTGTGAGCTAATTGCTTCTACTTAACTGCACAAACACTGGATGTTAACTAATTGGATTATCTGCATGACTGATCCCATGTCTACTCAGTCATCTCTGATCAGATTTAATTCTCGTGATTGTAATGAAGGAAAATGCATATCCTGCAAAGTTGTTTTTAAATCAGTATTAACTGTGAAAATCATTAACCGAATATATTATGATTTTACTTTGTTTCCCATTTTTGCTTGGAGTATCTAATTCAAGTGTACTGTATAAAGAGCATATAGTGCCAGAAAATGCATAAAAATATTCTGGCCATGAAATTGAAAGGCTTTTTAAGATTAGATTAAGTTGAGTTTCAGATATCAAAACTTTATAATGATTTAATAGTAAGGAAATTTTATGAGGATATCTGTATGTTCTCAAATCACAAATGTTTTTGATGTCATTTATTGTTTAAAGTTGATGTTTAAATGGTGGTGATGTAGATAAATTGCTCAGCTCGAGTTTGTTCTGACATTCAAAACAAGAGCAAGGATAAGTTTGGACAGAGACATTACATGACATCCATAAACGGCAGAAACAAAGGGCTTAAGTACAGAAGAGATAACAAGCTGACAAGATAACAAGGGGTTGCAGAAAATGCCATGTAGAAAACAACCATGGAAACTAACAAGGGAAACAAACTGACAGGACTTTTAACAGCCAATCACCACGGTAGACAATTTTAGCTGTTAAAGGGCAATATAAAAGCCACTAGGATTTGCCATGAGCCATGATGGTGAATATGGAAGAATATGATAGAGATTATAAGATAGAGGCATATTTTAGGATATG
This sequence comes from Danionella cerebrum, assembly GCA_007224835.1. Taxonomy (NCBI): domain Eukaryota; kingdom Metazoa; phylum Chordata; class Actinopteri; order Cypriniformes; family Danionidae; genus Danionella; species Danionella cerebrum. The sequence goes on from SRMA01025333.1 coordinate 60,235, forward strand.
GAGAAATGTAACAATTTTAACAAATACAATTGGATCAAACAGATTTCTGGAGGTATTCATCAACCTCAGCTGAGTTGCTCTTGAAGCCTTGTGTCTTGCTTGCAGCCAATATAAACCTATATATTCCTCACTCCTATTCGTCACTCATAACACTTCCACCTCACTCCTTCCTCATTGCTTTTTTTTGTACATTGTTGGTGTTTGGCTGTGTTGTGATTAGGTCTAGGTTGTGTTTAAGTGCCCAAGCCCTTACTCAGCTTGAGCTCTGTAGAGTTGATGCAATGATGCTGCCTGCCTGAAGATGGCGCTTGGGGTACAACAACGCAGTTTATACTATTGGTGGTTGATCAATGGGAGCTGTTTGACAAAAATGTGGAGAAAAGAGAGGATTTGCGGCATTTCTTTCCTGTGTCTTGTACGAAGTCGCTATGAAAATGTGGGATAAGCGCCAATGAGCGGCTGTTTTACATCCTACTGACGTCATCATAAGAGCAGCTTTCACTGGTCATTCTTCTTGTGAAAAACCAATCTGATATTGAAGTGCAAAACTCTTTTTCGTTGGCATTTGTTTGGTCAGATGTAGAGGCCTTTACTCTCCTCATACTCTCCTCCTTACTCTCTCATTCACAAAACTAGATGTTGGGGATTAGCCCAGAAAAGAAACAGCAGAGAACCAAGATGGCAGAGGGTGTGAACCGTAGGACTGACAACTGAGAAGGAGAACTGGTAATCCTTTCACATGTCGGAGATGGATTAGATGTGCGTGCTGATTGGTTGTCTGGTGATTCTCTGAAGGCAAGTTAGTGATTGTTAGCTGGCTGTGTCCCTGACGGTCAGAGACCACCTCTGTGACAGGATCAGAGATCAAAAAGCTGTTTATTAGTGTTTCTTGTTTTTGAAACCATTATAGATTGAAATATCTTGCTCTCTCTGTGTATTACCATGTAGTTAGTGTAGTATTGATGGTTTCTGTAACAGTGACTGGATAGTAGACATAAAACTGAAGTCAGATATAGGTCGTTACTGAAGGCCAAAGCAGCAAAAGCCTAAGTCTCATCTGAATCAAGACCTCCAGTCAAATCACCTTTTCAAGGTGGGCTCAAACTTCTGTTTGAACCTGCAAGCGTGCAATCATAAAGAATGCTTTTGGTCATCTGAAAAGTAATTCTGTTTATTCACAGTTCCACAGACCTATCCTCTAAGCCTGGATTTCTTGGGCTGCGAGGCTGAGATAAGAAAGCACATTTAAGCTTATTCAAATGTGGAAATTGGTTTTGATCACATAGTTGTGGTTTTTGAGCTGTGGCGAAAAGAGCTCCTTAGTGAGTGCTCACCAGGCACGACTCCAACTCGATGAAGACATCTTGACTGAGCGTGGAAGTACAAAAAGCCATTCATTGAGCTGCAGGTTCCTTTCAGTGTCTAACACAATTATGCCCACACACAGTACCATCTTCTTTCATAAGGTCTGGGCTATACACACAAACACTAGAAGACATGAACCCACACACACAGAACCTTGTACTGTTTGTTTTTCATTGATTACACAGGCATTCATTTCCGAACCACTCTTCAACTAAACTCCTCACTATTGCCTATGAGAAACACAATGCAACCTAACTGCAGCAGATGCTTAGAGACCCGAGTGTGTGCAGCATGATAATATAATAAACCTTTGTACACATCGTTGTTATGAGGAGGAATCTCAATTATGTCTACACAAACACATGAGCGGATGTATGAACGAATATACTTCTTTGAGATTCCATCTGTGGTGGTGAAATCATTGTAAAGGGAAATTCAAGCTGCAAGCAGTGATCAAAGACCTCTGGTGCCATCACCTCTTTTTGTTATCTTTTTTTAGGAGATCTATTTAAACAATAATTTTTTAGGAGATCTATTTGAACAAGAATTGGTACAAATTAATGAATGAAAACCACATCAAAAAGTTTTTTTCCAATGGCCGTTTTGGCCAATATTGTCCCATATGTTAAAATTGGTAAATGTTAAATGTAGTATTTTCTCTGGCCACCTGCAGCCGCTATAACTGAAATTTTACACTGTATATGTGTTCAGACATGGTCTGTTCTCATAGCTGATAAATCTGGGACCGGTCAGACATTGTTTGGCTGAGATATTAACAACCTCCTGTTTAAATAAAGGTTAATATAGTCAGAAGAGCTTCTCACTTCCGCATCCCATGCCTCAAGATAAAACCGGTGGAGTTTGTAGATGAACAAATAAAATCTCCAGGAGGAGTACAACACAAGCAAAAGTGGACATTTTTAGAGGTTTTTGCGAAATAGCCAATTTCCTGTTGGTTTTGGAAACTCCATCCATATTACTTATATTTATATAAGCCTACTTATATAAACTTATATAACCCTACACCAGTGTGCCAAATTTCATTCACCTAGAACAAACTGTTAGCACATCATAAGCTGAAATACATTAGGTGGCGCTATAGAGCCCTTTTTCAACACTCATTTTTGTTGAAAGCAGATGTAACTTCTCACCAGTTCTGATGTGTGTGTGGAATTCTTCTTTTCTACTTTTAAGGCCCTCAGAAATGCACTGAATAGTGTAAAACGATACTACTCTGAGCAATTACAATAGGTTCTGAATTAAAAATGGGGTTCTACGCACCCATCAGTGCCCTAATAAACATCTTTGGTTGTGAATGATAATTTTGTGAAGAACAAATAATATGAGCATCTAATGAACTTTATTATTCATTAATTCATTTTCCAACCTGCTTATTCCCATTTTTTTGCACTAGTTTGCACTAGTTTTTAATTCAAACACTTCTATATATATACTCATTTACAATGTGATGTTTTGTGTAACAAGCTTCGGGAGGAGTTATCAGGGCTTGCTGCCATCTTCCTCAATCGTCGTAATTAGTCCACACCTATTTATACCTAACCAGCCCATCATCCCAGACTAAATGTTCAGACTATTCAGACTGCAGGTTAGCAAAAATAAGACTTTGCTTTTGTATGTGGTCCTAAATCATTAATCTGTTCGTTTTTTGCAATGCAACCTCATTCTGAGGGACCACTTTCAGAATGAGGTTGCATTCTGAGTCTCACTTAACTGACTTTTTAATCATTAAAAGGTTATCACAATAAGAGGTGGGAGCAGAAAAAGAAACAGGGTGGATCAGGTTGTTCAGTTACAAGGCTGCAGAGCTTGAAAGGTTATCCAGGTGTTCAGGGAAATTCACAATTTTACAGCTGAACCTCTAAAACAGCAGAGATAAGCAGGGCACATACTTTCTTTTGTCTGTTCCTCTGAAGACATCCAATGTAAATGAGCACTGTGTGAATTCTGCACCTCTCCTGATAACCATGTGCTAGAGTTTGGTTTCTGGCCAGCATGAATGCACCAATCCTCACGACACTCATAAACACACCTGCACACATCAGTACTCCCTTTGTAGCAGAATTTAATGCAGCAGGAATCGATATGCTGCTGCTGTCAGTAAATCCACAGATGTGCGCCTCTGTCATTTCATGGACCAGCTCAAAGTAATGACAGTCATTACTGAATATGACTCGGACACATACACCGGACACTGCAGCAATTGCCAGGAACAAAAGGCATGTTCACATAGATTTGACAAACAAAATGATAGAATTTAGAGATTGCATACAAATTAATATTGCTCAGAAAATATAAGAAATGCAGAGGATGCAATAATCAACAATAAAAAAAACACCTCTGGCCTCTATTCAAAGTTTTGACAAAACTTAATACCACTCATATGTTCCTGATCTAGGTCTTCACTTTTTCCTTAAAGCATGACAAGTGCCAGCTCTTATTTATAACAAAATGCAACAAATCTATGTAGACCAGTCCATGGAACATTGATCACCATTATACTGGGTGACACCCAGTCAGGTAGTGCATCTTTTATAGCATTTTGGACCAAACTCTTTGTGTACTCTGAACCCTGAACCTAATACATTTTAATAGGAGTTAAAATACACCATTGTTTTTATTATTGCTGAAGGTCCCAAAAAGGCACATTTTGAGACAACTGCGCACATTCTATATTAATTAACATAACATCTAATTCTATGCTTTCTTAGTTCACTGTCGATCATTGTTCTTTGTGCTTGTGATTAAATTTAAATTGTTTGTGTTCTGTCGATTTTACCTGAAACTGTGTCGCATACATTAACTTCATTATATGACTAAACTTTTTTTTACCAACCCCTATTAGTTGCTAAAGCTATAAACCAAAACGTGGTGACCCTGCTCCACTTGTGAAGTTCAAACAACAATTGGAAATCTAACCCATCCTGTCATGATACTAACAGCTACATTGTTCTACAAACCACCATAAAACACTTCTTAGTAATGTCAGTATGCTCCCCCCACCACCGACCCCACACACCCCTACCACCGCCAACAGACACCAAGTATTTCAGCAGAAATATGTACTGAATGCTAACATACAAAACTACCAGGAGAAATCTCAAAGCAGATGTATCTCTTTAATTAGCCGTGGCTGGTTTTATTAGCAAGTTTTGTAATCAAAGGTGAGCTTTTACAGCACAAATAATTGTGTCGGTCCTAGCATTTCCCTCCTACTCTTAATGACATAATGACACCTTGCAGACTCCAAGAAGTAAACATTCAATCAGTCAAACACTGCAATTTGTACATACACTTTATATTTAATTGAAGCTCAACCACCCCCACACAAAGGTTGTACTTTTGTCCTACTTTGACGCTTCTGTGATGGATTTCTCACATGTACAAAATGGAGCCTTGATGTAATGCAGCTATTTTCCTGATGCCACCTTTATGGTCATACTAGGACAAAATCTAAAGTAAACAAACAACAAATGTGTTGAGCAGATCAAGACGAGGCAGTGTTGAGTTCCAAAGGAGCAGAGCAGCTGAGAATTGTGACCTCAGAGGGAACAGAAGGGTGGATGTGTGGAGTTGGCAATGTAAAGTGATCACACAGATAAAGAATTATGAATTCTATTTTCTATTTAACCAGGAGCCAGTGAAATTGCTTTTTGATTGGGCTAGTGTGATCCCCTGAGCCTCTTGTAATGATCCGGGCAGCTGACTTCTGAACCAGTTGAAGCTTATAGAGGGATTTATGAAAGAGTTGGGAATTACAGGGATCAATATGAGAAGTGACAAGTCTGTGGTTAAGAAATGAGAGTATGACGGGTGAGAGAGGGTCTTCGATTATTAATGTTGCTTACATGATGATGTCAGTGTGGGACGAAAAAGACTGCGCTTTCGATTGAGCCATCAAGAGAATATTTCACGCAAGTAACAGGGTCTGATTTATGACTGTTCAACCTTTTAGATGAACAAGGTTTTACTTAGGGTGACTTCTAGTTGGGGGCAATATTATTGCTTCCTACTGGGAAATCTTTGTTTGGCCTTTAGAAAGAGGTTTCCTGACTGGATTTTCGATTTAGAGTCTGGACCAAGAGTCCTTCCGAAGGTCCCACTGTAATTCTTTAGGAATAACCATTTCTTCTGGAGTTTGAAGACTTGTTTCAGGGAGCATGGGTACTATGGCGCCAATCAACCCCAAGCATTCTTTCATTAACACATTGTCACATATGGCTGCAAGAGAATCCCTATGATCTATCCAGAAACATATGCTGTCGCTTATAGTTACATCTAGCCCCAATTTTCTCTACCTGATTTACTTCCTGGTTTTCCGCCCATTTGAACCAACCTACGAAACAAATCTCCTACTCACCTGGCATCTAGTTCTTTAGCATTGGTGGCTAGTTCCGGCTCCCACTGAGGATTTCTACCATTTCGGCTCAAACATGAATGGGTCCGGATGGGCAAATCATAATTAAAAAAGTTGAAAATGTGCCAACTAGCTTTCATTCATTCACTCATTCATGTTCTTACCCACTTATTGCATTTTCAGAGGTCCTCTGGTGCAATCTCTAGCAGACTTTGGGATAAAGAATGGAGAACACCCTGGGCAGGTCATCAGTCCATCACAAGGTAACACACACATTCACTCCTAAGGGGAATTTACAGTATCCAGTTAACCTGATGCGTGTTTTTGGGATTGTGGGGGAAACTGGAGTACTGGAGAGACTAGAGCACCCAAAGGAAACCCATGCTAACACAGCGAGAACATGCGAACCCCTCCGAGGATGGTCACCGGTGAGCCTCGAACCGGCAAACTTCTCACCCACCCAACTAGCTGTTTTAAACCCATTACAGTTGCAATGTAACATTGGATGTTCAGATTTCTGAACTATTCTTTTAGACCACATTTAGGCCAATTCCAATTTTTTAATCACATGTGAGTCAGATCCATTTGGTTTCTGAAAATAATAACATTTTGTATACTGGAATCAGGCCTCATTCATATGTGGAATTAAATCAGATCTGTGTTAAAGTGACTGTCATGTAAACAAACCAGTCAGATTTTCTGATGCATCACGAACTCAACATCATTAAACTAAGTAATTTTACAATGAAGTTTGTAGTGGTTTATTGAGGTTACCAGAGAAGTGTGTGTGGAAATGCTGTGTGGCTTCAAATCACAACAAATGATTGGAAATGGAGGAGGAAAATGTCCTTTTCGTTCTTCTCTGCCTCAAATACACGTGGAAATTCAACGTTAGAGAATTTTGCGTACAGCGACAAGCTCTTATTAAGCACATTGCACGTGAGTCCATCTTTCACATGACTACAACATCTTAACATCTTCGCTCTTGTTGTTTCGGCAATTGTAAACACACAACATTGATGTGGGTCATAGTTGAAGGAATTTGTAAATGGATCATGAAAAAAAAAAATTCAGAAAAGGGCATTAAATTGGAATTGAGCACCAAGGCCTCAGAACTTTAGTGTCCAAAGAATTTCATTATACTACATTAATAAACTCTACTTAACCACATTCACAGCATTTCCCTTGGTTTCAAAAGGTTTGTCTAAGGAGAGTTCTTTGTCAGACTGCATTTCTGTAATTAAACCATGGACTCCCATCAATTTTCACAACCTCTTTTATATTCCAGCAGGATTCATTCGTTTCTTGTATTGGCTTCACCTCACATTGCCTGAAATGACAAGCCACCCAGTAGCACCACACCTCCCTGCTCCCAGCCATGTCTTTCACTATGAGGACCATGCTTCTATCTACCAAGCAAACAGCAGCATCTTTGTGATTCCTTTAATATTAAATACCTTATTTCACTGAGGCTGAAGACATTTTAAATGCGTGCTACATTAGCACTTGGACCTTCTTGGCCAACGTTTAAAAAGACATGCATTTGCACTTGGTTAATTGTGAATATTTGAAATGACACTTTGTGCATTTAAAAATCCATTATCACTTTTGCATCTTTAAAAAGCCATTTTAGAAGTTACATTAGCCCAATTAAGGTACCTTTGGGGCACATATCCTTCTAAACAGCCGATGTAGAGGTCTGATGAAGTCCTACACTGAAATCTCAAGTAGTGGTTGTGGTTCCATCAAAGAGATCGCTGTAGTTTGCCTCAGGCATCCATCAGTGCATCCAGAACAGCATGATCTATAGTGAAGAGAAAATTGATTATAAATGAGAGACTCCGTATGGCCCATACATGAATACTTCACATATGCAACAAGGCTGCCAACCAATGTGGTTTAATCTGAAAGGGAAATCAGTTTATACTTTGACTGTCACAGAGCTGTTGGGCTATGTTTACCACTACATGAATGTTTCATTTGTGTGCGGGGGCTTCCTCAGGGTTTTCTCCTAATAATATGTCCTGGCTGGCAGCTGAAGATCCGGAGGAGATGACACTAACAGCATTTGACTGGTTCATTGAAGGTGATGCTCATTGGCAGGGATGACTTTAATATCGAGGGTTCAAGGTAAGCACTGAATACTGAAAGCAGGTATATTGGATTATGGATAAGACAGAGAAGTATATATACATATATATATGTGTGTGTGTGTGTGTGTGTGTGTGTGTGCGCGCGTGTGTGCGTGTGTGTGTGTGTGTGCGTGTGTGTAATAGGCCTTAAATTAAAATTGTGCATTTTCTAATGATTTGCACAGTTTTCCAAGAGTTCCATTTTATTCCCATAATCTAATTCTGAACAATAGGTCAATCAAGTCTAATAATTAAGTGGATTGTGTCATATAAACTTGACTACCTAGCCCAGTTCAGAGCTGTAAAAAAATGAACCAAATGGCAGAGAAATCCAACGATAGATTAGATGTTGCCCTTGGGTTTGAGGTCCAGAACCTCAGCAACAAATGAAAAATGTACAGTTTATCAAGCCTAATTTTGAAATCTTAAAGTGACAGTTTTAATGCATCCCGAGAGAAAGGTATAATAAAAATACAAAGGTGAAATTGTTTATATTATGTTATACTGCAGCCTTTTAAATAAAAACTATTGACCTTGAATAAAAGTCTAAGTTTTGTGGCTGTAATGGGGCAGTTATTGCCTGAACAGGAATCTATACAATGCTAGTCCACCAAACATCTCCACACTGGTCATTAGAGCTGAAAATGTGAAATTGTAATGGACTGTGAAAAAACAATCTCTCCCATAATCATTCAGATATTCCCACAGTTTCTTTCCAAGGCTTGTTTTCAAAATTATTTTGTTGAACATTAGCTCACAAAGTTTGCTGCCCACACTTTAGCCCAGAGTGTGAGGGAGAGGTTTGCTCACAAAATCATTAAGGTGACAAATGTTGACACTTGCCATGGATAGCAAGCTCATCTCATCCCAAATACACCAGAGGGACAGGAAATCTGACTGGCTCTGACAGGGCAGACATGCAGTACAGAATATGTATGCACACAACGAGAGCACAGATAGCCGTGTATAATTCATGGTTCTAACAATGTGACCTTTTCCAGTTATGCACCATTACACTAAGCCGTCCCATGCTGAGGGGGTTGTGTCATTTCACAATACGACTTTTGGGTGGGTATCTAATCCCTGCTGCTTTGAACAGCCTCTCAGGAGGCTTCACATCTACTGAATGCATTACTGGTACACCTCCTTTCAACTTCATACCCTAGTCTCCAATCACAGCACTACCTGCCACTTGGGCGGCTTTCATCTCTTCTCTGAAAGCTGCGGGGTGGCATATCTGATAGCTCAGTGGAAACTCATGCACAGGCGTCTGGGTGTACTGGAATCCTACATACACCTCAGGTAAACGGACAAAAGCAGTTCAAGTGTTTTCTCTATATTTTAGCTTCACTATAAGAGTAGGAAGTCTTAGGCTCAGCAAGGTCTTGTGGTCACAGTGGAGAATTATTGGATCTATAATGATTAAAGATGGATGAATTTCAAACCTTTCAGTTTCACCAAGTGGCCAGGAAAAGCTGTATGTGCACAGTCTGGCTGCCAAAAGCGTCTTCTGCATTGAAGTTATTCAAGATTAGAGATGTCTACGTTGTTAAAAAAGGTTGTATATGCATTTCAATGCACATTTTTCAATTTATTTGCAGACGTAATCCATAACATTCAAAGGTCAAGCTGGTGAGTTTTTTTTTTTTTTAATATAGCAATGCTTAAAAATAGATTCCACTCCATCAGGGATAAGTGGTTCAACCGTACGACTTGACAGGGAATATACAGTAGTGGAGCTAATTCAAATGCAGACATTCCATTATAATTATGACTCTTGGGGAAACATTTTCCTGTATGTCAGAAAAGGAATACTGAGGTGTTGAATGATGCATGATATACATTATATAGTAAAGCAGATGACTGATTGTGCAAGACATTCTGGAAGTAATTGATTTCACGCCTGTCATTTGGGGGGAAAATCAGTGTAAGCACACTTTAGTCCTTAATCATTTAGAAATCTGGATAGGGTGGAACCGGTCAAAGTTCTATTGTGGGATACATCACAGTTTGCTTCAATGGTTAATTGCATCATGTGCTTTTATTTGCTTAGGGTAAAAAAACACAGCATTGCACCAAACATTTACCAATTGAATAAGCAAAAGTCAGCCCACTATTAAATACTTTATTAACAATTTCACTATTGTTGCTGTCCTTTAAGCTCCTCCCGAACTTTGTTAAAAAAAACACCATTTGTTATGAGCAATTCCGCCAAATGGCTGCCATTTGCTTGTTGAAAACTTTTCAGAATTATTTTATTTTGCTTGATTTCAATACAGATTCCAACTGCATTCTGACTTAAGAATTCCAATTGAGAATTGGTTCATATTAAATAACTTTTTAAATGTTTACTAAAAGATGGGTGCTGTTTTTTTTGCTGCAAACCCTCCTGTTTATGTTTATATAAGTAACAGGACTGCTTTTTTAGCAAAGAATTAGAAAATACATGGTAAATTTAAAAATAGAAAAAACTGAGTTTTGGAATTTCCCCAGTTTTTCAAAAGGGGGATGGGTTGAGTAATGAGCTGGGGATAACACATTTTTTGTCATTATTTAAGAAAATATATATTTGTGTAAACTATATTAAATGTAAATAATTTAAAACAAACAGAAGAAAGGTTCTTTTGAAAAGACCTTAATCATTATATTTTATGCTGAGGTGTAGCATCAGAGACTTGGGACAAGCAATAAATGCTATTTTTCAGTGTTTGATGTGGATTTGGTCAATATGTTGAATGTTATAGATCAAATTTGCAATAGGAATAATAAGTAGTACACTTTGCTTAGTAATAAAATGTTTTATGGAGACATTTTAATGCTTATAAATATATATAAAGTCCTTGGTACTGAAATGGCACCCATTTGGTGGAATGGCTCACATATTTTTTTTTTAAAAAGCTCATATCTTTAGTACTGATAATATAGGAGTCAAATGGATTTCTTTTTTTCTCTTTATAGGAGAAAATACTTTGTACTAAACACAGAATTACCCTTACAGTGTCGAAAAATCAGAAGCTGACATTGTTTCAGCAGATCGTGGCGTCAATCAGAAATGTCCCACAGGACCACCATGAAAAAAAACTCTTTAGACTTGGTCTTTCTATTAGATACAGCATACCTGTTTGCAACAGAGTGGTCATTTTCCAGCTATTTTGAACCAATAAATCACTTTTTGCTATTTTTCTCATTCTCTGTCTTGAGAGTTTCTTCCGCAATTCCATGACAGTACCCAAAGGACATCTGATGGCTTCAAATAGATGTCAAAAAATTCTCAACATCATGATGCAATTTTGATCACCAAAAAAAATGAGTTTACATTGAGAAACAAACTGGAGAATCCAAGTGTAAACCTCTGCTATGAACCAGGTCCTGTTGGTCTATTCCGTGTCAGAGTTATACCTTATATAGGTTTTGTTGTCATTTTTTTAATACCAAATTTTGATGGCAAATGTTGGCATCAAACTGACACTGAAGTGTGTAATGGGTCATTAAAAAATTTGAAAGAAAAAGAACAGCTTTGTAGCCATCCTTATTGTAATATAAAGAGACCGGCAGGATGTATTTCAGAGTAGTTTGTAAACTGAATGTTTGTTTCTCCATGTACCCAGTGGAAATCTCAGGCTGAAGCACCTGAAGCATCTGACAGACTGCAAAAAGGGAGTTAAGGCTGGAGGTTAAAGATTCCCTGCTGTCAGACTGAGAAATGCTTCAGACTAGAGTGTGATCATTCCGAGCTTTGCCTGTGACAGTTGTATTGATGCTTAGTACCTCAGCTTTGAATTAACTCTTCTTAAAGAGCTCTTCATTCTATGAGTGAAGTGCAGAGGACTGAAGAAAAATGAGATTCATTTTTCAGAAACATCACTAAATGTATAAAGTTAGAGGAAGTATGTCGTGAATATATACAGTATTTATTGGTCATGACGGAAACTTTCTGCTCAAAGTTTGTCATCGGATCACATTTGTAAACAAAATATTTGTTCTTAATGTACATTTGTGCAATAAAAAAACTGTTAGGATTATTATTTATTTACCATGATTAGGTAGAGATATCACAAGCTTGTTAAGGCTTGCATGTACCGGTATATTTTTAATTCTTCCTATCTTCTATTTATTGTCCAATAACTTTGTAAGTATAAAGTAAATGATGGTATTATATAAGCTTCATAAAAAGGCTGTGTTTAAAGGTTCATTAGGTTTTTTCAACTGTATCTTTCACACGAAGCATTCGTTGCTCTGATTGGCAAGTTCCATCTGTAGAGGAAATTATTTGATAAGAGAAAAAAATGCTAAAATGTAAAAATACATTGATACAAGGAGTGGCCAAGTTCATCAGATGAAATTAGCTGTGATGAGACGGGCTGTAAGAACTGTCAATCATCTGCCCCTCAAGAAACCACGCCCTTAATTTTGCTTAACTTTAAGGCAAACTAAATCTTAAATGAACAAATTAAAAAATAAAAATTAAATCACCACCCTCAGAGTGTTCATAAAGGTCTAATGTAGAGATAAAAATCAACAAAACTAGTGGAGCCAGGAGTGGAAATATGAGTTTTTCAGCTCCAGATTTGGACAATTTAACATTGGAGTAAATGAGAAACTGCTCACTTCTGGAGCCTCAACTGGCTGCTCCAGGAACTGCAGTTCAGCCACTTAGTATTAATACAGAGCTAGTTCATTTCATGGACGGGTGGGGGCTATAAAACAAGGTACTGTATTACATCACTAACACATTTCTCACTCATTTTTTCCTACCGGATGACTTGAATAAATGCATTTTTTAAATTTTTTTTTACATTTAGGAAACATTTCGATTTCTAAACTGTTCTTTTTAATCAACCATTAGTTCACATGTGTAGAACACACTTTTCAATTTTTCAGAAATGTGGCATTTCTTCTCTCCTCTTGCCCTAATGATTTTTATGTGTGGAGGTTTATATTTCATAAATATGTGTTTGTGTCCCTGTGATGAACTGCCAACCTGACAACAACTCAAACAGTTTAAAAGATTACGCTCCAGTTTGGATGAAGTAAAAAAATCTTTATCAAATAGAGCAACATGCATCGGGATCTGGAGACGATCTGCCACATGATTCTTGAATTAGTTTATATTTCCTTCTCATCACTTCCATCATTTACAATCATCTTAAGAGCACGAATATGGATTGAAAAATGAGAGAAAGTTCTCTGTAACTTACTATAGATATAAAATTAAACTTTGAAAGCAGTAATCTGTTCACCTATATTGTATTTATTGTTTCATAAAAACTAAAAGTGACTACCCTTAGAGAATAACACTTCCTCACTGTCAGAAACAGAAACATGATCAAAAGATAAAGCTATTATTGTATGCTAAAGTAAATCATTATCAAGGAATAATTTCCGAGGTGAAGTATGTGAAGTGTCTGGAATGTTTTTACCAATAAGAATTTACTCTGGCTCTTGAGGAACTGAGGTGGATAAATGATACTCTTTCACCTGCATCTCCATCATAATACAAGTGTAAATGAGGTTTAGTCCAGTGTAGCGATGAAACCCTCTGGGATGATGCTAATGATCCTTCAGGCAGCAGAACATTAATTCAATTGAGATATGGGAAATGAAAGTCTTCCCACTTTAATTCATTTTCTGAATATCTGCTGAGGTAGAAATGCAACGTGGAATTTTGTGTCTGGCTTCTTTTATTCCTTGAAGGAAATGAGACACTCGAGGGTCTGTGTGTGAGAAATGTTAAAACATTAAATCCCAGATTTTTTTTGTGGTTTACCACACATTTGATTTTAGGTTTAAGTGAAGCAACCATTAACAATTTACTAAATATTTTGGGACTGTTATATTATATTTGGGCTTTTTAAAATTAAAAAAAAAATGATTAGACAAGTTTAGTTCCAAAGTTTGTAGCAGCTAATGGTTAAATTGCTTAGGTAGGAATTTTTGAGCATGGTAAGCGCCCCATCCACACAATGTCTACATTTACAGCACAGTTTGTTGTATGTTTCAAAATATGTTTGATCAAACAAAAGAAAAGTCTAACAAACGAAATAAATTCAAACAAACAGACATAAACTCTGCAACCATCCTTAATATTGTTACTTGCTCTCTGAAAAAGCAAGTATTAATATGGTGCACAACTGGCCCTAGTGGTCTGGAAGAAAATGAACTGAATTGCTCCTAAAGAGCTACTGCCGAAAGCAGCTTAACATTTGCTTTCTTTCATCATTGTCTGTCATTGTTTTTAAATAAAATATTGGCCATGTATTCCTGTATTCTTCCCCCTTTTTCCAAACGTGTTAAAGGGCAGCTCTTATTCCCAGCCAAATATTACATCAATCAATCGAGGCCATGTCGAATTATGACCCTACTGTGTCAGTAAACACCATCTAAGATATTTGGATTTTTCCTTTTGTTAACAATAAAATCACCCAGAATGAAGGAGAAGCCAAAAATAAATGCTATTTGCTGACAAAATCATTTTTAATAAAATTCAGGTCTGTAAAGCAACTTTCTTTGCAGCATTAGGTGAGTTTATCTTTGGTCCACTGCACGGAAATATTGGTTTTAGAACTGCAATGAATCAATGAGTTGTAATTTTATATAAAATGCAAGAATAATGTTTTTTATATGGAATGCATTTATGGTACTTTGATGGAAAATGTGTCATGCATTTATACCTATACTTGCTTTTATCTTCTACTGTAATTATAAAAATATGCAAACAAATTGATGTCAATTTTCCTGGCACTCCCTCACAGTAATTTCACCCATCTAGCCACTGGTGCTGTGATTGGTTTGTGAATATTAGCCTTTAGTAATGTCAATTCTGTACAGAGTGTAAAGTGAACCTTTCATGTCCTCTCAAGGAACTGGTCAGGCCACTGGAGACAAAACTGCAAGTAAACAAGAACAGGATGTATTGACAAACTGCTAGAAGACAGAATACTGTACACTCCTGTAAGGTATGTCCTGCAACCAACTTGATCAACTGGGTGACTGAAATTAGGTTTTGGACCAGACAATATTAAATCAATAACCTGAGGAAAATCCAGAGATGAAGAAGCTGTGGAGAACCAGGAGATTATGAAGCTGGAGCATAGGGGTCACGAGTGCAGGTAAAGAGAGAGGGTAGTTGGATGTGAAGCTGTGGTAAACCGTAGATCCCACAATGAGTGCTGGGAGGGTCTTCATATAAGTGGTAGAGGGGGTGGCTTGTGCTCCAATTAATGGCTGTGTAAGTAATTGTTGGCCATAGGATGATTGTGCTGGTGACGTAGGGGCTGTGGTTGCTAGTAGAGAGAACCATTTTATGCATAAAAATACTGGTGCATTCAGGTGGAACGGAATAGCTAAGACACTGCCTCATTTTCAGAAAAATAAAATGCTTTTGGCCAACTTCTAACTTTAGTAGATGAATGAGAAGAAGAAAAGGTAAAAAAGAAAGGTAAAAAAGAAAGCTTGCCATATTTTCTGGGAATTTAATGCTGAAGAGAGAGTCTGGAGATAGAGAGTCTGCTTGAAATGATTCACAGCCCCAGTGGTACTAATTAGCGACAGGGTTTGCAATGGGACTTACTTAAAGGGATGATGAAGGGAGAGAAGTCGCCCCGTTAGCTCACCTTTAGGGCACCTCGATTTTTCAACCGAAGTCTATCTCATTGATTTTGCATGTGGTAAAATCTCAAAAGTGATTTGGAATCCCAAAATAAAACCAAGAAAAGTCATAATAACAGAGTTTTGAAGCAGGAATAAACAGTATCGGTATCGGTTATTTTTCAAGGATACGTGGGTCATCTGAGGTTTAGAAGAACAGAGTTTGTTGCTCGTCACTGAAATTGAAACCACTAGCGGCAAGATGAATTCTATCAAGTTTCTAAGTGCTTCACAGCAGATTAAAATTGTTGTGATGGATCTTCAGGCTGTAATGCAAGTTTAAACCCGAGTGGTGATGCTCATTGATTTTGGAGTGAAAGCATGGAACGATGTTATCGACTGTTGTGGCTTCATCTTCAGTCCATTAGTTCCACAATGAAGGTTTGAGACATTATGAATTAATGGAATCAACTTTTATTGCTTTCTTAAATTTCAAGTAAGGCAAAACAATGTATTACCTTGGCTGAAAGGTAATCCACTTGAAGTGTATGCAAACGGTTGCACTGTGGTCTCTGACCCTGCACTACTCGAAGCCTTGCAGGGAAATAGAAGAAAGTGTGCATCATGCGAAGGACACAAAACCTGCAGCGCTTGGAGGACTCAATACTTTTTGCAAGCCAAGAGAAAGTCAATTCTATTTGGCATGCCATTCACGAGCTTCCTCAACTCAGGTTTGCTCTCTTAGCTCCATAAGAGCTTTTCTCATCTGCCATTTTCAATATCATGCCCAGAGGCAGTCCTGATGCTGTGAAATGTGCTGTGAAAGAGATCGGAGAATCCCCTCTGCTCTTTCATTCAGTACAGTATCCTCTTCAGATGTCGAAACTTAAGTGGGGCAATTTGGAGAGAATGAATTCTGACAAACATGAAACTGAACGACCATATATAGGCGGTTAGAATATTACAGATGACATTTTGCCTTAATCTGTTTGTCAGTCATGCAGTGACTCCCTCTAACTGACTTGCTGGCATTATGTAAAGACTGCTGACAGTTTCAATCTTATTTCATCTTCTCATCAGCAAAAGAGACAGAGCCCAATTTCTGTGGAAGAACACTGTTGGTGTTTAACCAGTGGTTTACGCACCTTGTATTGTGACTCTGGGTACAGTATATTGATACGTTGAGCTCATTCGGAGCAGAGTCTGGCATAAACCAGAGGGCACTGAGCAGTCTCAAAATAGAATTTAAGGAATATTAAACTTAATGCTTGGTAAAAAAAAAAAAAAAAGTATTCACACTGTCATCAAGAAACTTTATAATGTAATCAATGCAGGTAATTAAATTGTTATTCGTCTTTTGCTTCTGACAAAAATTCGAAACGTACCTCCTTCAAGACCGTTCAAGCTTCAGCCACTAAACTTTCCCAAGATATCCAAGCTGGTCCGACTCGAGTTGTTATGTTTTTTTCATACTGGTACCAAAAATTCTGGTAAATCGCTGAGAACTTTTCCATTGACTAAACATGGGGTCATACTTAGAAACCGTACTTCAAACTGACTTCAAACTGGCAACACTTGTGGAGGTCATCAGGTGTCCAAGAACATACCAGCCACTGTACAAAATTTTTGAACCGTAGGCTCTAGAAGGGGTTAAATTTTTACCATTGACTAATTTCCATCGAAATAAATGGGAAAAAGCAACAAAAATGTTTTCAAGATGAAACATTATAGAGAAAATGGAGTTGGTTTATGTTAATCATACTGACAAATTACAACAACCTTACCCTGGAATGGTAAGCTGACCGACTGGAATGGAAGCTGACCGACTGGAATGGAATGTTGACTGGACTTAAAACTGTCGGGACTCATGTAACGGTCTGTGACCGCAAACTGGATTTCATCCTGGAAAGGCTGGCAGAATTGAAACGTAAGTTGGATAATATGGAGACCGGGGAAAGACTCTAAAAATCTGGAAATTTACAGCTTTTGACCTAAATTAACTTCTGTACCATCTGGCTTCCCTTATCTCCTCTGGCCTTGGAGGCCGCGAAGAGGAGTCTAAACATCCCCCGTGCAGAACTCGATAAGGGGACACTCTCAGAACCCTCCCCTGCATCCACTTATCTCCGCCAGCTATTTTCCCCACCGCTGTAATCTGACGGGTCATTGGACAGCGCCCCCATGGCTGCAGAAAAATGCCGGCTGCGGACTACAGCGACTACACCACTTCCCCAACCCCTACCTCATCCAGCGATGTTCTTTCCTGTATTTGTCAATGTGCTTGATTGCAAATGGCTTTTTTTTTAACCTGCTCCACAGTGCTCTTTTCTTTGAAGGACAATGCGGAAAGGCTCTTTTTTTAAGCTAATTTACCTAATGTATATCCATTTTCTCTGTTTCTCTCTGTAAATGCTACCTCTCAACACTGGCCTGTTCCCACACTGTCTATGTCTGTGGCCAGAGGGGTCCAATTTCACTACATGTAACAGTGTATGTGACAAATAAAGGCTAATTCAATTCAATTCAATTCAAACCCTAGCAACCAATTTTATATATCACTATCTCAGATTAGGAAAATTTTTGTGACATAGGTGTTGGTTTATTTCAGTCAAAGTGACATGGGGGACATTAGATGATGTTACTGACCCCACCATAGCAATCAGTCTGTTTACTGTGGCGACCCATTTTCTATATTTCTGTCTCAGCTTAGGGACATGGAGCTGGTTTATATTATCCTTTCGGGATCACACTGGTATGCTGGTGCCTATCTCCAGCTCAGATTGGGCAAGAGACCTGGGTACACCCTGGACAGGTCGCAGTACATTAAGAGCATCTTGACTTTTGCCAACATCAAAGTTTGTACACAGCCATCTAGTTATGGTTAGAATGCAAAGACTTTGTTCAAAACCAAATAGTCAAACAACATAAACGTTCAAATGCACCTTCTTCTAAAATGCATCTATGCTTTAAAAATAAATGGATTTATAAAGTAACTTTTTAGATATTTCTTTAGCCATTTTGTTTATACAGGATCTGTCAGTAAAACAGATAACACTGACATTTCCTGAGAAGATCTTCATCTACTTTGGGGCGAGCAAATCAAAATTCCAAAGTTATCTCAACAACAAACAAAAAAGGAAACATTCTTACAAACTTTGGCCATCAGCATGCTCAAGCATGTTTTCACTGCCACCACAGGCATCATAAACACATCTCCTTTCTGCTGCATTTGGCTTTCGGTGTATGAAACAGGGATTCCAGTGTGGTTTTGACCCCTTGGGGCATTTTAGAAACTCTTCAAAGGCTCTCAACTCTCAAAATTCTGAGCACATTTAGCACAACACACTGCAGAGTTCAGCAAGATATTTGAAGATATTAAAGGGTTCATTACTGAGAAACCAAATTCTTGATCTATACTCTTATGTAATATGTAAACTATGGCATCGTCAATAATGCTTTAAAGTTTTGGGTATTAAACTGGTTTTGTCTATTTAGAAAAAAAAGTTTAGTTATGTAGGAGCATCCCACCCATGACAAAATCTCCCAGAGAACAAAACACATAACTGCTTAGACAATGATAACGTATTGGAGTCTGCTTCTAAAGATGGTTACAAGGATCATCAGAATAATATTCTCAGTGCTAAAGTGCATATTATTAACTTTACTCAACATCCGAACATCAGATACAATGCTGATTTGAAGAAACTAAATTTAAGTTATCTATATTATGAAAGAACCCAATAACTTATCATCTTCATTTATCCAATGGTTATTTTACAAGCAACTTTCATTTGAAGTCTTCTCTGTTTCTTATGGTCCAGGAAGAAATGGTTGTCACATGGAATCACTGTACTTTAAACACTTTCAATCTTTAAAATTTTACCTTGATCCCATTAAAAACATACATTAACACATTTATTAAGAAGGAAACTAAATGGCCACATAATTATATTAGTCTTCAAACTTGATGTTTTCAAGAACTGTGAAAGAGGAACTAAATCTGAGCTCAATGGGAAACCACATCATGCTGAAACCAGTGTGTTTAGTTAAGTTTGGTGCTAAACTGCATTGGTTCAGATAAACTGTTCAGCACTGTGGACTCAATTTGATAAATTTTGGAAAAATCCATATTGGATTGTGAGTTACAGGAACTAGTACAACAAAGCAGCATCAGAGACTGTGTTGAACCAAGGTAAAGGAAATCCTTAGAGCCTTTCTAGGACATAGAAAGGCTGAAACCCTGGCATCCTGGCCCAATTACCCACTTTGGCCTTTTAATAACCTACATTTACTAATTGGCCATGTTTGTATGAAGTGAAACTGTTATGCAACAGAATAGCTGCCATCCTTTCACCCAAGTGGATGTTGAACTGTGATTCCCATTAAATATGAAAAGCCAGCGCAAGCATAAAAAGCTTAATTTTAACCAAGTTTTACCAATATTAGTTCTTTTTTATAATATTGTCACAGCTAGCATACAAGAGAAAAAAATCGGCTCTGAAATGCTTAAAATCCTTTTAAGTGAAAGATGAACAGGTCGATAGTAATTGTTTTCACTGGTTAATTTGGTTTAAATGAAGGCAGGGTAGGTCTTGGTAAATCTAGAAAAAAAATCAACTCTTAGCAACCTTCAAAGAATCTTTTGAAGGGGTCTTCTGAGGATCGTTGACTGGGATCCATTAATTATGTCTGAGTGAATCACTTTGGTAGAGTCAGCCGTCTCCAAGACGTGTCACAAGAATGAAAGTGTTATAATGAATACTGCATTAATAGATAGTAGTTTGCGATCCATTAGTGCTTGTCTAGCTATGCACAAAGAACTGTTTGGACTCTGTGTTTAAAATGACCATTAAATATGATTCACAGACCTTCCTTAAACAAGGAACCAAGAGTTTCAGATGAATAATAAGAGCCCTGAAGAACACTTTTGAATTTGTACGAAAAAAAAGATAACGTTGTATACAGTTGGGATCATAAGTTTAAAATAAATATTAATGAGAACACAAAAACCTTTTTTTTTTTTTATTTAAAGTTAGTGGTTATGCTAGTAGTAGCTGATGCCATTTATTGTCAAACAGCTGCCTTTTAGCCTCACCCATCCCAAAAACATCTGTGCCCTGCCTTGGTATTAAAAAAACCTTATTGTTACACATTTTTTTGTGTTCTATTGATATCTATATTAATTAGCATGATAACAAAGCAGCTTTTTGTTTCAATTGTGAATGTCACATTATATGACATGAGTGTCTTGCCAAATTTTTATCAGTTTTAGATCAAAAATCAAACTATTAACATTATTAACATTACAAACAATTTACTATATCCTTTCAGAGGAAAAATATTTAGGGATATTTTAATCAAAAATATAACTTTTTTTGGGACACAAACAGATTTGTGCTGTTTGTCAACCAACCATCTTTATTTCAGACAAATTATCAGACAAACAGGCTCGTTAGAGTCTTCTAGAGTCATAGGTCCACAAACAGGTGCAAAGCAGTGCTACGACCAGGATTGTACGTACATTTCACATTTTTCATTTGAATGTTGTAAAAGCAAAATGAACACCATGATGCTCTATATCGATATATCTCATCAGAGACTTGGTGATAAAAGACTTTGACCATTGAATGTGCCATAAAGCATTAAAGTTTTAACATTATGCGGCCAAAACAATGTTTCATTACATTTGGGCATTCACAAGCTTTTTTCAGCAACTTTCAGTTTGACTTAAATAATTACTGTACAATATATGCAGTGGTAACTAATTACTCAAAGTAATTGTATACTGTCTGAAAGATTCAAGTCTTGGGCCTCAGTGTCTTACTAAATTGGAATTCTCTGATCAGGTGGATAAAGAAAATATTTTATGATCATTTCTGATGTACAAACTAGAGATTATTTACTGTATTGTTTCTCTGCAAAATATCTGATTGTGAGGCATTTTCTCAACACTGCTGACCAGACGAAACTAAGTGGTTTCGGACATACTGTGACCTTCTTGAATAAATCCCTTGGGTTCATAAAAAGTCACTTAGAAAAACTTTTCAGTCAGTTTTAAAAGCATTCACAACATGATGATTATGAAAGCTGATTGCTTTCCATCAAACCCAGCCAGGCCTAGGCTTTTAAATGCGTGGCTTTTTTAAAGAGGTCATCAATTTCACTGGCTGAGACCAATGATTTACTTTATCAGCAAACCTTTGAAACTGAATGCTGGGTGCATGTATGCATACAGACTTTTAATACGTTTGGATAATAAACCAAACACTGACAGGGAGATGCAGTGGAAATAAACATCTAGTCTTTTGAAAGAGAGCAAAAAACGATCCAAATTCCACTCAAAGAAAATGAACACCGTTAAATCTAGACAGTTTTTCAGAGTAGGTTATGAAATAACGTCTCTGAGATGGAAATGGAGCCTCAGCTGGAGGAAATCTTTTAGATCAGATTTCCACATTGAAAGAAAATTTCAATATCATATGCATGACAAAGAGTAAATCAAGGGAAAATAATGAGTGGCACAAAGAATCAAAGTTTTTTTGCTTTGGATCTGAAAAACCATAGCCATGGAAAAAGAGATAATTAGAACAATAAGCTGCCTTGATGATTTCTGACAGTCGGCTGATTATCTATATGCCATTTTCAGGCGCAAAGACAATAATGAAAGTAGAACTAACTTCTAACCATTTGCTGCATAAAATGCATTTTGAAAAATAACCACGGAAATGGAAAACAAATGTTTTTTTTAGCTTTAAACTGTAAAAAGCTCTTTTGTAAAACACACTAAAACTATTTATTGTTATATATATTGATGATGATATTATACACGGACCTCCACAAAACCTTGCTTTTCTTGGCTTGTTTGGAACTTCGAGCATCACTTTACACAGACACATTGTGGTGGAAAATGAGGCGTCGAATTATGAATTGACAAAATCATGCAGTATTTATTTAGGATTCAACTATATTAGAAAGCAGATCGAACCCTAAGATATTACGATGGTTGCATACCCTTTGGGCTTGGCAATTAGTCTTAAATAAAATACTAAGATTGGCTGATCCCAGACATTGACAAATCAAATCAATAGATGAGAAAACATGTTTACAGAAACACGTAGAGTTAGCAGTTTAAATGTTCAAAGGTAATGTCATGACAAACGTTAGGTCGCTCTGTACCAAAAACTGGAAGAATAGTCAAGCAGGAAAAATACTGAAGCATTAAGGATTTAGAACAGTTAAACTATTTATACCTAATGAGAAAATAATTATCGCAACCACAACATGCAGGAGCATCCAAGCTCCAGAACACATGTTGGGATCGGGTACTTAAACTTAAACTCACCTAGAACTAAGAACATTGCTGTTGACAAAGAGAGTCGCTGTTGACTGGCTCCAATTTCACAAAGACATAAACACACATGACTTAAAAATGGGCTTTTTAACAAGGGCTGGGGTGGGGGATGGCATGTTGACCATTGGCCTTTCACCAAATCCAAGCTGGAGCCTAATATACATTTTAACAGACACACACAAAAAATAATAATAACATTTTTTAGAAAATTTGATTTAAATAAACAAAAAACATGTCCATTAGAGTACTTATCCAATCTAAGATGTAGACCCAACTCTAATTAGATGCGCTCTGAAATGTTGAACCAGTAAGATTAAACATAATCCTTTAATTCTTTTCAAAGACTTGGTATCAGTAAAAATGACGGGTGAGCATCCGGAGAGTAAGAAAAAAGATTATTTTGGAGAACTAAGGAGGTCATCTTGTGTTAAACATTGACAGGAGATGCGAAACAGAATTAATCCAGAACGCAATCAAGCTTGCCCTCATCTAGAAACCTCTTTTTGTTCGCTTTCATTTGCAGCATGTTTGCTCGAAATAACGTAATTAAACCCAGTCCACTTGAAATGTATGATTTCTTGATTTTATATGTGAACATTGCGCAGACAAAATGTTATTATCTCTGTGTGTCAGACACTTCAATCCAACTTTCATGTTCTCTGGAAATCATTTAAGCCAGACCTTTGCCTCGAGGACACACAGTGTGATTGAGTTGCTGCTGCCCTAATCAAGCACGCTGAGGGTGCATCTATGGAACACCAGCACATCCTGTTTTGCCTGGTGACCTCTGAATAAATATGGCTTATCATTTCCTGGTTCTCCCGGATGGAGAAACAGGAGCCGGAAATGTTTTTCACAGCCCCTTTGAATATGGAGATGTACTGTAAACATGATTACATTACAAAAACAGCAACTAACTTTACTTCCAAAAATTTCTGAACAAAGCCAATCTCAAATGTCTGTTTTTGTTTTATTTCGTATTTACATGCGAGATGAAACCTCCAACATTCTCTGCAGATGCATGCTAAGATGTGATTAAAACTGCAATTCCTCCACCGAAAAACTAGAGGTACGTCTCAGAAGACTTCCATTGGGCTCAACAGTCAGGGAAGGGCATACCTGGAATTTGTAATTGGGAAAAGCAGCAAAGATGCTGAACGTTTTGAAAAGTTACAAGCAAATGGAAGCCATTTGGTGGAATGGCTTTTATACATTTTTAAACTGGAATGCAAACCTCCAAATAAAATTATTTTCCTTCTTTCCAAATCTCTCCAGATAGCACCTCAAATTCAATTTCCATAAATTGCGTATATTGCCATTCAAGTGTGCTTATTAATAAATTAAAATGTATGTAGAAAAGGGAGTAGAAGGGACAGGGTGCTTGTATATGTGCTGCTTTAATCAAGTACAAGGATGTACAAAGAGAATTGGTGGTTCATTAATGAGAATTTGTTTTGTCTGCTTTGTTCATGAGGTTCATTGTCTACCTGAACTGGGAGCAGTGTCTCAATGGTTACCGTTAGTAACACACTAGAAGATCATGTGTTATATAGTCTGGAGTGGCTTAGCCAGAAATCAAACGAAAACAAATATAGCGCATTAAACTTTGTGCAGACCAGAGCCAGCTTTAAATCCTGAACACAGTGATGTTTTTGAACGAATCTTTCATCTGACTCCGGAAGAATGAATCGGGTTTGAGAATGATTCGTTCAGTGCTGCAAGTGCAGTATCCTTATGGTTGTTCGAGTGTAGCCCACTCATCATTAATAAAAAACAAAAAAGAACAAAAGGATTCAGAGGTTTTGAAAAAGTCTTTTCAATTCTCGGCTCATACTGTGTTGAGTAACATTATGGAGTAGTCATGAACCGGAAACTGAAAAGATTAGTTCTTTTTCTGAGTCCTTCCGTTCAGAACAAAAGGAACTAATTATTTCTGTTTCGGGCTCATAAATTATTTGTTAAAGTTATGGTGTGGTTACGTGACAAAAGAACAAAGGACTTAAGGAAATAACTAACATAAATCAAATTATTTAAATCAATTCTCATTCCGGCCACATGGCACTCATTAGGGTCATAGAGAGGGAAAGGGTGTAACATAGGACACTTGTAAGATCAGAAGTGAGGTGAACCAGACTAAAGACCCAGGTTGACTTAATTAAAAAAAAAAAAAAAACTTTTTTTGTCATTTTTTTGTCCTACAGCATTATGGTTTTGTCTCATTTGTAGTGTGACTGACATTTGCGAATATAGTAGATGTGTTAGGGTAAGAACACACATAACTTTATTGGTATTTAACTAAAATGAACAAAAAGATTCTTTTTTTCATCTTTTTTTTTTTTTTGCTAAACGAGATTCAAAGATCCGATTCAGTAAAATGATCTGAACTTCCCATCACTACTTAATACCTATATGAAGGTGGGTGCCAAAAACTCTGCTGTGGTGAATACCAACTTGACTAAGACTTACAGGAAATGCTTGAAATTGTTTTGATTCCAAAAGTTAAATTCTATTTTTTTCCATTCCAACAGCCTCCCAAACTTAAGATTGAAAAATTTTCAGTAGTTAATAAAATACTTATTTTCCTCACTGAATGCATCGTGGCACTTGATTGCTCCAACATTATTTGTCATACCAGCCAAACTAAACATTCATTCATTCATCCACCAGCGAGCCTCGAACCAGCAACCTTCTAACTGAAAGGCCATAGTGTTACTCACTGTGCCACCATGCCGCCCTCCAAACTAAACAATTATTTCGTTTTTAACTTCTTGTCAAATGTATAATAAATTTTTTTTTTATTTGAACCTTTGAATCATATATTCCAACAGTACACAAACGCACAGCGGCGTATAAGTTGCCAGTCTTCCTCACCACAAACGTGACGAAGTGCAAACATCTGAATCTCTGCAGTCTAGTTCTGCAGATGGATGGATGTCAAAATAGTTCCACAAAGGGTACCGAAAAACCCGTAAAACAACGAGCACTTTTATGGTCTGATCCCTGCTGGGATCTTTAGACAGACGTAAAGGGGTCTATTGCCTTACATCATGTCCAATAAATTTCAATAACATAAATATTTTACGGCACATGATATTTCTTCTTTATTAAAGGAAGGGATTTATTTCCTGGTTAACTGACTGACTGCCTGCCTGCTTGTAAAAGTTTATATACATGTTTTATTTGCATACGGCAAACAACATTATTATTCGCAATATAAATCAGTGGACTATCATTGACTACAGTCAGCGCACTTATTTTAAAATGCTTTAATTTTGTATGTTTACAATAATAATGAAATTGAAATGTATTTGATTAATTTTTAAATTTCATGGTTTAAAAGGACAGTAACTCTGTGGGAATATTTCAAGTGATGGTGAATATTCATTTTTGCTAGCAATATAACATTTCATATTGTATTTATACATGGATAAATAAAATGTTTTATATAATAGAATAAGAATAAAAACGGCAAAACTATATGCAAACATAATATAATGTTGTAAGTGATTGCACTGTTTTAATTAATCAATTAATTTGTTTGTTTAATCGGCAAAGATTAGTTTGGATATATATATACCTCAAGTGTGTTTTTCATTCAGTGCTACATCCACTACATGTAACATTTGTCTTTTATCAATTAAAGAGTGGGATAGTGGGGGAGAATTGTCCAACTCCATTTGTTATCATTCTCCTGATAACGGTCTGTGGACCATGCCACATGGCTCAGACAAGTCAAATAAATAGACTATAAAGATCTCTGACAGGACTTACCTGCGACCAGGACTAAAATTAACGATTGACGAAACCCCTTAAATTCATCACTTGCATCTTCATGCACCAAGTTTTTCCAGTTTTGTGGTAAATTAGCTTAGTAAGTTTAAAACTGACTTTTTATGCACACTGATTAATGCTAAGCTCTAGTTGATGTAGTAAAATTGTACCCTATGTTTAATTTTTACATGTATAGCGTACACTAGATCTTATTATACTTTTTCATTGTGCTTTTCTTTACATGGTTTTAAAGCTTCTTTTGTTTAATCAAGCAGTGCTCATTTGTTGAACCGTATACCTGAATGATAAGAAAAACCCCTGAATTTTTTCTAATTACAACTATTTCACACACTTTGCTACGTTTACAGGGTCATGCTTCAGTAAGTCAGTAAAATCTTTTATTTAATATTATGTTTCTCCAATAAATGCATATTTGGGTCACATTTCCCTGCATAAAAAACGATAAAGATAAAAAAAAATGCAGCTCATTGTTCGAACTATTAAAAAAACAACAAAGATTCTATCACCCAGCAAAGTGCTTAACCCTTATGTGTTTTTGGGGATGCTTTCAGCCACTTTAGGCTGATTTTAATTTTGGCCACAACTTTTCCTCTGTTTAAGCAAATAGCAAAAAAATTTTGTGACAAAACATATATTTTGAGAAAATATTCTCTCTGTGCAAGTTCACAACCCTTTCGTTATGTTCATAGCTTCTCCATTTCCCATATTGACTCATGGAACCCACAGTGGAATTCTCTGGTTGATGTCATTTCAGTAGTGGCGATGGAAGTTGCAAAACCCATGTGTCACTTCATCAATCTGCTGTAGGCAAGATGTGCAAAAATGCATTGATTACCTTATTGAACATCATCTTTCAATTTATAGCAGGTTTTCCCTCACCATAATAATGATTATTAACCGCCAATACTAAACAAAAAGCCACAAATTGGATATTTGGTGAAAAGTGTCGATGAAACTGATTTCTTACATCGGAGGCAGAGCAATTGTCAAACTTTGTTAGGATGCCTGGGTTACTCTTTTTGAAGGACGCCCTAGTGTGCTTCCAGATGAAAGAAAGCCAAGACCTCGATAAAACCTTTCATCTGAAGTACAGAACTTTTTAAAATACTCCATGGCTGCATTGGCCTCCTACGCGCACAAAAACTGCAAGATGAGGACAAAATGTTTCCATATGATTTGCTTGAAAACATTTTCAACTTTTACACTCTTGGCATTTACAGTAATCTTATTATGTATCATTGTGAGGCACTCCCAACACTTTAGTGCACTTCTGAGACGATTGCAAAGAAAATAAAATCCTGAAATCAGACTGAAACAACATTATGAGACCTGCTATTCTCATTTCTTGGAGGTTACATAGCATCTTATTCCCTCATTGTTGCAATACGAGACCTGTGTGAGTTCTTGCACTTCAGCCTGATTCATGTCAGTACCCTCTGCAATCTTGGGTTCACTCACAAGGGCTTTCCATCAAAGGAAGCACAGAGGTGAGTGCTTCACCTCTAATAATGCCTTCAGGCCACAATCTCCTCTTGCCAGAGCAAGTCATCTCTCCGACTTTCAGGCTTACGATGGGGAAAGATTCCAACAGCACAACCTACATATACTGTACGTATACATGTAGGCTACAACCAAAACAAAATACAAGATCCGAAAAGAGTTGTGAAAAGAGTGTGGTCAATATCAACCCTTTCTCTTGGGAGATTTATGCACAATAACTAAAGCTTTTCCCCCCAAAAGATTTGCCAAACAAAAATATATCACAAATTCTAACACAATGCCCATCTTAATTCCATTTATCAAGGACATTTTATGACTGGAGAACTTTGAAATCATAGTTCTTAATTATTTCATGAGAAACTAACACACACTATTTTCTGAATACTTTTGTCTGAACGTAATTCTGGATTCATAAGATTAGCACCCAAAAACCATTAGTATTCAGCTACAGCCACATCACCTGACCAGAAAACCAGTTCCCAAATAGTGGGGGCATTCAAATGGAGGGGCCTCAGTTAACCGAACAGTGTGGGGTTGTAGTTAGTGTGACAATCCAAAAGCTAATTGTACAGTGGCCCATTAGTGCACAAAACTGCAAATCAACAACAAAAATAAAAACACAAAATGTTTAAATTAGTGTTTTTAATTAGAAGTAGTGTTTTTGATTTGCAGTTGTTTTTTTTATGTCTGCGATAGCATTGGACGCACAGAGTTTGTTTGAGTTGAGTTACTATTATTCTAATAATGAGAGTGGAGTGCCAGAGAGTCACCGTGGTTTTTGGATGTGTTCTTCATCCCAGTTCTGTTATTGATGTGTATTTTGTTACACCAGTGGGATCAGTGGCCCATTAGTGCACATCATCACTGCAAATCAACTTGGCACATGCAACTGCAAAAGTTGCAACTGCAACTCAGAAACGCATATAAATATTTAGTATTTTTTTTGTGTTGTGCACGCAAAGTTGATTTGCGTTGTGTTGTGGTCCAATGGGCCACTATATATATGCCACATACAGTTAACTTTAGTAGCAGTAAGATTTAATTTTAAAATGTTTTAAATGTTTAAAAATTACACATTAAGAAAAGCATTTTTTAAAAAAGCATATTTGCTTTTATAGCTCTACTCTTGCTTTTATAGCTCTACTAGCTCTACTAGCTTATAGCTCTACTCTTGCTCTACTAGCTCTTCCTCTGTTCAATGACAGCTTACACAAGTGTATAAAAGTATTACTGCCCCCTGCTGTGCCGGAGTGATAAATTGTCTTGACTCAACCCCATCAATCTCCCAATAGTTTTCTGAGAGCAGTGCAGCTGGGTATGCCAGCAGAAAACTGAATAGTAACCTTTTTGCTTACTTTTTTCTTTTTTTTATATATATATAGATAAAGATTTCTTTTTTTTTTTTTGAGAAAAGATAAAAGTTTCCCCTCACTAGCATATATGGCTTTGCACCTACTGTATATCTGCAAGTCTTGAGATGCAATGGTGTCGATGTGAAAATGCACATGCATGTGGGATATGTTTATCGCACTGCTCTAACCTTGGTTTGAACCAAAGACCTTTTTGCTGAAAGCAGGCTCTGTAGAGCTAACCAAATAAAGCCTTTACAAACAAATCCATTCTAATACTTGTTTGAACATTTTGCAGAAGCATGAGAAATGACAGGACTTCTAAGGAAATCAGTGCTAGATCTGACAAATTCGCTGCAGTAAAATCCATCATCTGCCCAAAAGCTGTAAATGAAACTCCCTTTGGTGATTGATTATCGTGCTATCAGATGTGAGCTCCAAGCTATAAAAGTTTTTTTTCTTTTTTTATCTGCTAGCACTAATTCTGTCATATTCCATCTAGCAAACAGTGTGTTGCTGTCCCAGAATTGAGGTCTAAACATTTGCTGTTGTCATCGTCAGTGCTGCAGTGACTGTGATTGGCATCCGGTTATTAATTTTGCTCCGGTAAAATGAACAGCGGGAAGAAATATGAGGAAAATTTGCAAGTGGGAAAAAATTGAGTGTTTTTTGATGTCACATCACATGTCTCTGAAAAATTTCCTTTACAACAGCACTATATATTTTGCCAAAACATGTACATAACAGAATTCCTCACACACTTTACATTTATTCTAAATATTGTATCTTTCAGGTGAATACATTTGACTCATACAAGGTAGAGTAGTGTTGGGGCTGCACATGTACACGCTTATTTTTCTGAGTCAGACAAGGATCAAACTCATGAGTTAAGAAGATTTGTTGCTCAAAAAACAAAACTTAAAAAAAAATCATATTCAATTAAAGATGACTGTGAAAGCAAGGTTAAAGAAGATTTAAAAGTGTTATTTAGCTTAAACACTGAAGATGGTAACAGATAAAAACAATGCTGCAAGCTACCAAATGTCTCTCTGCAACTTCATTTAAAGAGCTGTACATTTCTGTTTGTGATGTACCGTCCTGCTGTATCTCAGAAATCAACCTAACAATGGATTATAAAATGTACCCAACCAAATAAGAACTTAGCTTGAAAGGAGTGACAAACTAAACTATAGATATATAGTAATTATACTATAGTTATATTAACTATAAATAGTATAGTATAAACACCGTAAAATACATATAGTGATCTGGAACACGGCCACAAAAGATAAGGGCGTCATGGTAGTGCAGGGTAATGGTGAGCAAAGATCATTAGATGCGGCACAGGATCATTAGAAAACTAAATACATTACAAAACTGAAAAAGGAAAACCCGAAAGCAATGATTAGGTAAGGCAAGACAGACTAAGAGGAAGAGAGAGAGAAGCATTAGAGAATGTAAACAAGTGCACAAGGGATAGTGACATCACAAACAAGGTCATGTGACACGAGCGGGCGAAACCATAGAGAGAATTGGAAAAATAACAAAACCCTGGTGCCTAGAGGCAGATGACACATAAGCTGCACAATCGGATTAGGAATTAGGTAGTAGGTTACATAAAACGACAGAGCGAAGTCAGAATATTGTGAGGTGTAACTTTCTTTCATGCTATGACCAAGCCAAACATCATCAAGTGGAATGCAAAGCGCAATGCATTCGGTGCCTATAACGCAGTGGATATTCATTCCCTGGTGGGCATCAAGTTCACTTTTAGAATAAATTAACCTGCCAACACAAGAAACGTTTGGCAAGCAAAGAATGCATGCCAGGCGAGCTGTTTGAGGAGAGGCTCTTGGGCTTGAAAGCAACCCCCCCCCCCCCCAATGTGACAAAGGGGTGAAAGTGGGGCATTTTTGAACTCGTTAGAGGTTTGCTTGATCCATATATATATACTTGATTATGAGTGTCAGCAGAAACAACAATAATTACCTGGCCGGCTGTTGGCAGTTTCCACAATAGCAGTTCTTAACATAGCATTGTTCCAACTGTATTTATAAAGGAGAGATTATTGTGGGTGGTGATTTTTTCAGGAAGTTTGCTTGGCCCCTGTGAAAGAAACACTGAACGCTTCAACAGACCAAAAGGTTACCTACCTGTTTTTGCCACATCATCAACTGATGAAAACCCGTCTTCTATTATACATTGAAGCAATTAGATTTCCTGCTCCTAATAGTAATAGAGTTCTGAAGTGCTTTGTGTTTTGCTCAAGGAAAAAGGAGGACAACTTGAATGTACTCCCTCAGAATGAAGCAGATCTGTAAGGTGTCTTGACAATGCATACAACGTAAATACCTTACTGCATTTTTCTTTTCACTCTCCCTATGATTCATTTTTATAATGGTTCTGCCTGGTGAGCTTCACAAAAGAGTCCCTTAGCTTGGCTGGAAAAGCTCTTCCATGAGATCTAAAACCAATTTCACTGTTAGAATAAGCCAACACATATTTCCTTATCACCCCCTTGCAGTCCAAACACTCTGGCACAGCTGTGAGAGGTGAAGCATGGTAAAGAAATAGAATCTAATTTTAAGGGTAAGAACCAAACAAAGCAATTCTTTAAGAGTGTTACCGAGCATGGATAAGCAGGTGTTTGGCTTGCCATGAAAAG
This sequence comes from Danionella cerebrum, assembly GCA_007224835.1. Taxonomy (NCBI): domain Eukaryota; kingdom Metazoa; phylum Chordata; class Actinopteri; order Cypriniformes; family Danionidae; genus Danionella; species Danionella cerebrum. The sequence goes on from SRMA01025333.1 coordinate 92,351, forward strand.
GTGATTTCACATGAACCCCCAGTTTAATTGGGTTTCAATGCTTTGGCTTTAAGCTGAGAGAAAAGGTCTGGTCTTTGGCCATTCCGCTTCTTTCTTAAGAAAGAGTTGGTGTGGGGAACATTCTGTTATGAGCTTTTAAAGGCAGACTAAAAAAAAAATTAACTTTATAATAGTTTGATTTTATTGGGTCTATCCATTTCACATGACTAATTTGTCAGACTAACATTATTTTAAGTTATTCATGTTTGCTGGACACATTCTGATCTTCTGGAACTGATCCATAAAAACAAGTAGAACAAGCTTTACCATCAAGGTAAAGCTGTAACTTTATACATTTTTGATTTAAAAAAATGTACTATAATAAAAATCTAAAATATTATGTTACAGTTTATTTAGTAAAAACAACCAGAGCAATATTCGGTGGTGAACTTCAGTGTTATTTTAGACTCCAAAACGTATGTGGAATAGGACAGCCATGACAAAAGAGTGAGAGAGCTGATTTATTTCTAGCACGAGAGCAACCAAGAAACACTTTTGTGTGTGATGCAGTCAGATTGTATTTCCCCCCGCTGAGCTATGTCTTGCAGAAACGTACTATTCTCAAACCCCAGGGGCTTCTATCGCTTTTACCAGCACACATCTATAGGCCTGCCCATTAAACACGACCAGCATGGCACTATATTTAGAGGTTGTTGAAAGGCCATTTGGATAGATGTCTATTCTAGATGCATCAGTGGAAATATTTGTGTACTGTTCCTTTACCATTTTCAACTAAAATCACCATTTGGCTTTATAACAAAATGTTAGATTTAAAAAAGCAAATGTCCATCAGTATTTAATGATCCCTAATGTTACTTTAGCCAACCTTAAACACAGTATGCTTGAAATCGGTATCTATTGTAGTCCAGTATTTGTGCCTCAGTAATAGTGCTTCAATCTACAAAGTCTGGCTTTCACAGATTGCTATACATGCATATTACAGGAACTTAGATATAACTATAAAACTAAGTAGAAATCTTGAGATTCAGCTAAATTTGATTTGACTTAAGTGAGAGATTAGACCACTCAGATGATTCTAAAAATAATTACTAAACATTGATTAAATAAAAAATAAACTTCAAAATATAGGTTTTAAAATATACTCATGTTTTGGGACAAAAATCAAATAGCAATGATCTCTGAGAACACTTATAAATGTATATACATATATATATATATACAAAAACAAGATGTTAATAATGAAAGACACCTTCAGAATGTTAGGCATCGCCTCCCTGCTCCTTCTGTCCCTAATATTTTGGCCTGTTTTCCTATTGTGCCATGCTTGTTGCCACTCTGCCTTGTCAATTACCCCCTATTTTACCCAGTCTTTTTGTTCTCTCTGTGTGGGTTCATTATTTTTTTAACATATTTCCAGGTTCTGCTTTATCTGTTTTCTGTGCTATTACCCTGTTACCCTGCTGCTGAATATTGCAGTTTTATTTTGTAAGTCTGTTGTTTCTGTTCTTCTCATTAGATCCTGTTTTGATGTGGCAGTCGTGGATAGGGTGATTGACTGGAGATCAAAAGGTCACCGGTTCGATCCCCAGCTCCTCTAGGAGTCGAAGGTGTGATGAGTGTTGAAACTCTCTCCTTCCTGAGACAAACATTACTGTGGTGACCTTGAGCGAGTCACCAGTTACCACAGCTCCCCGGGCGCTGCAGCCATGGCTGCCCACTGCTCCCTGTGTTCACGGTGTGTTTATTCACTGCTGTGTGTGTGTGTGTGTGTGTGTGTGCACCTGGATGGGTTAAATGCAGAGCACAAATTCCTTGTATGGGTCACTCCATACATGGCCGGAACGTCACTTTCACTTTGTTAGTTTGGCTAATTAGGCTTTTCCGGTTTATTTTTCTTTGATAAAAACCCAGTTTTGATTGTGCTCTTGAGTTTAGCATTTACCTTTACAACAACAAGGCAAGCCCCTAACACAGAAAGAGCAGTAAGAAAACTCAGGAACATTATAAATGAGAAAATAAGTGAAATTTGAAACACAATGGGTAAGAGAGGAAAAGATTCACACAAAAAAGGAACAAATACAAAATATAAGAAATAGAAAAGAAGAAACCATAAACACAAGATTGAGCATTGGATACACTGGATATTTTGACAACTTCTAGATTAGTGTCCCTTTGTGAAAAATGTGCCAACCACAACTGTTGTACACATTCTTCTTTCGTTATATTTCATCTGAAAAACGTTTTTTTTTTATCATTTTGAGAAATTTAAAAAGATGAGAGAAATATTTTTCACATAACTGTTACTTAAAAACAGATGAAGGTAATGAAGAGAGGACTGCCAGAATAAAAAAGGCAGCATGGCAAGCTGCTTTCTTGTCCTGGTAAAATGACTGTAATTGATGGTATCTGTGAGACAGACAGCGATCCGCTGAAGGCCGACTCCAGGAGACAGAGCTAAGGCTTCTTATCAGCAGCCCTTCATAATTCATCTGCTCATGCATTATGTATTTTGTATGGCTTGAAAAGAGAAAGAGTTTCTTGGTAAACATGTGGAACTACAAGCTGAGATCTATCATTCAGTAGTGTTTCCTCCTCTGAGGTGGTCTTAAAAGCTTTTGGGCCTGTGGTCGTCGTTCAATTTCACACCTCACTTTTGAGGAATAAAAATAGACTGGGAATTTTCCCTCACTGTGGGGTGCCTCTGTGGCATAAATCTTATTTTCATTAATAAAATGAAACAGTCATTTTGATAAAAAAAAAAAAAATGCTGGTTTACCACAATCCATGGACACTTATCTTCTTGCTTCAGGTTCTGTGGTTCATTATATGATTGTGGCAGGTTTAAAACTGGTTCATCCATCACTTTATATTGTCCTGAGATCAATTAGCAAATGCAAAAATAAATAAAAATGAAATTTAAAGGAGTAAAGAACAGAGAAACAGCTTGATCTGCTCACATATTAGTAACAATTCTGTTTAAGAAGTTAAAATGCAGAACTTTCAACTTTTCATTCAAATCTTGACGTGAGTCCTGTGATATTATTAATTATATATTTCATTTATCTAGCTACTATCCAGAGCTCAGAGACACTTTACAATGAAGAGGAAAATCTTAAATGGACAGGACAAAGGTAAAAACGGAAAATTCATTTAACATGGAAATCTGTGGGAATAGTTGAGTTTTGAGCAGAGATTGAACTTCAGCTGTATTATTTGCTAAACAAATTGAGTGTGGCAAAGAATTCCAAAGCTTAGGTGCAGCAACACTGAACAATTTGCCACCCATAGAAGAGAGGTTGTGCCGATAGACTGCTGGCGTACAAGGGTCTTGGCTCATTCTGGATTTGACTGATCTACTATGTGCATTAACAAATGTATTTTTAAAATCAAATACGGAATTAAAGACAGACTTTAGTAAGTTTTCACTGTACACTGGAGAAAGTTTTTTTAATTTGCCATAGAAGTTAAAATTACTTTGGTTAAAAATGCATTTTTAGAAAGCAATTTAATTCTGTATTTCAGAGACAAGATTTAATTTAAGCACCATCTTGATTTTATTGTTCCATAAAGTTGTATTATTGCACTTGTTCTTTTCCGAGTATGGGTTTCTTTCAGATACTCCACAAGAGAAAAAAAAACAACATTCAGTTTACATCAATTACTCTACATCCACCTTAGGAGTGAACCTCGCCTTTCATCAAAAATGCGCATTATGAATACAGCATGAATCAGAGCCGAAACCTAATTGGCTTGGGCAATAAAAATGGAAATAATAATGTGATTTAAACACCCGTGAACGACTAAATGGAGTAAATAGGGTACCAGACAAGGAGAAAGAGTGAGACAAGAAATTAGTGGTAAATAGTGAGAGTGCGTATACGTTAAAGAAACATAACAAACACATGGGAAGACACGAAAAATAATGAGTCCAAACAGAACGCGAATACACAAGCTGCAACTTGAGGCAAGTCAGAACCTCAAAACTAATGAGTCTTTAGAAAAAGTTGACTGCACTAAAGTGAAATGTACATAATCACGTCATACAATCCATTTGATTCCATGCCAAAGAAGCCCAGAACTAACACATTTGATTCTCGAACACATCTGCCACCGTTCTAGAGCAGAGGACATAATATCACGCAGCACATCTGGCATAATTCTATAAAGTTTACTAAATAAAAATAACGACTTATGTGTCAAAATCTGAACATTAAGGAGCGCAGTGGTTCAATCTTTAATAGCCTCTAATTTCAGATTCCCTTTCATTATGGAAAAACATCATTACAGCGTAATCACAAGCTAGTAATGAGCTGTGGAGTCTGATTGTGCTGAGCGACAGAGGTTTGTCCAGCATTTCCCTGCTTTCTGGACTCCACCAGCCATCGGCTCAGAACAAAAGCTTATTATGTAAAACACAACACAGCATGCAGGCCACATCCCACTGCCTAAACTCACACTGACGCACTGCCTGAAAATCTATTTTAAGCTGACTGTGTCTGAGGTTGTCCTCTGAGAGCAGACACAGGATGCAAAAATCTCCAATGACATTGAGTCACTCTTTCCGAAATAAGTTCATATCACATGCCTGCTGGGAATAGGTAGATACGATATTGGTAATAGAAGTGGACCAATGAAAGAGCAAGATTTGTAAATCAAAAAAGAATTCTAGTTTTAGATTATAAAACAACACTAGATTATAATGTTGGATATGCATTTCTTATAGAAACTGTGTGGAATAAAATCTCAATGGGCATCAATAACCACCACCAAGTATCTTGGACCTATTTTCTTCTTTTTCCATTTTTTCCAATTCTCTCAGACTTTGAATTTGGAGTTCTTGCCACAGGATTCAATTGGCATGAATTTGATATGGGTTCGTGACGCGATGTCATCCACCATTTCGTCATTTTTTACACCTTTCCCTTCTTACTCTTCTTCCCATGCAGACCCACAAGTCAAAGACTGAGGTTCATTTTAAAGAGAAACGCAGTCTTTTTTTTACAGTCTCCTTTGGTGATGATGCAATGAAGACAATTTCAAGGGAGTGAACATGTCCCATGAAATATATATTTATATAAAAGTTTTTTCCCCAAAACGTGGAAAAAAGTGGCTTGAATGAAATCACATTTTTCTGTTCCAAACCTTCTTAAAGCAGCTCTAAGTCTTACCTACGTTTGCATTTCAAATCAAGATTTTGAAATTTAAAGATTTGTTTAAAAATATGTTTTTTTTTTTACTTTTAATCAAACTGTTTAACAAATGAATCGCAAATTTAACAAACAACATTGATATTGAATCAAATGGCTGGTCCCAGAATAAAACAGTGCCACAACCAACACAGAGTGTATCTTAGGTGTTTTTGCATTGGGGGGGGGGGGGTCCTTTTTGTCTACAACGATAGAATAGTGAAACAACACAGGAAGAAAATGGGAAAGACAGGATGTCGAGAGACTGAGAAATAAACCACAAGCTGGGGAATTAAACTTTCCCTCACTAACCACAATGACACTAGATCAATGGTTCATACAAAACAGCCCGAGAATTAACAAGAGTTTTTAAGTTTTCTTGCCAAGAATAACATAATCTGCTTTACCAACAGAGAACATAAAAAACCTCATTGACAACTACCTCAAGAGACTTCAGGCTGCCTTTGATGTTAAAAGAAGTGATTACGAAATATTAAGAGCTGGTAAACGTTTGATCAGGGTCATTTTTAACTTTTATGTTGTCTTTATAACTTTAAAAGAGTAAACAAAGTTGTTTGACAATAAATGGCTTCATCAAACCACTAACAAAGAGTGGAATGAACGCTTTTGCTTCATTTTCTGAAAAATCTGAAAATTTGCCAGGTAACGGATGAGCACAACGGTACTTTTGAGATTAAATGTACATAACCTGCAGACATGGATGCTTTTGAATTTAAACCTGCAGTGCACGATGAACCATTCTACAGAAAGGCTGCAGCACCAACCACTACACCACCATTCTGCTGAAAACATAAAAGAAACATAAATATTTCAAACTACCACTAAGTGAACCATACGATCCCTAATGAATCAACTAATGCTGGCAAATGACTATAAAGTTTTATCCCATTTTAAATAAATTAAGTGTCATGAGACTCAAAATTTGCCATCATTGAAATCTCACCCCGTGGACTTGAGCGGTCTGCTATTAACCTCTCTGAGTCACTTATAGCACTGGTGAGATCATGACAAATGCAAAGCACTGCAACCTGACAGATTCTGAGTAATTAGATTTTCTACTGCTGTCATCAGTGCCGAAGACCTGCCAAATCCTCTCATGCTTCAAAATATGAATGGGTTCAAGGGTTTGTGAAAGTTTTCCTTCGATTCAAACAACAGGAACTTGTGATCAAAAGCTTTAAGGATGTCACCCAGCCACTAGTCGGTTATATTAATTATTCAAAGAAAACAATGTATTAAAATTATCGACTGAGCATAGATTGAAAAGGAGACAAGCAATCTACATGCAGATGAAGCGTAACATGTTCATTCAGCTGACAACACTGAAATGCAAGGTCGCATTTGTCATTTTGCAGCAGCCTATAGACAATAATTAGCCCACAGCACATCATCTCACTTACTGTCTGCTGACTGGTGCCCACACCTGAAAACTGACATGTTATATATTACCTCTGAAACTGCTCAGCTGCAGGAGATTTTTTCCCCTAACTGTGTTTAAAAAGAACAATTAGATGCAAGAATTGGTGAAAAACGGAAGTAAATACATATTCAACTCTACGAACCACTTCACCACTCGGTTACATTCATCAGTCAGCAAATTCTACATCCACATGAAAAAATAAAACAAATCAATATTTTATAAATATTCTTTTTCCTCAAATTCTTTCTTTTAACCATCAAATGTTTAAATAAAAGCCTGTACAACCCCTGTGCACAGACCCATTGCCTTCCACAATGTTGCAATACAAAAACGGGAACACCTTTGTTATTGTTTTGAATTAATTTAATTAAGGCAAAAAATGCACATAAAAAATGTCACCAATTGAGAGAAAAAAAAGTGTCTATTAATTTTATGTGACAGAACAGCTGAGAAAGACAGACAGTGATGTGGGGAGGGTTGAGAAATGTATGTTCGACACACTGTCCACTATACCACGGTGCTGGACTTGAAGCCAGTTTTAAACTGGCATTACACTACAGCTATTACAAGATATATGCAATTTAAATAGTTGCAATTAAATATACAACATTAATAAATACAATTGGCAGCACACATTTCAGATGAAACCCTTTCTGCCTTTTCTATCGTACATATTTTAGTTATATTTAGATTGTAGGGGATGATCAATTTTGATATTGAAAACCCAAATTAGCCATTTAATTTAAATGATTACATTTAAATTTAAATTAAAGATACATTTAAACTATTATTAGCTATGAAGCAATTTGTATTTGTAAATCTTTTATTTTGTCCATTATAATCAAAGTCTGAGTAATAATCAATAATAATTTTATTTGCTGGCCAGAGGGAAACATTTGTTTGTGCTTTCCAAAAGTATAAATGTGGACCTAACAATTTCCATTGCTTCATTTCACCCCTAATTACCAGTAAAACTCATTTTACAGTCTGAAATGTGAAAGAGTGTGCCATCTGCTCCTTCTGTCCCACTATGGCTCAAACTCATTAGCCCCGATTTTTCAACTGAAGAGCCTTTGTGAAAAACTCTATTTAGGTGAAACAGTTTGTTTAATTGGTCTTACTGTATTATCTCTTCCTCCATGCTTTAAAACTTGCAGAAAAACAGCCAACAAATGAGTTTGAGATATAATTTTGCCCTGTACGAGCGAAACTAATCCTGGAGTGTAATGATCTTCAGGACTCTAATGTACAGTATGCTGTTTAACAAACATAGAATTTAAAAAAGCAACAACCAATTGGGGTGTTTCTAGCATAAATATTTCCAATAGACGAGAGGTCCTTAGACTCTGCATCTGTTTTATGCAGATTATTCAGTATAACTATGCAAATGATGACTGTTGAGCATCAACATGGGACCCTGTGAATATTTATTCACTGTCAAATTCAATGTCAGAGTTAAAAACTCAAAGTATTAATCTCGCCAAAACACAGGGCTACTGTAACAGTTCTTTGTTTAACCTGAATTTCTAGATGCATTTTTATTGAAGGAAGTGTATGTACGTTACATTTGCTGGTGCTTTCCTCAAAGACACATATTTGATTCCACTATAAGCTCAGTAGACCCTGACTGGACATTGGAAGGCATGAAGACCGATTTAGCCTGGTGCCAACAAGCAATTTCTTATAAATTTAAATAAATATATTTATCTTAAACATTGTTTTGTTCTGATTGGCTTTGACTAGCACCCCCTCTGTGAGTCTGGTTAAGTGAGGAGGGAAAGAGCCAGGTGGGCCAGGGTGAAGGAGAGAATTTTTTTTTATTTGTATTTATTTGTATTTTTTTTACCCGTTCCCAGTTGTCAAGATTGTATATGGTTAAGGTACTCCGGGATCATGGGAAATGTAGTTCATTGTGTGCATGTGTGTAATGGCAAATGGTCAGAAGTAAAAGGGAATAGGAGAAAGTTATTTAATGTTGGAGAATTAATGTTGTATGTGTTGTATAGACCAGCTTGGTGAACAGAACAAAAAAAAAAAAAATTACAACTTCTCTCATTATTATGAGATACATCTCAAAATTATGAGATACACTCACCAAAATTTGGGAGGGGGGATAAATGCAATAGTCTCCTCTATTTTTCGTCAGGAAAAAAAAAAATACATTTTGGGTTCTAAAACTTTGTTTTCATAAATGAACCATTAATGAATCCATTGAATTACTTTCTGAAGGAATAATTTTACCATTCAGTGAAGCTTTTACTTTAAAACAGCTGAGAACGCCAAAGGCAAAAGATCCAAAGAGTCCCATTCATACTGTAGCAACATGAATATGTCTCGAATGCAAAGCTTGGAAATTGGCCTTGAAGAAACCACTGGCTGAATAGTTTCCGTCACCTCTGTTTGCCCCGTTGCATTGTGAGATATCCCTCTGCTGCCATAATACTAATGGTTCATTTCTCCCATTATGGTTTATCTCATTGCACTCCATCATCTTCCAATTTCCAGTCATCACTCTTGACAGCTTTGCTCTTCTGTGTGAATGCAGCTTAGCTTGTAGGACCCACTCTGACTCACTGCTTACCTTCAACAATGTCATTTACAACTTGATTCACTCAGACAAGCGTTCCATGCCTCAAGTTTTGATTCGAAACCTCAGTCAAAAGAAGAGGCACTACTGAGAGGATGTCTGAACACATTTTTGAAAATGGAGGATTACACACTGACTGTGAGGACAGGCTTGCTGCCCTTGGCCACTCAGGAGGAAAAAGCAATCAAGTTCATCGCTCTGTAGCAGATGGGCTCAAGCTTTTACCTTGTTTATTCGTCTACTTTATAGATCCCCACTCATATCTCCCTCAGTGACAGGAAAACCTTAGTATCCTAATTGAGAGCCAGCTGTGATTTCAAAGTTGCGCAATGGACCGGGATACTAGAGTCTATGCCTGCGGTCTGCTAATGAATGCTCTTTAAATGTTTTAACACACATGGTTATAATTCTTTCAACAACATTTTTACAGCAATATAAGGATTATATACTTCTATGTGCCAAAAAAGGACTATTCATTCATAAAAATGACAGACATGTATAGAAGTTATTTGTTCCATATCGTCACAGGGTTTCTCTAAGTTGCGCTACAGAACTGCACTTTCCACTTTATAAACATTATTTCTTTTACGACACATTGACTAACATTTGCCATAGCACATTATTGGTAATCTATATATAATGTTTTGCTCGATTTTAAACTAATTTAAAGTGTATCAGCCACCTTTAGCACTGTCTGCAATGGGAGAATGGAACGCCAGGACCCGGAAGATTAAACCATCTTGGAATTTTTTGTCATATCTCAAAGCAAAATATTTCCTGTGAGACCTTTCGTATCTCGAACATTTCGTAACTCAAAGCATTCATATCTCGAGGTACCACTGTATACTTGGATATTATTTATAATCTATATATTCAAAGCTGCGAAGGAGAACAAGAATAAAAATAATTATTTTTTAAATATGGCCTCACTGTTATTATATAACAAAGTATGTTTAGTTTATATGGCTTATTTCTGGAACTGGACCAGTTTAATACATTCATTTAAGCATCAGGTGAAGTATCATGATGTGGAAATATAGTGGAAAGAGGGTCTCATACTAGTGTACATAAATTTATATATATATATATATATATAAACTGATAATTACATATAGGTACTGAACATAACATTTACAATTGAGACCATTAGACACGACATAAAGATAAATTGCACAGACAAAATAATGATGGGAAGGGCAAAACGTGATAATGATATGAAACATATATAAGATTATTGAGTCTTTGTAGCAGCAAGTGTTTTTAGAAAGTGTTTAATGTGCATTAGACTGCTACCAGCGATTTGCATACAACGCTCACCGTTGCATTTAGGAATATTAACAGGTTTAATGAGTTTGGGAGAGGAGGCTATGGTTTTTTCAAGTTTTCAGATGGAGATTGGAGTTAAGCTCTATAGGAAACAAGACAATATGCTCAATCAAACCATAGGTCAGGATAGTATAGCATATACATTAGCCAAGTTCAATACAACAGGAACGATGGGCAGGGAAAACAAATACAAGGCACAATTAGTGAATATTAAGGGATCTGACAAGCAACCTCTTCAATGAAAATATAACAATGATCATAATTGGTTTAACCCAATCACAATTTAAATCCCAAGCTACACAATGTGAGAACGGAGAATAGATAGAAGCTTACCAAGAGAGTTTGACCGTCACTCAACCAAGAATTAACAAGGCCAGAAGGGAATGAACATTAGCACGTTCATACGATATGTTGTGTGAGGGACTTTCTACAGTGAATAAGTTGTCAGTCTAACCAAATGCAGATGTGAGCGGTCCATCCTAATTGATTTCCTGAAAGAGGGTCATGGCCTCTTCACCTGAGCATTGATCAACAGAATGTAGGTGGAGGACCTCGTACGTATAGTAAAGAGAATGTATTCTCACCCAATTTTTTTTTAAAACACATATTTGCCAATATATTCCTTCCACTTAAAAAAAATACATTAGCTGGAAAATTTCCCTTCAATAATTGCATTTGATTAGCTGGAACGAACTGATTTGGGGAAAATGAAAAATGTTTGGCTCAGATCATTAAACCAGATCATGGCTTCCGCATACAGTTGGTCAGTTATTTAAGTAGATAAATCTCCCTTTTGTGTACAGAGAGTCTACGTGTTTGCAGTGAGCTCAGAGAGCAGCCTTTCCTTTTAATTCAATAGAGTTTGCTGTTTGATATTCTGATCATGCAGGGTGCAATGTTTTGCTGCATTGGATTGCAGTGTGAAACCCCCTTAATCTACAGTGGGATTAAGTGCTGGCTTTGCACAGCTAAAAAGTAACATCCTTTGAAACTAAGACTCGTTAAAGACTGCTGGCTCCAAAAATCAATATCAACATCAAAGTCGACAGCTATCCATTCAGCAAATTCCGATAGAAAGTTCAACGCTGCACATCCTCGCTTCTTCACATTTGGTTGAACTGCAAGAAGCTATTGACCAGGGTTTTAAAGGCCTGCCAAAGGATGCTCATCTAAAACTCTTAAATGCTTTAGAGTGAATTACCAGTTCTTGCACTGTATGCAAATATGTTGTACACTTTAAGAGCTACTGTTGGAAACCCAGATCCCTCTGGGCAGATTTGCTGTAGTATGTTTTTACTTCCTGTTTAACCTGACTTGACGGTTGAGTTTAACCTCTTTGATTGACCAGTGAATTAGGTTAATTAATCATTTGGCATGTAATGTGTTGATCTTCGTGTTCAGATAAATGAATGAAATTGTTCTTTCCACACTGCTGAGGAGATCTCTAATGTGCTGCAGCAGTCTCTGAACGACTGGATTTAAACTTCTTGATCTAATGAGAGGAAATGTAACAATAAATGCTAATATTTCATCAAAACAGCAATTTTCTAGTTACAGGATTCTTTAAAGGGGAAGATAGAGGATTATTGAATTTTGAAAGTAGCACAGTCCCCGTGGACAAGAAAAATGTGCGATGCACAGATAAACTTTGACTCCATTTTAATATGCTTATTATGCTTGATTAGAGGTTTACACACTGGGACTTTTCGAGCTATAACTGCTGAATTACCACAAAGCCTCTCATTTAGGTGCAGAGGAGTAACACGATAATATTTGCCTTTCGACAAGAATGCAGATTAAACTCTATTTGCATCATTATACTAAATAATTCCCAAGTTCACTGACATGGACCAACCTAGAAACGCGAGAATATGGTGACCACAAGACTCCAAATACTAGGAAACCTTCCTAGTAGTGCTGAACTGAGAAGTGAACTGGAGTAATAACTCACCCGTGTGTTAAAGGGGTGGAGGTGGAACAAACGTCAGTGAATCTCTGGTTTGGTTCTGGAAACACCTAGGCTAGTCCTGATAAGCTCCTCCCGAAACTTGTTGTACAAATGTAGTCTGTTAAAAAGTGAAAGGACCAACACAAGTGAAAATGCTTACATTTAGATGTTATTAAAAAGGGGGGGGGGGGTGTTCTGAAGATAAGGGAACATGGGATAATGAACTGTTTACAAGTTTATATATATATATATATATATATATATATATATATATATATATATATATATATATATATATATATATATATATATATAGTATATATATATATATATATATATATATATATATATATATATATATATATATATATATATATATATATATATATATATATATATATATATACACACACATATATATATATATATATATATATACATACACATACACACAAAAGTCTGTCAAAAAGCGTCACTCTTGTGGTCAAAGACAGAAAGCTGCCAAAAGCTCCAGTGGTAGTCAACTTGATTAATCCACCAGAGCAGATGGTGTGATTGTGGAACCCAGAGTACACAAAGGACTGAAGCAGAGCTCCAAGAAGACTAGAAGCAATCATGGGGATCAGGTTGTGTGAACAGTATACCTGGAGTTGCATGGATGAGCCTGGAGTGGAAGAGTGATATGATCAATAGGGTCGGGTTGCAGACACGCAATCACAGAACACAAGTAAGCGCAGTTACTGAGCTATACAGTAGGCTACCAATGACTGGTGGGCACACACACGCACGCACGCACGCATACACAACTTCCTAATAGGGATGGAACCATCATGAAATCAGAGCTCCACCTCAAGTCTGACTTGCACATGCCCTTCTCACATACAGCCTGTTATATTCAACCCATATAAAAGTTGTGAATTATTGTGAATATAAACAAGAATTTGAGAATGACTTCTCTGAATGTGATCATTGGCAGCATAAAAACAGCAGTAAGCACACTCTGTTCTGTGTAGCTGTTAATCACATGGTCCCGCCCACTCTTATAGGGAATAATTGAGCCATCGTGAACCACGTAAAAACAAACATGAGCCAAAAAAAAATTATTGAACTTTGTTCACTGTATATATATATTTTTGATAAAACATGAAATAATGTAATTCCTGAGTAAAAAAAGCTTTTAGAGTTCTGCTTTTTCCCAAAGACTAGTACCATGGGGGTGATCACCATAGTATGGTTTCACTCTAGCAGCTATGAGACACACTTGATCATTCCCTTTGTATTCCTCCAGCAAATCACATGGTTGTTCAGGTTGAATAAAAGTCAAATTAGTTTATTAAGTGTTTAGTTCCGTGCTACTTGCGTATTCTATTGATATTGGTGCGCATACCCATTCTAATTTGCAATGATATAACTTACACAATGAAATGATAAGCGCCACAGAGGAGAGGAGAAAAAAAAACACAAAATGATGCGCACACACACACAAAAAAATCCCTTTCTTGTCTTAAATAAAGAAGTAGTCACGGACACATGGCTGAGCTTGCATGTATTCGGTGTCCCTTCTCGGTTTGATTGGTTGATTGATTCATTGGATTTACTGTCTGAAGATGTAGCATTCATGGTTGCTGGCTGTCTCTTCTGGGGATAATGACTACCTGACAGTATTACAGTAAGCCATGTATTGGCAACTTTTTCTTTTTTATTTCTACATACATGATTTGAATTTTTTTTCAAATTCTTAAAAACTTTTGAACTAGAAAACAAAAAAAAAAACAATGCAAAACTTGATGCAACTTTCAAGTTCATTTGCTGCATCTTTGTAAACCACCCATATCAGTCGTTTGGCCAATAATTTAACAGAGTAACAAACTGTTTAATTTAACACTGTTGTGTTTATCCTTTAGCAAACAGCTGTCTAGGTTATGTAGACGCAAGACATTGCATTTTACTAGACCAAGAGAATTGCTGCCGATGTTATCTGTTATGACTCATTAGATACCAAGCCAACAGAGCAGAAATTACACATGGCAGGGATCTTTAATCTCACTAGTCACACAACTGCTTTTGAAATACGTGCTAGAAAGCCTTGCTTTGTTAAACATGAACATCATCCATCATTTGTATGAATCCTCCATCCATCCATCCATCCATCCATCCATCCATCCATCCATCCATCCATCTATCCAGCTTGACCTCTCTGGTTTGATTAACCAGACATGATAAAACTCACAACCCTAACATATTAGCATATGTTTCTACAGTACCAAGACATATCAGTTACCATAGAAACATAGGGCAACAGGTGAAGGTGGTTGTATTGGTGTCTTTGCTGAATGACTTGGAGCTCTCCTCATTTGTGGTGCTGTTTATCCTCCTGCATTCACTTCTACAGAAAACAGATCAAATGTGACGTTGTTATGGCTGAATTTTATGACTTAAAATACAGAGGCTGAAAGATTAAAAACCAAACACAAGCCTGTTTTTCATTCCTTTGTACATTAATAATCCATCTATTTTCTCCACCCGCGTATTTCTTGTCAGGGTCACAGGCTTCTACTGATGCACATTAGGCGAAAGGTCAGGTACACCCTAGATTGTCATTGAATTTTATTTATTTATTTCACTGTAGGGGAAACCCATGCAAGCACAGAGAGAACGAAGAGGCAGCTATTATTAATATTAGTAGTGAAAAATGCAGACAATAAAAAAAAATCTCCCTCTGTGGAAACACTGGATTACTAGAAAGACAGTAAAAAGCTGACTCTTGCAGTTTTTATTTATTTTCTTTTGACTTGTTACTTAAGCATGTTGTGCTTGTGTCAACAGTAATGATAGTAATTATGGGAATCTCCAGGGGTTTTCAAGTTTCAAAGTCAAATCAAATGTCAAGAGTGCTCCTGAGATTTAGCAACGGCTTGAAGATCTCAGTCATCATTTGTGTGTCCTCATATCCCATGAGGACAGTAAGGCTAAAAGTGAAAATAGACTGACATTGATGCCAGTGTCTGTTTAAAATGTGGTTTTTTTCCATGTGTCTGCAAATAAATGCAAAAGGGATTCAGTGTAAAAGAGAATTTAGAAATTTTTGGTCAAACTGATGTGTTTTTTTTTTTTATAGCTTGGATCTACTTTTCTGCTGACTAACCAATTTAGGAGTTTCATTAAAAAATAATAATAAGTGTATTTCTGAAGTGTATCAATTTACCAAAAAAGCACAATACTCGCCATGTAATGCAGTCCTGGTTTGTCCCTTTTTTCCAAAACATGGTAAACGCCATGGTAAACGTTTTTATTTTTCTCAAATGCCATAAGTTCACTAAACCAAGGCTGTTTAAGAAGATGAAGTGCTGTGGATGTAAAAAAATGTTTTTAATTGTTTGATAATCATTCCATGAAGACGGAACAGAGTTAGGCTGATGCCTTGGTTTATAGCATTTTGTGAAGAAAAAAAAGCTATAGAGTAAACGCAATTTAGGTAAAACATTACTGTATTTGAAATTTTGATGTTTGTATGACTGAGGTTCTTTATGAATGTTTGCAACAGAAAATGTAGAAAATTCCTTAGTTTTTTTTAAAGAAAACCCTTCTTTTACTCAAATTCATCAAAATGGTGTTTTGGGAAAGAAAAAAAAAAGTCTTAAAAACGACTTTGGGCTAATCTTTTGGAGTGGGATGCTCTTTTCAGAGCTTAATGTGGTGTTTTTTTTTATCAACACTGTGCATGTATGGTCAAAAAAAATTACAAATTAAAACACACATTTTTCAAAATTACAGACTATGTGTACAGCAGTTTAGTTAATGTACAAAACCAGAGTCTCGTTGCTGGCCACAGTTTCTAGTAGATGCCATTGATGGATTAACCATTTTGGGTATGCCTTGTTCCACAGTTCTATATTTTTTTAATTATAAGTTATGGTCACAATTTTACATGCAACTCATTTAAACATTTTTCTTATCACTTTAAGTCAATCTTGGGCCACCTATTTCTCTGATTTTTCTATATAAATTCATACATTACAACTAATCACACAATTTTATTTTGTATGCAACAGGAGCAGCTCCAGCACTCATATATTTCCTTTAGGAAAGACAATTTTTCCCTAGTTGTATATGTATTATTTATATGTTCAGCTGAATTGCTCCTAAGTTAATAAACCTAAGATAATGTCTCTGTGGAGTACAAGCATCTGTAATATGTACAAAGATTGCCAGGAGTCATATTAAAAATAAACTGATTAGCTGTCTTGAAAAGTAAACTTCTTGTACACCCCTTGGTAGGAAATTAAATGTACCCCAAGACAATATATAACATTTATACACAAAGACAGCAACAGATTTCAAAGTCAAAGGCATGGTTCTGCTTCTGGCATCAACAAAAGATGTTCTTATTGTAGGCAGTTTGATTGTATTGGCATGAAAAGTGCAGATGCATGGAAAAGCTCTCCTTGGTGTTTAAAATATCATGTTTTATGTCCATTCCAAGCTGTCAAGGACTGTCGTTTTGCTTGAAGATGATGCTTCTTTTGTGGCAACCTGTTGCAGTAGTTTTCTCAAGTATGGAGATCCAACTCAAATTATTGCCAGCAAAGGTTGCCAACTATCTTGAAAATGTTCAGATAATTGTTTTGTATGTTTTAATCATTTGTTAAAAATTTAAGCTTGGATGGCATAATTTTTTCTCAGAAAAAAATGAAATAAAAATATGACTCACATACAGTGCTCTTAAACAAGACGCAATTAAATTGAGATTTTAAGTAATATATACAGCCATTAGTTATTTACTAAACACACCTGCTCAAAGAACACAAATAGACAGACGCCTACACTTCACCCTCTTCAACCTGGAAATGCTTGTACTCATAGGGAAGAGTCTGCAAAGACAGGGTTGCTCTTTTCCTGTTGTATTCACTTACTTTCGAGTGACCAAGATGGGGATTTCAGTTATTTGGACAGGTCATTGATTTGCAGTTGGCCAAGACAGAATGAGGTGCTCCCCTGACCCTTTTTTAGAGACTGGAGCTGAAACAGGTGAGATTTCACAAGACATGTGGGATTTCTCAAGACACCTTTTTTGCTGATATATGTCAAGAAAGAAGAAAAAAAACAGAGAAGAACAAAAGAACTTGGAAAAACTATAAAACGCACACACCACATTGGGAGAGTTTGTTTTATCAAACAGGGAAATCTATGTAGCTTTGAATTCTATCGTTGCTTTTTATTTTGCAGTTTATTTAATAGGTCAATGTACCAGTGTGACATATATTCATGTACTGGTCATTTGCTTGAGGAAAGATGAGAGAGATTTCAATATAAGCAACATCTTTGAAGACAGGCCCAATTAAAACGTTCAGTACATGCTATAGTGCAGCATGGGTGGCACGATCATAGATAATATAAAACTAGGGTGCAATGATGAAAGATAAGACCCCCTTACAAGCACAAGTTTGTGCCTGTCACCCATAATTATGAATAGACCAAAAGATTACTATAGGGAAAATGAATGAGAAAAAAAACATTTATACAATCATCATTAAGAGTAAAACCAGTGTAAAACTGAAAATACCCTGTTGGTACAAAGTAGCTGAAAGAGTGATTTATCGACCACTTGATAAGGCACTTGAGGATGGTGTCAAATGATAAAAACCCACAAATCAGGAGTCACCAAATTCAGTCCCGGAGGCTTAATGTCCTGTAGGGTTTAGCTCCAGCAGGTCTCTACACTCTAGGTTGCAAATATATTCTAGTAAGACCTTAATTCAATGCATCAGTTGTGTTTCATTAGGGTGAAACTGCAGGACTGTAAGATTGTGATTTTTCACCCAAGTTAAACCATGGATCTGTATAACTGGCACAAGTACTTCACTAATGGTGCATAATGTTTCCTCTTCAGTGTTTTTGCAATGCCATGGTTTTTGGTGCAGTTCTGCCACCTTTCCTCCAGATTGTGATGTTACGAACTAATCACTGAACTCACATCAATTGATGGAAAGATTGAAGAGAAACACTGCAATAGACAGTTTGAACATTTATGCCTTGTGTATGATTCACATTTTTATTCAATTGGAATGTATAAGGTTCAATATAGAAATAGTTCAAAAATTATGCTTGCTATACATACCAGTGGTATAGTTTCAATAATGATTTTAATTTATTTTTCCGATTTTATCTTTCATGAAAACAGGGTAACTATTTGTTAATAATTTAGGTCCTATAAAGCATTACGTGGTACATAATTTAAGGACAGTAGACTCATACGGCCAAAAATCAACTCTAAAAAAAATATATATATTTTTTTTTTTGCTCTTTTAGGATCCAAAAACCTAAAAAGAAAACCCCATGCAAGCACAGACATGAATATTCCATTTCACAAACATTCTACAACTCCCATTTCATTATTTTCAAAGCCTCTGTCAGTCAAAAACCCCTTAGACCGCTTTTCCAATTGTTATTCATCAGCCCAGCATCCTGTCCTTCACAGTCTCCATGTACTATCGAAATTAGTTATAAAGAGATCAATGGATGCTAAGCATCAATGGGAAATCTAGTTGTGATTTGTTTGCCATTCAGTAAAAGAACGTACAGTATGTCAGTATGACAAAACCCAACGGGAAATCTAGTTGTGATATAAGCTTGGACCTAAAGCCACCACCAGACCATAATTACTAATGAAAGGACAATTCACAGCAACAGCTGCTTCTCAGAAATAATGGTATTTTCAAAATGTATGATGTTAATATTATGGTTTCAGATATTTGTGAAAGTCATAAGCTAATCATTACCTGTATAACTCAAAAAGATTTGAACTGGATCATCCTCATGAAAATGGAAAAAAAATGGTTTAAATAGAACAATGATGTAATTGCATTTCACAATCTTTTCTTAATGCAATCAAAACATTAAACAGAAGCTTGTTTTCAAAAGACACTGGTCTGCTTTAGGCAGAACAAAAGCTCCATGCAGGATACATTCAAGGCTGAGTGGTCTGAGCTGGTCTTGCAGAATGACATTCGGTTGGTGGAACTTCACGGATAGAGACCAATGAACCAGATCTTAACACCACATGGGAATTAACCCATCTGACATTTGTCTGTCCATTCGCATGGCTGCTCTATGTGTGGTCTGCCTGTGAACAGTGAAGCAGCAATGGTCACCTGCAAAAATCAAAATGTTCTCCAAAGGGGCTAAAATTCGACAATAGTAACTAATCTCCTAAAATGTTGGAATGTCAGAAGTTAAATCCAAATGCGCAAAGAGAGTATTTAGATGTTAATAAGGTGGTCCTGAGTGATGTTTATTGTTCTTGGCAGCTGTCCCATTAGGGTTTCTACTGCTGCTGTGAGAACTAAAAATAGCTCTAACCAGTGCTAAAGGCAATGGCAACTAAAATGACAGAGATACTTATGCAACATACTTATTTGCTGCAGTCTAGGTAGGCTTCTGGCCGCAACTGCATACCACAGGGAAATGATCCGGCTTCAATTATTCATAAGCAGCCCATGTAACACAAGTCACTTGGGAATTCTTTACACACAGATCGAGCACGTGTTAATCTTTCACCTGCACAACAGGAGCACCCGTGATAATTCAAGTTCTCAGGAGTTTTTTTTTTCCCCCACTCTCAGACTTGAAAGAAAAATAAGTACTGCAATGAAGGCTGAGGTAGGTTAACCAGAGGTTCTTTAGACAAAGAATGTGGATTTCATCAGCAACAGCTGACCAATCAGCTGCATCAGAAGGTTATAAGAACAACAAAGTAAAACACAAACCCCTCCCCAAAAATTTTCCATTACCTGAAAAGCTGAATAACACCATGCGACAAATAGCCACAGGTTGTATCAGTTAAATATTTTTAAATGATCTAAAAAACCTAATAAAATTATGCGAAGTTTATTTCCAACTGATGCCATTTATCCCCTGGTAATGAGACAGAACTGCCAATGAAAAATAAACACAACATTTAACACAGGTTCTACAGTTTAATGCACAATGCAAACTTTAAGAACTGCAAAAGATTCTAAAACAAGGAAGAAAGCAAGGATCTAGAACGGGCTAACAGAAAACGTGTAATTATTTGGCTTAACATTAATCTACTAAACACACGCTGCTCTAAGAGAGGTAGAGAGAGAGAAAGATGGGGGGTGGAGAGGATGGATGAGAGAAAAGTTGCAGTTCAGAGAGACCGTTTCTCTCTGTGAAAAGACGACATAAAGAGGTGTTTAGGGTTATGTTTCGATGCTGCTGCCTCATTTGGGTTGGCGTAGTAGTAATGAAGTGACGAAGAGTAGTGAAGAATGATTTAGGGGGCGCTGAAGGACTGAGCGTCCACGGCACGATCCACACCAACCGCACACCGCAATCAGACCCTACTTTAAACATGAGGGATTTACCATCATCATCTTTTAATAAAATATACATTTTTAATTGCAGTATTATAGGTATTTATTTACAACAATGCCCTTTTCATCACTTTTAAACATCGTCCAGAATTTTAGTTTTTCATTACCATTCCGATCTGCTTAATTATCATTTTGTCTTGGAAAAAAAAACATTGCCGCTGTTATGAATTAATACATTTTAGAATTTAAATGTGAACATCATAGTTAACATATCTATTTATTACATCTTATGCAGGTGAACAGGTGATATGATGTATGGACAATAATTATATAAAGCTTTAAAATTAACAGAATCTAAGTAACAGCATTGGATTATTATTTCCTAAAATATTGCAATCTTCTCTAGTTTCAAAGACTCAGTTCTTTCGAAAATATGGAAAGGTATGATATTCTCCATAACGATAGATGAGTCTATGAACAATCTACTCCTTACGAAAGTGGCTTCAGTTTACATCCAGAAACCTCAGTAAAAGCCCCAGTACTGAAGTTGACAGGGTTTAAAAATTTTTTTTAAATCATAAACTCATCTAAAAATCATAGAACTCATCTAAATTTTAACAAAGTTCTCTCTAATTTTCTTTATATTCTGATGTCCCAAAAAATGTACATTTGCATCCTGTTAAAGTTTCTGTCTCTGACCTGTCCAATCTCATGGCTCAGGTTGCATCACATGGGTCAAAGTTGTCAAGCTGAACTTTTTTTTTGGCGGAACCGGAAACCACACCACGTTGACAGGACGTAGTACTGATTCACATTGTCAGATGTGTTCATATTTTTTGTAGTGTGTCTGTGGCATCTCATTGTTATAGGTGCTTTAAAATCATTCTGATAAGGATCTTTGAAGTTCACATTTAGCTGAAAAAGTTTGACACTGCTTTGGGTGACACTACTTTATCTGGTGGCCAATAATGAGAAAAATTAAGATCCAGACTTTGTGCCTTGTCTCCGAGGACAAAGGTTGCAACTGCTTCAAATGTTTTCCAACCTAATTATGCTGATGAAGATCACTGTGGTTCATCTAGTCAAAGTTTGTGTGTTAATTAACCACAGAAAAAAGCTAAATGCGTGGGAGAGATTAAACAGTTCATACGGAGTCTTGGTTCTGTACGACTGAGAGTTAGTGACATTTAATAACCTTCACAGACAAAAGTAGAGTGGTCAGAATGGTTTAGTTTTTTATTTATTTATTTTTTTTTTGTAGCCTATAACTGCAGTGTAATGGTCTAAAAGCCTAGCCAAATAGATTAGTCTTAAGAACTGCATTTAACCCTTAGAAGTCTGGGGCCTTTGTTCGTACAGCCACAGCTTTTTTTGTTTACAAATACTTTTTCAAATTGTCATTTTTTCGTATCAAAAATCTACAAAATTTGACAATGAGCAGTTTTTATGTTTTATTACAAAATTCAAGTGTCTGAAAAAAATTTTCAGAAAGTTTTAAGTTTAGATCCCCTTTCCCCAAAAAAGCAAAGATAAGGTCAAAACAATGTGAAAAATTGGTGTGCTATGTGCTATTGGTGTGCTATGATTGATGATATATATATATATAGAAAGCAAACTGCTGAACCTTATACACAAAGTACTTTTTATTTATTCTATTGTGCTTTG
The DNA here is from genome assembly GCA_007224835.1 of Danionella cerebrum. NCBI lineage: Eukaryota > Metazoa > Chordata > Actinopteri > Cypriniformes > Danionidae > Danionella > Danionella cerebrum. The sequence continues at coordinate 114,840 of SRMA01025333.1, forward strand.
TTTTGTGCCAGAACTTTAAAAAAACTCAAACCATATCACAAGTTCTTCCAAGGGTTCTCCCTGCTTTTCTGATTTATATTGAAACATATTTATTTTTTAAAACAAATAAACTTAAATCATTTAAAAGTAGTCACTGTCTGGTGGTTTCATTATTCTTTCTGCACTTATACCAATTTAGTTGTCCTTGAGAGAGGGGGGGGGTTGTATTTACTAAAATTTATTTTCCTAATCAATATATTCGCACTTAATTAATAATCCAAGGCTATTATGTTGCACCAAAGGATGTTTATAATATCCCTCATACATTGTCCTCAAAATGGATTTCCACTGGCAAGACAACAAAGGTGTTAACCTTACCTACATGGTTCAATTTCAGTTTCCTACGCTGCATATCAAACAAAAGCACCCAGGAAAGTAGTGTGTTTGATAATTTCTGTAAATAATATCCTCACCACAGTAACAATGTTTGTCAAGTTGTTTAGTTTTCTCTACCAAGGTTTTTCCGCTTGAACTTAAGAAAGGTTCTCAACATTGAAGATTTTAAAAGGTCTCCACTCAAGCTAAATTGTATAAGGTTTAATATAAAGTGATCCTGCAAGTATTCCAGCTAGTAGCCAGAGGGTATACCAGTTAAATAGAGTACTAGATTAGTAGAAGTAATCAAACTGTGGATAACAGGTGATCCGGTCAAAGGGATTGCACCAGCAGTAAGTTATTGCCAGTTAAAGCCGCATTCACACTACTCCTGAACCATGTGGAATTTCACCGCACACGATTGCATGTGCTGTGAGCCCGCCCTGACAAAACAGCATAATTAAAAAATAAACAATTCACTATGTAACTCACCTAAATTATAACAGGATGCTACATTAAAGTGATACATACATCCTAATAATGTCATTTGCTTCATATTAAGGGATAAAAAAACATGCTTACTGACCAGACCTAAGCAATGTGGTGGCACAAGACGCCTAATGTGATCGATATCGCAGGTCAAAGTCCCTCCCAGCTGAACTTTTCATCAGAGAGGAATCCAGAATCACAGAGCGTAGGTGAGAAGTTCCGCTTTCACATCGCCACATACAATCCAAATCAAGTCAATGGAAAATTTTTGGTAGTGCAACCGCCTGGTAAACCAGGGAAAGTTTGCCAGCAGTTATGAAGGTAGTTCCAGGCAAAGAACCTATAACAAAGAAACAAAATATGTGCGCTTAAACACAGACATTTAACTTCGCAAACACATATTAATTCATCAATTAATTAATTAACAATCAATATCTCACTGGCTGTCTCTTCAGAGTTTTGGTTGAGATTTACATTTTACCCCAACAATAGTGTGCTTCAACAGAGTTCTTACCCAGTGTGGTTTGCTCTGAATCTAAGCTGTGCTGGAATCAGTTGATTGGCCACACCTGGTTGCCCGAGCCTTTCTGTCATTGAGGTTGACTGCAAGAGTGAAGGGATGGGGGGTGGGGGAGGTTGCAACAGAACAGGTAACGGACAGCAGAAAATCTGGATTTGACACAACAATGTAAATGATTTTAATTAATTGAAAATGTCTTTGGGGAAATGCTCAAAATCATGCCAAGCACTCCGCAAAAAATTGCCTTGCACCGAACAAAATATGCATTTAATTCAGTGGTGGGCAAAGTACACCAATAAAGTACTTGAGTGAAAGTAAAGGTACACTAGGCCAAATATTACTCCAGTAAAAGTAAAAGTGCTGCCTTCAGAATAGTATTTTATAAATATACTTAAGTATCCAAAGTACTATGATTTACTGCGGCTAAAATATATACCATTACCATTTTGTCAAGACTCTTACTTAAACAAAAAGACTTTGTGAAAAGACTTTGACTTTAAGTTGACACTTATTAAAAAAGATCATGAGCTCAAAACCTTGAATCTAAATTTCCTTTAGAACCAATGAAATAACACTATTTGAGATCAGGCCTTTTTAATTTAAGGTTTATTTTTTTCCCACTGTTGCAAGTTCAAGTTTAATAAAAAAATGTTAATGTCAAAATTTTTAAGCACAGGTTCACAAGTTTTCTTTTGCTATTTTGTCCCTAAATATAACCTGCTCATATCAGATTACCATAACAGAAGCTAGTTTCGGGAGTTTCTTCCATCATTTATTAAGGCAGTGTTGCTCTCATCTGTTGAACTGACACTGAACTGCATTTGTGTTAAATAGATACCACCATGTGGCAACCAAACAATTCAAAACAGAGCGCATGCTATAACCTGATTGGTGGCACACGCATGTCTGACCAATTACATTTTTATCCACTATAAATTATTATTATATTAAATTATTATTATATTAATAAAAACAAACGATTGATTTGGAAAATGTAATTGAGAAAAAAGTAAGATATATGACTCTGAAATGTACTGAAGTTAAAGTAAAAAGTCTCCCCGAATTAAAATAGTTAAGTACAGTAAAAATTACATTTACTGCGTTACTGCCCACCACTGATTTAATGTAATGATGGCAAAGGATGAATTAGGAAAGTGAAATGCATGAACTACTGGATGTGCATCAAAAGCTGTTTAAGTTTAAATAGCATGACTCCTCTGGGTTGTTGATTAAAAGGAAGTATATGCCATCGATGGTTGTTTTTCTATGATAATTTCACAATGCACCAGGGTACTATGGGCACAGTGCAGGGAGTTTTAATGAGCACAACAGCTTTTGGCTCTAGGCAAGAGCACTAGTCGTGCATCTAGAGTCATATGGAGAGTTTTGGTTTTCAAATTGGTCACCAGTTGAGGTATGCTGGATGTTTTTTTGTTGAATTTCTGTCTCAGAAATGTATTAAAAAGGTGAAATGATCAAACACTTTTTGTTTTCTCAGCTCACAACACCGTGCTTTAAGCGGCAAGCTTGGATAGATTAAAGTGTATCCTGCCAAGAAGATAAAGCACCAAAATACAACATGGGCAAAATGCTGCACAGGAATCAATGTCCTTTTGTGGTCTGTAGTTTCTAATGCTTCCACTTCCAGTCTGTTTGAATTCAAATAACAAAAAATCTACTTAAGTAGAAGTGTTTATAGTCTTTGCTGGCATAAACAGTTGTGATCTTCATTATTGCATTTGTCATCACTTATCCACTTTGAATACCATGTCTTGTTAAATGCTCACTGTGATGTTTCTTCTGGGAAAGACGTGTTTTAAAGAAAACTGATTGTTCTGGAACAAACTGTACTCTTTGTGGTTCATCTTGGATGGATCTCATGGGAAATCACCAGGAGTGTACTCCTCCTTCCACATCTAGCATCAACAACAGGCATCTACATGATAATGTCTAACTAATTGGTTTAGGGAGAACTGTTTGTAATCCATCTTGAAAAGACAAGGTCAGAGTTGACCAAATCACCCCCTCGGGCCTGGAACAGAATACAGAAACTGTAAATGCATGATATCAATGCTGACTTAGCAGCCTTTGGGTAAAGCTAAAAGCAAAGATGATTTCTCTAATAGATGACAGCCAACAAAACATAGAGTGGTAGTGTTATCATGGAAAGCGAAGAAACAAAGAATAAAACGCATGCTGTAAAACAAACAACTATGCCACATGGTGATGCAGAGTCAAAAACAATCTTTAACAAATGTTGCTACTTTAGAAGGACCATTAGGATTTTATACTCTTAGACACAGCAAATCCAGTTAAGTTAAGGATAATACACACTAAACTGAATTTTTGGAGCACAGTTTTGTGCGACAACGTGCCTCGATTGAAAACAATGGCCACCAATCACACATCGGACCGAACTAGTGGCGCCAACAAAAAAGCCTTTCGGATTTCAATATCGAATTCTTTTTTCACAAGGAGAATGACCAATGAAAGCTGGCTGTTGTAATGTCTGAATATGATGCAAAATAGCCACTCGGTGGTGCTCATCCCAAATTTTCATAGCGACCTGGTGCAGGAAACTGGAAAGAAGTAGTTCCATAAATGGCCCCACAAATCCTCTCTTTTCTCCATATTTTTGTCAAAGAGCTCTTTGTGATCCCTGGGACTTCACTTTGTTTTTGAGGTGTAGGTAGTTACGCCCCGTCACCGGCGAGGTCAAGATTCAAAAGGGCAACGGAGTCTTTAAGTCAAGAAAACAGGCAACAGTCAACAAATCTATGTTGTACAACAAATCTCAAAGCACAAACTAAAGAAAAGTGAACTTGGAAGCTAATATGAGAAATGGAGGCTTATGTAGAGGTGGTGAATAGCCTATTAGGCAGAACATCAAACATCTTTAGCAAATGGGACCTTCCAAGTATGATTTGTAAGGTGTGCAATTAACAGGAACAGTGGTGGTGGAGGAAAGGAGTGGACAGAATGGGAAGACTGCTCCTAAAAAAAAGAAGCACACTAAACAACACACCTGAAAACCGACAAAAAGACAATCAGAGGTCGTAACAAGGTCAGTCTCAAACTCCCTCATCCATATACCTAGCACTGGTCCAAAGTCAAGTTGGAACAGGAAGGTGCTAACCCCAAAACCTAACTTCCTCTCCCCAAACTTTTCTTGCCAAAGTTCTAATCTCTTATGGACCACACAGTAGCAGCATTGCATCTATGCTACTGTAAACAATTCAAGATGGAAAACAGCACTATTTTTTGTGAGACCACCAAACAAAAAAACAACAAAAAAAACAGCACCTTGAGTTCAAGGACTACATGAACAGAAGAGAAAGCTTGGGGTTGGACTCACAGCAAAATAAGCATCAGGTGTGTATTTTTTCTGCTCTGTCAGCAGCCCTCTTCTATCATTACCCTCCTTCATCATTCTCTTTTCAACCCTACAATCTGGTAGTGAGCAGTAATGGAGGCGTGTGGTGACAAATTATGCACTGTGCGGCTCCAACTGCATTCATGATCAATTAATCTGTCAGTCTTTTTAGAAATTACTCTATCAAACTATGAGCAAATCGATGCCAATTCAAGAGAATTGTCAAACTTCAGTTCAGAAATAGACTGAAATATGTATAAAAAGTAAAATAAGAATAAAAAAAAACTATCTACTTGTGACCTTCCCAATTACTTGAATTTGTGGCTGCCCCTATGTATCATTTGTGACCGACAAAGGCTTTTTGTCGGTCAAAAGAAAAGGAAATTTCTTTTGGCAGTTTACATTGGTAACCTCAATGCTATTAACTACATAGGCAATCAACAGCTTTAAAAATCATCATTATAATAATAATAAACTTTATTTAATAAAGTGACTATGTTGATTAAAGAACACACAAAACGGATAAAACAGATAATACATTTAGGAAAATAACGCCATGGTTAAAAGTAATAAAAGAATAAAATGTCAACAATCAAAATATGAGTTTTAAGAGAAGATTTAAAAATGGTGTAACTTTGTGCATCCCTGAGCTCAGCCGGGGGAAGAGTTCCACAGTGACAGTGCACAGACAGAAAAAGCCCTGTTTCCCATTCAGCACGTGGTACAGACAGAAGCTTAGACTGTGAGGAGCGGAGCTTACGACTTGGGGTGTAAGTTCTTAAAAGGGGCTAGACCATGGAGTGCTTTATAAGTGAGGATTCATTTTTATAATTTAAGTGAAATTTACTACTTGCTTAGCCATGAAGATTAGAGCAGTTTTGAAGGAAAAGGGAAGTCCAACCCAGTAATAGCAAGGTGTACCTAATAAAGTGGACATTGTGTGTATATCTGCAGTGCTAGCCAAGCTTTAACATTCATTTGCAGGCTTCTAAAGTCATGTAGCGATTGTAAAAAGAAACTTGCATCTTGTCGGATAACAATGTGAGTTTTATATCCACCACAATAAAAGCCAAGAAATCTTTATGATTCTTGGCCTGATGAAGCAATCAAGACAATATTTCTGTGCATCATTATATCAAGTTTCAGCCAGGGTTGGAAGAGTACATAACATTTAGACATAACAAATTATAATAGTAATACTAATAAAATAGAATGCATTTTTTTTGTAAATTATTAGTAATTCATAGAAATACATTTCGCCTATTGTTTATTTGGAGAAACACAATACAATGCAAGATATGGGTTCATATGAGCAAAAGTATGAAGTAGTCATGGCACACTTAAAAATTGTGAGACCATTAGGGGACAGAATATTTAGCATATAAAGAACAGTTTAAGTATAAGCTTAGAGCAGCATTACAGCATTTCATTTCATGGCTTAAGCCAGAGAATTGTTCAGTCATCAAGTGTATAAACTAAATGAGGGTTGAAATTGAAAAAGCTGCTTTTTTTAAAACTCAGAGCAGGCCAGAGAATTTTACCCACAGACAGAAAAGATATAACTTCAAAAGATATAAAAGATATGAGAAACCTTCATACATTTTGTACAATTTCAAGATTGTGTAATTGATTTTGTGTAATGTAAGGATAATATATTTGGAAAAATTTTTATAAAATAATAATAATAATAAAAAAATAATAATAATCTTTCGAAATACAATAGGGCTTCACCGCACACTTTTGGTGGCAGGTGCTGGGGCACTAAAAATATACCAAGCAGTGCCACAAAAAGAGTTTTAAAGATAATTTATTAGAGCAAATTGTAAAAGAAGGAAAACCACTCAAAAAGGACCCAGACTTCTAAGGGTTAATCAGTTTATCCTTATATAAAACACATGTTTTATAATACATATGGTTTTAAATGGTGTGTTGTATTAAACATCACCTAGAATTGTTCTCTCTTGGCACCAAAAACGTTATTTATGCATAAATTGTTAATAGTAGTTCAAGGTAACGTTTCCATGTTTTTTGTCCCATGAAGTAAATGTTCATGCAGAGCTTCAGTGCAAGGTCCAAGTGTTTCTTTCTTGGTTCCAATAACAGATTTTTCTGATATGAGAGTCTTGTTAAAATTCTTAAGTCTATGACTTATAAACTTAAAAAAAAAGAAAGATAAAGTGGAAAAAGTGAAGAAGGTCTACTGTCTTTATTTCAGGATTACGGCAGACTGGAACACTGAGGGGGAATGGGAAGTTATTCTACTGCTGTGTGGCACACTTTTCATGGGTCATACCATAGCGGGTTACTTTGACAGCCTTAGATTTTACACCAAAGACAAACACTTAATTTATCTTTATGCAGAAGTACAAGTTTACAATAAAGTCCTGAATGAATTTCATTGTGAATGCCAGCCTGAGCCATAGTAAAACTACACTGTAAACATTGTCTGAACTTGCCAAGTTTGAACTTTTTTTTTTGGCAAAAACTGTTATTATTATTTTTTTGCAGTAGAGCACAATTTTGCAGAGGTAACATATTAACCTCTATAGAAATAAAAAGTTTTTGAGAGAAAACCAAATCTATTTTGTGTTAACCTCTTTTCATCTTGATTCATCATGAACCCAATAGTCAAAAAGAACTTATAATTTATATGTGACCTTCCAACAGATTTGAATTGATACTTGAAAAAAATTTAAATTCCCCAAAATTAAAACATGCAGATAGGCATCAAGGGAAGTAAAAGATTTATGAATAAAAGATTGTGAAAGGGATTCTAGTCTTTATTTTTTTGGGAGGTAGGAAGGGGAGTCCTCTCTTTCTGAATAACCCAAATGTAAAGTTCCAACAGGTTGATATTCAGAAAAAAGGACACTGAATAGCTTTCTCTTTTGTGTGACATGCTGACATTTGAGAAAAGAGCATATCTCAAAGAAACGTGAATTTAGCGATGCCTGAGAAGCCTCTACATTTCGAGCCAAACCCTAACCTCTATCAAACTTTAAAATTATGAGACCTGGCCATACATTTATAAAACACCCTTCAAACTAGACATACGAAAAGTAATGGGCAGATATGTCTGAAGCTCATCTGCCAGCTCTCACCCACATCATCAACTCATCACTACTGGCATCTTTCCAGACCCTTTTAAAGGAGCTGAAAAAAGTCACATCACTCAACACATCACAGGTGGAAAGCTTCCATAATGTGTTGTCCATGACCAAACTGTCATTTGTCCTTACAAAGATACAATGAAAATTAAATCTACAAGTGTCTATGTCAAAATATAAAAATTTCAAGATGTCTGCTATGTTAGAAAGTGCCCCTCTCTAAAAATCTTCTTGTGTTTCCTGAAAGTTCAGCTGTGTTCTCCTTGCAAGTTACGGGAGAGGTTAAAAGGTAGTTTCTCAAGTAACCTCTTGGCAGGCAATCTGTGTTTTTTCATGGATCTGGATTATTTTTTACGACCAGCTTTCCAACGAATGTAGCCTCAGATGATATAAAGCCATGAAAAGCATTGGGGATCTCAAATCTTATCTCCATCTTGTTGCTGGGTCTCTAGGTCCAGACATAGAGATGGAGTGAATTCATGAAGTGTCTTTGGAGAGGTCTATTGTTTGGACAGATGTATACTGTTGATTGGGAATGCAACAGTTAATTCTTTCTAAACAGTGAAGAGATTTTTAAATGTAAATAATGTACATTTCAAACAGATGTTGAATGCAGATGAAGGAATGAAACAAAATGTGTTTTTGCCCTCCCTGTAGAGGGAGCCCTTTGTATGAGGGACTACTTGTCTGTTTGTGGAGCTGTTTCGTGCAGTTCATTCTTTGTATTTGGAAGGATGTGAATCATTGACGCATGTGAGAACTATAATAAAGAAGCTGTTAATTCAATTATGGCAGCATTCACCCCGGCGTCCTCCTCATTCAACACCTAACGCAACACAACGCTGATGAGCGAGGGTTACACAAAGTTTTAGATCTATTTTTGTATTATTTGTTATGAACATTTAGACTGCTTCTGAGTAAATTAGCTAATTACTGTGAGTTATCTACTGGATACAGTCAGTTTCAACAAAAACTCCATTGCTTCACCAGACCATTGTTTTAAAGACCTTGGATTGCAGAGGGTTGGTGGTAGCCCTCTTCAAATTACATTACTGTGCAAAAAAAATTATTGTTGAGTGGACCTGAGCTAATGTGTTATCCATTATATGGTTTTCCAATTTGATGAATACATTGATCAATGAACTGTGTGCAAAATGACTGTCTGAATTTTAAATTGGATGAATGCTCAACTAGATCCTGGAACCAACAGATTTGATGTAGCTTATAACAGTAGTGTTTTGTGAATGCAAAACAAATACCGGTAATAGTAAAACAGTCTGGTAACTTTTTATTGCCCCAGCACAAAAGTTGTAATTTTAGGTGACTGAAAATTGTTATTTTGATTTTAATGATTACACAAAATGGGAAGAATTGTTAAAATCTGGTAAAAAAAGCAAGATTTTCAGTGCACTAATGGAGTAAATTAACTATCAAATTAAGCCTTGGAGGCTGTCAAAGAGCTTTATGTTGGAGTTTTCATGCTTTTAAATGTAAAATGCACAATGCTAACAACAGTTCATTTCAAAATCAGAGTTCAAAACAGACTCTCTTCAGTGTTGACTCAACTCTCATTAGGGAAATTGTGATAATGTAAAATTCCCTTTTAAAGCATACACTTTTAGCATTAACCGACTATGAGTAGTTGTAACTCTATTGATAGAGTTAGCTTTGATTCAGTACAGCTTCATCAATTTGCTGTGTTCTCTCACTCATAACAAACTCTATTTAAGACCAGTTCAAGACTGCTTTACGATGACAGAGTTCTTCTTTGTCTGACAGTAAAACAAAAGCTTTTTTGAAAGAAATTATCAGACAAATTTCAAAATGTCCATCCTTTTAGACCCACCCACCTATTTTGATCCATTCACTTCCTGCTTATTCCTCAATAGGGTCACAAGGTTTTACTGGTGCATTTCTCCATCTCGCTATCAGCAAATGATGGAGTACACCCCTTTGCAGTTCACCAGAACACCTCAGGGAATTTAGAGCCCTGCCATGTTTTTAGATTGTGGGAGGAAAACTGAGTTATGGGAGAACGACATGCATAGGAGAACGTGCACTTCACTCAAGAAGCCACTGGGGGCCTCGTAATTGAGTGGCAGCAGCACTTCCTACTGCAGCTTCATGCTGCCCCCAATGAAGTCCACTATTCAAGATTAATACCCACCTGATGTCTGAGTATTCTGATGGTTTAAAAATATATATATAAAAATATATATACATAAACCCCAATGTTATATTGCTTTGTTACGCAAGGACAATAAAAACAATCAAAGAGCATCGAGATATTTCCCCTAAATGTATGTTTACCTATAACAATCAAGAGCTTCATAGTGCTTTACATTAGTCACCCCTCTTCTGGTTCAACAGTAGTAGATTTAAAGAAAATCAATTGTTTTTTCAGCTGTGAAATTAGTGTAGTTATTGATCCAGGAGTCTAGATAGTATACTGTACAAATGATAATCTGTACTCTTACCTAAACCATTCAGGGGCCCCCAGGACACTTCACTTGTGCTTTTCGGTCATTGGGTGTTTCAGGTCAGTGAATAAGGTTGATTTCAATGTTTATTGATTAGACTAACAATTATTATGCTAATATTTCTCACCCAGAAGCAACATTTCTGACAGGGAAACAAACAAGTAGGCATGACCATTCTCTAGAAGAACTGCAGCATAAGCATCTTCAGAAATTACAAGCTTACCCAAATGAGTTCCACTGGTGCCAAACATCACAACAATTTTGTGAGAAGCCTTAAAAAATCTTAAGTACCATGACAAGAATCTTTGGGGTCTTCTTGGTATGAAAGGCAGCTTCCACACAATGCTTCACCATTTACAACAAATGCCAAATTGGCATTTTAAAGGGTTACCATCAAGCAATCTCCACTCTGAAAAGTCTCCTCACCTGCATCTTCGTGCAGAGAGCTATGGAAGATTGGGTTGCAAAACTATCACAAAGCAACATGGAGGGAGATTGATGACAGCTAGTTGAGATATTGAGAATCTGGGACTCTATGCAAGATCTCACCAGTCAGCCCAGAATAACATGTCAGGATCTTGATATTAACATCAAGGCAACTGGGGCTGTAATTGACAGGAGAGTGGCCGATGACTATGCTGTAAATATCATTCACAGATTGTCTTCATAAATCAAAGATCGTCTCCATATAAAGGCAAACAATTGTTATACCAATGACAGAAAAACAAGTAGAAGAAGTCAAAAGTAGTGTGTGAGGCCCAAGAGGGATTTACTTGCCTGGCCTTTTTAAAAATGTGTCCTGTGGGGTTTCTATATCAAATAACTGTGAGATTTGAGAGATGCACTTCCTCACTCTTAATCATCTTTGATTGACAGAACTGTGAGAAGACGTAATATTATTCATTCACTCTTTCAGACGTCAATTTTTTTCCTTGGATCTGAAAAAAGCTTCTTTTTTTACAGCATCTGCCTTGCAAATTACTGGTGACGCATCTAGGGAGTACCACATCAATTTGTATAATATAATCTAGGTACCAGGCCTTAGTGATGCTATAATGCTTTAATATACGATTCGAGATGTTCATTGTCACATGGAAAAAGGCAAGTTTCTCTGTGCAATGCACATTTTTCTGATACTAGTATGTCAATGCAATAATATAATAAAACAATACATAAGCAAAAGAAAAAAATTTCAAGAAAAACTAATTAATAAGCAATAAGTAAAAAAAACAAAATACATGAAAACACAATGGTGATTTACAGGTCTGATGTGCCCTGTGCAATAAATAGTGTATTATATTGTAACTTTTTTTGAAAGAATAAGGTTTTCTTCTCTAAATTTACCACAACACAAAAGACTATTGGATCCATCCATATATGTTTAAACTTATATTATAATACACTTTCTATAAAAGATATGTAATTCCAGTACGTGAACAGATTTGTGTCTCCATATTCTCCAATGTTTAACCAAATTTTTGAATTTGTTGAAAAACATTGGATATATTTTCCATGCTTTTATCTCTTTAAGGTGTCATGAACTAAGACACCAAAAATTGCTAGATTATTTGATATTCAAGAGCTGAAGGAACTATAAAAATTCTGCAGAAGTTTAAGCCAATGGTGAAGTGTACAAGTTACAGAATCTATGTGACAGAGATCATGAATTTCCCCATTTGTGATGCACTATGTAAACAGCTCTGTCTTCAATCTTTTGCTTTCACTAATGCTGTCTGTCAAACAAAGGGGAAAGCCACAGCTAGCTTCACGTGAGTAAAAATGCACAAGAGGGATGTGATAAACAAAGGAAAAGCCACAGCTATAAAATAACTGTTCTACCTACAATCAGAAGCTATTCTGAAAATTAAAGCTATTCTGAGGTTAAAAAGGAGCAAGCCAGTGTTTGGAAGAATACATTTTTTTATATTCTTTATTTGACCAAATATTTGTTTACACAATTGGACACAGTTTTTGAATTTGTGAGAAGCATACCTCTGCCCACAGGTGTAAACTTTAAATAAAAGTCTTGTATTGTGTATTTCATTGCTGTGTTTGTTGTTTTTACATGTTTAATATTTGTTTTATGAACTCCATTAATTGTTGCTGTGTTTCCCTTTGAGTGAGCTGATTGAAAGGTGTCAGCCGTCAAGCAACACTAACATTACTCTTTCCCCTTTCCTCAACCAAGCTCTTATATAAGGCCACACTCTCACAAAAACATAACTTACTAATCAAAACATCCATTAAAAATGAAAGCATTAACCTACTAGCCATGCTAATCCATGTTCTGGTGTGGCTGAAAAGCTGACAGCAAAAGGGGAACATAGAGAAATTGCTCTAAAATTCCAAAACTAATGACAAAAAATGGCTAACAGAATGATACTTTCAAAGTATTTCAAAACTTTTTTCTTTTCATCTTATTAAATATGCTGTTAACACTATCTTGTGCACTACTGTTTTCGTTTCATAAGAGCACTGGAGAAGGAAGACATGCATATGCAACCCACAGCCCAGTTAGAAAGACATGCCAAAGGTAGCTGAAGTAGAATACATATATACATATATAATTAGACTATGAAGAGTGCAAAGGTAAACAAAAGCCAGTTTTGGCTGCATATGGAAATATGGAAAGCTGAAGAACCCAAAATAAATGACGTTTAAAGACATTGTTCTGTAATCAGGAAACAAATTAACTTATTTTTTTTATCAGCAGAGACTATTAAATTATAATAAAAATTGATGCCTTTCTCAGTCTAACTCCAGATGGAATGTGGTGGGAGGAATACATTTGCAATATGATATTTATTAGTCCTGAATAGTTATTACATATGGGAATTTGAAAGCTCAGGTGTCGCAAACAGAATTTCTAGATACAGCATACAAATAATAAATGTAATCTTCTCTGGGTCAAGTTCTCATATGGAAAGTTGCTATTGGCTGCCCAGAAAGTGGTTTTTGCATTTAAAAAAAACTTTTCCATTAGGGCTCGGTTGCTGCTCTCTGTGTTGTCAGTCACAGATACCTCTAACCCTGATTCATGTGACATAGGTTTGAGTTTTAGCACAAATGTCATGTTTATTTATCAAATTATGTGGTTTCTGGTTGGTGCATCCTGTGCTTATAATCTCGTGTGTCAGTTCCAATATGTGTAAGTTCTCACACAGACTCTACACACCAATCGGAATTTTCAATCCAAAGTTTAGTGAGTCAATGCAGCTCGAAAACCATGGGTGCTCACAGGAGAGTTTTTTGTTGCCAACAAAAAGAGTTTCGGATTACTTTATCGCAGACTGATCAATGAAGTAGGATGTAAAAGAGCCGCTCAGTAGTGCTCATCATTGAGGAATATATTATAGCTCTGCTGAAGGTCATGTGACATATCTTGCTTTGACATGAACATGCAGTTCAATGGAAATACAAGCTCTCTAAATGTTTTGGATTTAGGAAACTGATAGACATAGAAAGTTCCAAAAATTATATTCTTTACTTTAAACTTATATAATGTTAAAAGCTGCCAATCAGAGTGTAATACAAACTCTCCTCTCATTGTTCACATAGAGAGCTCATCTAACGACACGTTCAACACAAGATTGAGTCATTGAATGGCTTTCCCCTTGACACCACTGCCTAAATAATGCGAGGAATGAGGGAGGGCTATCATTAATTCATGAGTGTAACTAACTCAACAGATCATCAGGCCTTCGAGAACTGTAATTAAACTGATGGGGTTGTTTTCCCTCCAGCACTCTGTCTTGAAGAGAGACTGAGAGGAAGGATGCATGTGACAGGCTAAAGGTCTAATGTGACTGGCACACCAAGGGGCTAAACTGCTGTTATCAATCTGGCTTTCAGGGGAATACAGTGGGGTCAAATTGTTGAGTGTCCCCGGTGGAGGTGAGGAGTAAGCTTTTCCAGAGCAGTGTTGACAGAGCATTCCCTAGTGATATATTTCCCCATCGACTTTCTGTCTACCATCCTCAAGTACAGTACTGGACCGCCCTTTTGCAGGGCCAACCAAATTGGCATGTAAACATGCCATCGTTAATGTATAGAGATGTGCAATTTGCAAACAGAACATATGGGAACTGCTGTGATGTTAATGGTCATTTTAACATTTATTAAATGTCTTCAGTGGCCTATTAGCTGTCAGCACTATGCTTTGATTGAATTGCTTCCTCCTCTTTCTAAGAAAAAGCTAATTATCTGCTCAAGGAGGGTCTCTAGTCACTCAAACCAAATCAGCTAACCCTGATGCCCCACTGCGGGTCCTTACCTACATATATATAATGAGTGAATAATGAATGTTTTAATGATAATGACGCAAATTAGACTGATCTGAACTTACCAATAATTACTGGTTCATTATCACACAGGGTGAGACATGACCATGTAAAGGTTTTATTTAAAGATTGTAGCCCACAGGTGATTTAGCTATACCACCCGCCTTTCAATCTTTGAGCATTATGCTAGACTCCCTGAGGGGCTGGGAACATTAAGAGGCGTAATTGCTTTGGAAATGTTAAGTTCAAGATGCTTAGATGAAAAAAAAGAACACTAAGCTGCCCTACAACGGTCGGGGTGTTTAAGCACAATCAGAAATTTGCACCTGTAAGAAGAACATGAGAACAGTATTTGGCATCATAGAGATTAATGGGAAAGTTCAGGCATTTTTAAACAAATACGGTTCCATGTTCATACAAGTAAGGTTCACTGCGACTAGATCTTTACAGTAGAGTTACAGACTTTAGTGTCAGGGTTTGGTCTTGTTATACCAATTCTGAGATGGGAGTGGCTGCCTAAGTTGCAGCAAGACGTTGCTCGGTTCAGATGCTACAAAACGTATTTGAAATTTAATGACTTTCTTCAAAATTACCAAACAGAACTACAGACTGTTTCAACAAGTCCCGATATTTGAATGCTGTCTTACTCCCATTAGTAGCAGATGAAGATGCCAGTGGTCAGGCCCAGCTATCCCTGAAGTAGCTACCAACAAGTGCAGAGCAAGAGTGGAGGCAAGATGTGGCAGCCAAGAAGCACAAAGCGAGATTGATCAAGATGGGACATAACCATGGAGGTATCCGAGAAAGCACATGAAGGCGAGGCAAATCAGGTGGCAGAGGAATGGGGATCAACGGAGGCTGGCAGAATGATTTCCAGCCAATGCAAGTGTATGGGGAAAATCATTTCCTCAGAAATTACATTATTTACAAATATTTTAAAGATTTTCGAAAGATATCTATAGAGTGATATCTTCAAGAGATATCTATATAGTTTTTGTTCAAGTTTATTTTGGTGTGGTTAACAATGGGTCAATTTTCCCCTACAAAAATAGGTGGGACCATATGATTGACAGCTATGATTGACAGCTTCACTGAAATAAGCTTACTTATCGCTTTCATACACAGTGACTTCATTAGAGCTCAATGGCTGTAGGTGGTGTCATGTCGTCCGTATTTATTTATAGTCTATGGGTCTGGCAATGTGCAGCTTGGAGAGGGAGAAGGTAATCCAAAGTTATTAGTTTACATTTTGTTCCTATGTATCGCTGTTTATTGTCATTTTTACTTATCAATTTGGGGGAATCAGGTTTGGTGACGGTGATGTCATAAGGTGTATGCACCGGCTTGTTAATTGGAGCCTGAGGAAGCCAGGTTTCTCTTATTAAGTTTTTTATAGAGGTGTTTGATCTGTGTTCAATAAGACATATACATTTTTGGAAATTTTCTTTGGGTTTGAGACCCACGTCGTTACAACTGCATTTGTTTGTACATTTACCCTGAAAGTTCCAAATGCTTCTGAAGGCAACATTTTCAAACCGCTCTTCCCCGTTTTGCAATTTAAGTTTCTGCAAGAAAGAACTTTTCAAATACAATTTCCAAAAACACAAGAACACCACCACAATATACATTTAGAAATATATATAATGAAAATATGATTTGAAACTATACATATTATGATTGGGTTTAAATTCATTTGACTAGAACATTAAAAGTGCATTTAATTAAATTCTAAATAACAAAGTGATCTACCACATTCCAAAGTCCCCATCAAGGGGGTCTATCTCAAGACAAACAGTTGGTGAGATCAGACTCAAATGGATGAATAAATGTCAACCTCTCTATGTCTGCTGTTCCATGGTAGACCCCATCCATCTTGAGAACACTTAGGAAGCAGCTCATTACATAAGAGGATCTTCTCAATGATGTCAAGGCAGCTGTAACCCGGGTAACCAGCTAAACAATTGGTAATGCACTACACTGAAAAGTCTACCGTGCATCCAGCTGCTCAAGAAAGCCCATCTAAAATTTGCAAATGAACATCTGAGTGAACAGTGCTGCAAATCTGCGGTCAGATCTCAACTTTGGCATCAACTCAACTCAATTGGAGGCACCATCTCCACCATCACACCTGGTGGTGGAAACTTGCATCGGGGATGGTAAACGGTCAAATGGACTGGAGCGATCCCACAAATACTCACAAAGTGTCAACTCTAACATGTTCTCCAAATAGTTGTTACCAGTAGACAATACCACGACCAGTAAGTACCAGAAGACCCTCTGTTACCCCAACTTGGATTGATAACATAGAAGATAAATGTACCATATTTGCTCATGATTAAAGCAGAAAATAAACAAATAATGAATGTTTCCCATTTCACTCTGCAGCGTGATTAAACAGCTTGTAGACACTGCTTGTGATCGCTGGGTGAATTAGTCATTCGGCACAACATCTCAGCATTCGACAACTTCTCACGGGCAGGTAAGTCACTCAGAAAAGAGATTTTCTGATTTCTGGAAAAATAATCGTGCAAATCTGCATATTGGAAATGAAACAAATTCATCAGTGCACAAGAATAATATAGTATTTCATCTCTATAATTGTGTGTAATTAAACAGCATCAGTATTCTTTTGTCATTATGCACCAGCCAGCATTTTCCATCCCCACTGTGATGAATGCACACCCACTCAAGCACAAATGCAATGTTTTGAAGATAAATACAGGTAAGGGTGCTCTGCTGAAGAGCTGAATCTGTGTGGGGCACAATCTTTTATCCACATTTCAGTGGTGGTTTTTGACATTGATTAAACTGTCTGATTAATGTCTGAAAAATCTTTCATGAAATAAGCATCTCACGGACTGTCCATCAAATGCTTTGAGAAATGAGAGGAGATGGCTCAAGGGAAGGAAAGCATGCATTAAAAGGTATTTTCGGATTTAAGCCTAGTTCATGTGGGCTCAAACACAAACAGCCAAAAGGATATTACATGAGAGGCAAGACAGGACTGATATGAGACGTGACCAGGAGAAATCACTGGATTATCACGGAAGACTTTTCCAAATTGAACTGCCATGTGCAGCTGAGATTGACAGAGCAGGAACCATCTATAAAATTTAACCTTTCCCCATCTGCTGTGGCTTGTTTAAAGTGCTCACACATTAGAATAGAGAAACCTCTAACTTGTTTAAATGAAATCCTCTTTTGTCCTAAAAACCATATTCCTGCTGAGGATCTTGGATCTTGTGACAGTGAGTAAATCCAAGACTTCCTATCTTGATGACGCAGGAGTTAGAAGCAGCGTTTACTGTTTGCTTGAAAATGTGTGACAGGATTATAAAAGAAGGTAAGTGACGAGAGGAGGTCTGTGATTGGTGAAGGTAATGATTGAGTGAATGGAGTCAGGTGTGGCAGCTGCTGATTGTGAGTCAAGTGTGATTATGCACAGATGAAAGAGATATGGGCTGTGATTGACTGGCGATCTGTCCAGGGTGTACCCCCGCCTTTCACCCGATGTGCACTGGAGACCACCGTGATGTCGAAAGGGAATAAGCGGGTTACAAGATGAATGAATGAAAGAGATATGGAATCACCCTTAGAGCCCTAGGGACAGTTCTGAAGGAAACATTCCTGAAATCAATAGCTGTGTCCCTATTTGAGAACGTAAAGTACCCTTAAAGTACCTACTTTTTGTGGAGCGAAGGCAGATAAAAAAACTGTATGTTTTGGGATACACTACTTCCTCCTAAACTGTTCGTTTGCGTAGATACAAGCTTACCAATCATCATTTATCACTTTTCCAGGTCACTCCCATATTAAAAATCTAATGTTTCTTTAATAATATTATTAATAATATATTTGTTTAGCTTGACGTTTATTTTATTGCTGATCAATGAAACCTAATCCAGGTTTTTACATTAACAAATATAATGGTCAGAGATTATCGAAATTCTCAAAGTAAGACCATCTGGTGATCATTGGGTAACTTTTTTTATTAAACCTATAGTTGGGGACACACAAAATCTCATTTCATGTACTGTTACGAAATGTCTATCATTGTCCCATCGATAAATTTGGCTCCAAAGAAAATTCAGATTTAACCCTAGAAAAGAAGAATTTGTAAAAATGTTAATTTAATTTAACTCCTAGACTGGATCAATTTTAAACCTAGAGTTTGTTCCAAAAGCCAGAATTTGCCGTGTACTATTACCAGAGTAGAAAATAAACAAACATCCATACTCTTTGCCACTTGGCTCTTTGAAGCTTCTCTTTCTTCCCCCTCCCTCCTTTTCCTTTGTCTCTCTCTCTTTCCCCAATGTAGCATTGTATTTAGCTGTTAGCATTTTCATTGTTTAAAGCTTCAAAACCTTGCTTCCAGAGTCTTCTGTAATATGTTTTGATTATTATTTCAATTAAAATTTGTCTTTAGCATTTGCAACATAAAAACGTCAAATCTATGTGATCATTTTATTTGAATAATCTTTTGGGATGAATTAATCTGAAGAAATAAAAAGGAAATGCATCCACTTAGATAGTCGATGTGGATTGCAGAAAATAAATATTTAACTGCCTACTAATCACAAACACAACCATTTACCTAATTTGCACTTTTTGTTTATTTCTTATAACTGAAACTAGCTGATGTCTCTATACTTTTATATACATGTTGTAGAAAAAATGGCTTTTATTTAAATTTGTTTTGGAAGAACAGAGTAGTGTGTTGTTGGATGCTTATTCACACTTTGGTAAATCTGTAGCTAAACCAGCAGACATGCTCCCTCACTTAACGGATAAAAGGAGCAGACATGTTTAGCCTAGATGTTTTTGGAGCACATCTGTGACTAACCCAAGCGACATCTCTACTGATGAGGCATGATCAAAATGTCTTTAGGGGTTAGAGACTGCAGAGCTCATCTGAATGACAATTCGAAGGACATCATCTAATCTGTCTGTTTGCAGACAGTGGCCGTCAGGTCACATGAAGTTGCTGTCCTCCGATTTGTTTTTCATCTTCTGGACACTGGACGTCTGATAGTGTCAGGACTTCCAGAGGACATATCAATGACTCTCTTTGATGCAGATGCAGGATCCTATTAAAGCTGAGGGGCACAAAACAATGACAGAGCTGCCAGATAAAGAACATCATAAAGCAGATAAAAGCAGTGAGGGGTTGAGACGGGCAGAGTGACATATGTATACAGAGTGAGAGAGTTAGGCAATGGACAAAGAGCATGTTTAATGAAATCTTACAGACGATAGCATTCTGAAAGAGCATTGGTGATAAGGCTTCTGTGTCTCCACAGGGGGAATTCT
Source organism: Danionella cerebrum (assembly GCA_007224835.1). NCBI lineage: Eukaryota > Metazoa > Chordata > Actinopteri > Cypriniformes > Danionidae > Danionella > Danionella cerebrum. The sequence goes on from SRMA01025333.1 coordinate 134,753, forward strand.
TGGGATTCGTTGAACAGAAGCCGAGCATGCTGAAATCTAGCATTGGGCCTTTGCATCATTTCTTCTCTTGGAGTCTGACAATCTGCATCTGATACAGATATAATGAACCTGTAAGAGTAGTAAAACATACACATAGAAGAAACATATGAGCCAAAAAAGTGAATTGGAACAAAGATAAAGTTCAATGCCAAAAGTCAACATGGTTTATTTTATTTAATAATGGCTTTTATTTGAACTAGCTCAAAGTAAATACAAGTGAAAATAATGCTCAGAATTTTTCATTCAGGGTTGTTTCTTTTACGCAATGATGAGACTTTGTTGTCAAGGTTGCTGAAAGGAGGGAGAAGGAACACATGGTTAGTACTTTTTATAGATTTAGGAGCTCATGGTGTGATGTAAGGAAACCAGAATAGACACAGCAAGAGATCCAAGAAGGCAGGAAGAAGCAATGTAGAGTCAGGGGGTGTGAACCATAGGTCTGACAACTGAGGAAGTGCGTGGATGAGTCTGAGGGTAAATAATTGGAAGTGTTCTCTGGTTGGTTGGGTGGTTCATCAGAGTGATTGTCTGCAGGTGAGTTAACTAGGATCGGATTGATTTTAGGCAGAATCCCTGCTCGTTTTTACAAATGTCATTTTACAAATGTACTCTCTTTGATGCTCACAATGTGCTAAAATCTGACCCCAGGTCATTGACTTAAGTGTTCACTTATTTTCTTGGATCTAAATAGTCATGAACCAACAGATTTTTTTGTGTGCATTATACGGTATAAATGCCTTTAGTTTTTCAATACAATTGACCCTGATGATGATCAGATCACATTTTATAACAAATTTATGAAAAAAACGTGCTATTGATTACCCCCTTTAAAAATCACTTAAAAACAAATATTATATAAACAGCCACTAAAATGTGTTTGGTATATGCACTTTTATAAGACAAAGACCTTCTGACCTGCACAGAAATAATAATATTTTTTTCAGTAACCCTGGAACAACGCATCTTAATAAATGGTTATCTATTGTATCACAAAGCTGAAACTTCAGATTTCAACTTTTCATCCTATTGTAGATGGATTAGCTAATGAAAAATTGTGTTGACCATGTTTCAAAGATTTAACCATGTTTAAAAGATCCAAAATGTGAAAACCATTCCATGAAATGATGTGAGTTGTCTTGTGTTCTCTTCATTTTAACATTTGAAAAGAAGAAGAAGAATTATTTTAGATTACAGCTGCTAGTTTGAATAGTCATATTGAATGTGGAATGAAAATTAAAAAAAAAGAATCTAGTCCTAAAACAAAAGTATTCACTTGATTTAACCTTCAAATGATAAAAGCGCTAACGTCTTATATGTTTAAAATGCAACAATGAGCCTTTTGCACAAAATCAGACTGAATGAGTTTACATTTCCATCCCATACTAAAGAAGCTAAAAAAGCCTTCTGTATTCTATACTTTAATAATAGTATAAGTGCTCATGAAAATGCAACTACTGACAGCCAGAGCAGAGCTTCAGTATGATTCTTTGAAGGGGAAATGGGCTAGATATCCCATAATGTATTCCAGGCTTTTGTTGACTTCCAAAGCAGACATTTTGCACCATCTTGTTTGGTTTTTGAAATAGAATAAAATAATTTCCATTACCAAGCCTCTCAGGATTTCCATTATTAAAATACCCCTCATGATCAGATTGGTAAAATCTGCATGCTCCATGTATATGGAGCTGAAACATGAAAAGCTATATTGAAGTTATGTTTTAAACAGTACATATCTATTTTGGAGGAGATCTTATCTTAGAGTGATTGGTTAAATGTGTCACAGACTGTTGCATTTTCACTATCATGAGATAAAACTTTGTCCTGGGCTTTCTCCATGCCTGATTGTGCCTCAGCCATCAGTCACCCAACTCATTTCTTGAACCCATTTCCCTTCTTCAACAGTGCGTTATCCCTCAATATGTGGAATGTATAATGGCACAAAGATGAACTCCAAACTCAGAGACAATGTATTCTGAATGGTCTGACTGGAAGTACATCGAGTTCCATAGAAACATAGTTAGCCTTCCATGTCCCGCCACTGAACTCTCCTGCTATCCATCACCACAATGAGCCTAGAACCGAATCACAAAGCGCTCCCAACCTGCTTCCAGCTCCACTACTGTTGTCAGACTTCTTGCTACTTCTTGGTTCCCCAACCACTCCTCCCCTTTGTCTCTATGTGAAGCTCTCTCTCTGTAGATACTTACCTTTACTGACCTCTCAGCGATCTCCAGTAGACACTCCACTTACCTGCTCTCCTACCTGAGTTCCAGTCCGGGTGAGAGACTGATGATATGCTGAGTGCACCTTGTTAATGCACCTTTGTAGGCATTGGAGAGAGGGACCCTTAAAGCAAAGTGGTAGGTTCAATGCCACACAATTCAACCACCAGGCATTGTAACCTGTGGCTTGAATCCTTCTCTTTCACAAGGGTGAGTGGTATCTTCATGAAGAGGGGTAGGCTTGCTGCGCCCTCGGAAATAATGGTTTGCACACTTAAATCTGGATCTGATTTGGACCTGGATCAGGGTAGTAGCTATGTTCACTAAGTTCTGATTAGTTTTATCCTTCCATGTCTCTTGCCTTTTCAGTTAGTAGCCTGGAGAGGACAGGGCATCAAGATGTAGATACTCTGTTGATGATACTTCATGGAGTTTTTAAACTTTTTGGTGTTTGCCTCTCCCAGGAAGTATCTGCCATTGCTTTTGGCTGTTCACTCTGGATTGATTTCTAAGGAGTGATCAGGGCGTGGTTCCAATTTATCCGATTAATCCATAATTGATGTTTAAGCCAGTCTTATCTTGTACTTCTTGACTTAAATCTGTGCTTCACCTTTCCTTCTCTGCACTTGAGGGTATAACTGACAGCCCACCTTCGGCTTCCCTTAATGCTTAAGGCAGGCCCTGGTGGTGAACTCTTGATGCAGCAGTACAAAGTTTCATTTATGTAGCACCTTTGGGTCTAGTATTCCCTCCATGTTCACCTCCCTGAAATGGGTGAAGTGTACCCATCTCCTTCTGTTAATCACATAGCTATTATAAGGTATTCTATCTTTTCTATCAAAGACCTTGGCTGTGGTGCTTTACAAGGGTTTTCACAAACCCTAGGGTAGGCTTTCAACAAAACTTTGACGTGCCTGTCTGAAAGAGAACTTCTGGGTTGTAATGTAACCGATTGAGGATTTTATCCCTCTTAACATATCTTAGAGGTCATGTGACTGTGATTGAGGAATGCCATTGGACAGTGTTGGGATGTAGCCGTTGTATGCTACACAATAAACAATTTTTTCAGTTGCCCAGTGAGGTACAATTGGCCACCTTGAGAGTGTTCATTCAACATTATGTCTTCCTTTCCCTCCTTCAGGGTACAATGTCTATGCACTGTGTAATACAACTGGCTGACAATACCAATTTATATCAATATAAAATTAGATTTCAATAGCATTGCTGCAAGGTGAAAAGTCAGATTAAGTGATTTTTCAACTGAGCATTAAACACACTAGCCACAGTGTGAAACACACATGATTTCTCAAAATAAACTGTTAGAAAAACACTTCTAGAAGACAGCTTAATTTGTAAAAAAAAGTGTATGATTCGTTCTCTTTAGTACGCCAAACAACACTGTCATAAGTCGGACTCCAGATTGCCCATAATAATAATAAGAGCATAGTGTGTTGAAATTGCTTTCAACAAGCCACTTTAACTCAAACAATGTTGAATGACAATAGACTTCTTGTCTAAAAGCTCTCCAGTACTGCAAGAAAGGAATGGTAATACAAATGACATTGCTGTGAGCAACCTTCCAAATCCAGTGAGAATAATTATTACTAGTCTGTAGACACTATTGTTACTTTAAATATCCCTCACATTAATGAGATAAATATTCAACACTGCCAAGTAATCGGTTTCTCTACACTCTCCTAGATTACTTTCTTTCTCTTCAACCAGTAACCGCACTGTAGATATATGTAAAAAATTAAAGGTATTATGTTGCAATAGACCTTTGATGTCATAAACATGATAAACCAAAGTTAATTTAGATAAAATATTATCATTTGGTCCAGTGTTAAAAAAATTCTACTTTTTTCTGCTAAAATTGTTAAAACTCAAGCATTACAATGGCATTCCCACTTAATAACAATGTAGAAGTCTAAAACCCATTCATCCGTGTTAGAAATAGTTTTCCAACAAAGCACAACATTTAAATGTCAGACACTAAAACATCCATAGATCCTGCCTTGACATTATTTTCTCTAGATAAATATACTTAGTTGGAAAAAGGTGGAATTCTCACTCCGAGTTCATGAAGTGAACTTGCCCCAAGTCGAGGAGTTCAAGTATCTTGAGGGTTTGTCCATGAGTAGAGGGACTACAGATTTACAGACGGATTGGTGCAGTCTCTGCTTTAATGAGGTCAACATACTGATCCGTCGCGGTGAAGAAGGACCTAATCTGCAAGGTGAAGCTCTCGATTTATAGGTCAATCTACCAATCTGCCTAAGGGTAGTAAAAGAATAAAGATTCCGTCTGAAATAAGTTTCCTCCGCAGGGTGGCTGGACGCTCCCATAGAGATAGGGTGAGGAGCTCAGTCACTCAGGAGTAAATCCGCTGGTGCTCCACATCAAGAGAAGCCAGCTTAGGTGCCTCATGCATTTTTTTGATGCCTCCCGGACACCTCCTTGAGGAGGTCTTTGTGGGCATATCCCTCTGGGAAGAGGCCACGGTTAAGACTTGATGGAGAAATGGCGGAGAGACTATGTCCAGATGACTGGAAGAGGTGTCACGGGAGAGGGATGTCTGGGCATCCCTGTTAGACTGTTACTACTGCAACAATGTCCCGGGTGAGTAGAAGATGAGAAAAACAAGCAAAAATATTGTTATAAAGGGTTTTTAAAACAATCATTCTGGTCTATTTACTACCACTTCGAAGCCTCACATGGTTGTACTTATCTATATTGTGTGACGGAGGTCCATCGAAATCACAGAGGTCCTGGCTCAAATTGCGGACACCTGGCACCCGCCATCACAGGAGGATCGGGAACAGCCGCGCCTCATCAGCGCGGCAGCATAAGAGGGAGAGCGGAGGGGGCCAGAGTGTGCTTAATCTCCGAAGAGTGCAACAGCTAACGCCTCTCTCTCTCTCTCTCTAACCAGACAGCCCGTGAACGCCAAGAGACGGCATCGCCCACAGCCCGATCCTCCTGGACAGCAACTTCACGAGCACCACTGGGAACTTCACACGCACACACAAAGAGGAAGAAGACGACATGAGCACCGAGCACTCTAAGACTGCACTGCACTTGAGCACGTATCAATTATTATTAATAAATCCACCCTCCGGGGATATTTTCTGTTTACAACCTTGTTGTGTGGTCCCTCTCCTGCGACAATTGGTATACAAGTAAGTTTGAAATAAAATCCAAACTTCCAGAAATCATTGTTTTTAAGTTAAACCATCAACATTAGTTATGCATTTAACATACATGAAAAGATACACTTCCATTACCACACATTTCAAGAATTATGAATGCTACATGGTTTCTGCAGAAAGTATTAATGGAGAAAAAAAAAATATTCATTCCAAGATAACTTAGTATTTCCCAGAATAATGGAAAGGTCTTATTGATACACAAAGAACTTGGTGATGTTAATACATGCAAAACATGTTAGCAGGATAAAATGACCTGTGAATGAAAAAGTAAGTATTTAACTTTTAAAGCTGACAGTTTAGTCATACAAACAATCCCATTAAATTTGATTTAATTGCATGAATCCATCCCGGACTGGGAATGCATGTCTATGAAATTGAGCCTAAGATAATATATGACAAAAGATGATGCTGCCTTGTTGGTTGCCTGATAAAACATAAAGCTACATACCTGAATATTCCATTGTATGACTGGGGCATGAGATGGTTTTGTACATTGTTTAAAAATGTATTATGTTTCAAAACATTTTAAAAATAGGAGTATTACTTTTTAAGTTTAGATTTCACAAAAAAGAAGCAATATAGGATCTATGAAGACATCCTAATTGCATCATAATACATTCTCTGACACTGGATGGGGTTAAATAATAAATTTTTTAGTTCACCTGACAGCGTTCTTCGTGTTTTGATGAGCAAAACTGAGCCATACTGTAACCCACCAACCTCCTGGCTGCACATAAATGGAGGAAATGATGCAATGCCATGACACATACTCAGAAAGATGTGTGATTGTTATGTGGAATCTGTTTACCATGCCTCACAGCATATCCACACTTTTACAGTTAGCCTAGAGTCACCGCTTTGAAAGCTGCTTTGAATTTAAATGCATAAGAACGGAATCTCTTAGTAGTTCCTTTAAAGTAAGAAGAATCCCACATGGGAAAATGTGAAAGACAAGGTGAGGAACGGCAGCAGCAGATCTAATTAGATAAAAGAGATGCAGGCCTGCTTTCATGCTCTGCTGAGGATATCAAATGACCCAAAGGTTGGTGGACAGGCAAGCTCTCTGGAGGTCAGCCAAGGCAACAAAGGATTTGGCTTCAATAGGAAGAAAAGGTTCAGATATATGGCAATATTTTTATTGTGCTCCAGCAACCACGTTTGTAAAGGTTTCTTTGTTCTTTAAAGCCCCCAATAAGTTACGTTTCCATTCCCAAAGTCAAAGGTAGTGTCTATGTTATTTAAAATATGTGAACCATTAGAATCTATCTATGGCTGTATGTCCTTCACCTTGACTGTGGTATAAGACACCAGACCAAGCTTTCAATACAATTCTGCACCAGAAATTGTAATACAGCAACAGAAATCTGAAGTTTTCTTCCAGTTGCAATCTAAAAAAACAAAGACTTTCACAAATATAAGCCTACAAAAACCCTTCTTCTTCTTCTTCTTCTTCTTCTTCTTCTTCTCTTGCTTCACATATATAGAAAAACTTTTAAAAAGCAAGAACCTCTTCTACATATGAGCACTTCTTATGATTACTCGACCTTGTTACAAATTGCTTGTGTTTTTGGATGCGTTTTGGATAAAAAGATGCTAATAAAAATCACAATGCTAATATATTAAACGGTTGGAAGTTTTTTTTAACCAAATTACATTTTATTTATATTTAGAGAACCCACAATTATTTTAGCCATTGATTTACCGCAAGAGCCGCAAGGACATTAATTTTTAAAATAGTGCGTATGCAACATATATTTGAGTAAATGGAATAATCATGAATCACAACAAGGCCAAACATTAACTTTCTAGATTAATCACTTTCATAATACAGAAATGATGTTTTAGGAATGGTCTGTAAATAATCATTCATCACATCATAAAGACATTCAGCACATTTATAAAGTGAAAAATTCATTTCTGATTTAAGATCAGATGATCACTCTCCAAATACAAGCCTCAAAAGTGTCACTGCTGGTTCCATAAAAGACATTAACTTTTCACACTGAACGTAGAAAATGTTCCCCCCAGGTAAAAGTTATTCCTTATTCCTTATGGTAATGCAACTTTAGCCAACTTTTTAAACTGAATTCCAAAAGAATGTTATTTAAATGTTATTTTGAAATCTACCAATAGGTGATTATATATGGTTAATTGATCTTAAATGGATTTTAATATTTAATGGATTGGTTATTTCCTGTTCTGTGTAAGAAATCAACCAGAAAACAGTATTATAAAATTTTTTTGTATTAAAAAATATTTTCTGCTGAGTAGCGGAGGCCTTAACCTCAAATTGAGGTTCTGTATGCGCAAGCAGACAACTGCTCATTGGCATTTCAGTGTCCAAATCCCTCAAATTGCAGGAGGCCATGGTGTGTTTAGTGATTCCCATATTTTAGATTTGGTAACAGGAAAAAAATACGTTTCTTGACATTCTATGACAGCCTATTTATATAAACCTGGTTCATCCACCTGTGCCAATGCGACTAGAATGTGTGACTATTTCAAAAGCCTTTGGAAGAGAGCCAGTGCCATAATTTCACAGAATGATAAAGACATTATACTTTCACTATTCTTAGTTTTCAGAAAATGATCTCTAATTTATTCTGGGACTTCATTAGGATTTGCACATTTTCTTATTGCATTTCTAATCAATTTGTAAATCCAGAGCAATATTTAATTGTTAAATTACTCCATAATTATGTGCCTCTGATGATTAACCCAGTTAGAATATTTGAAAGGTTCCTTGAAGCTATACACCACTATACAAAATGTAAGAGCTAGCTCTGATATACTTTCCTCACCATTAGTGACTTATGTTTTAAAAAGGCTTTTCATGAATACTGCAATTTTCTGGGCTCCCATTATGAAATCAATCTGGCTTTTTACGTGTAAGAAGACAAAGATGACTGTGTAAACCTCTTATCATAAGAGAAACAGCGCTCTTCTCTTAATACTGACAGGGTTTCTCAAGTGAAGTCTGAGAAAGCTGTTCAAGCTTGTTTCCATGGAGATGAGTTGAGTTTGACGTTGTTTGACTTTTAATATTGGTTCAAGATGTCAAACATCATAAAAAAACAGGCCTCGAGGTAAATGAAGGTGACTGGGATGCAACCTTATGATTTCCTCTATTATGAGTGTGATTGTAATGTCTGAAAGACACATGGAAAGTCTCATTTTCAGATTTCATATCGAAATGAATTGTGAGATGCATATTACAGGTTTCAAGTTAATATTTCAGACAGACTAAGATCATGCCCTCAATTAAATGATAGTCAAATCTGAAACGCGACACATTGTTTAAATCTGTTAGATAAAGGAATGGAATAATCTAATATTAATATCTAAGATTAACACTGGTGTAAACTAATTACTTATAAATACTCAACTTACTTTTTAGATTTTAAAATGTATACGTTTAAATTTCTAGTTCTGTACCTGTACTTTTACTACACTTCTTTTCTTCAACCTGCCTTAAATATTTAATTTTATTTTTTATATATATATTTTCTACAATGATTGGCACATATCCCGTCCAACCAAATTGCGTAATCAGAAAAGATCCCCCAAAACTGAGATCCAGCGAAGTAAACCAATCCAATACTATAACATCAATACAATCAGTAAAATAAAAGTTATTTTAAAACAAAGGCATGTTTATTTTCTTTAATTGTTTCAGTTGCAGGGAAGATAGTTGAATGTTTAATTATGTAGCAATAATTTTCTTTTTTTCTGTCTTTTTACTGTTTTGCGCACTCTATATCTCTCGTTCTCTCAAATTCTCTTTAGCTCCTCTCTTTTTTTCCTCTTTCTTTTTTTTTACTAATTGGACTATTTTATCTTTTCTCTCTTATACAGAAACATCTGTATTTATCAATCCTGTTTTCTCCGTCACATACATACAGGTATATGATTCATGGGTATTCTGATACATGGGTTTGCTGATATTTAGAACACAAAACAATAATAATTTCGTATGTACAATTATGATCATCTCAACGCTCGCACACTTACAGGTCTACTTTCTATATCTTGTCTGTGGGGCAGCTCAAACAAACCCTGTTCATTCTGTTAGCCAACACTGTTGGCTATCCAAACATCTCAAACACAGCAGGCCATGGTGATGCAATAATTTGTAATGTGTTCTCCTCAGAAACAGCTCCATTTCCTCAAACAGAACAAAACAAGTAAAGATACGTCAATCAAAATAATACAAGGAAAATGGCCAATTATTATTGTGTTTGGAGAAATATTTGCAAACTGCTTAAAATAAATGCTTGAAATCTGTCTGCTCACAGTAGGGTTTTTTCTTAATAACCACAGCCATTTTCAGTATAAAGTGTATTTGTTTCAGGAGTTCATCTTGACCTTCACCCAAGTTCCTGAGCTTGTGTGGTTGATAAAGATGTACAGGCTTGATGTCTTGCTTGGAGGTGTCTGAGTGATTAAGGGGAGGAAGGTGGGAGCGATGAAGTAGGTTCGGACTGAGTCAAGGTGAGGAAGGATTGTATCGCATCATAAAGATGTTGGTTAGTAGAATAGGTAAAGTGGGCATATGTTACGTATCAGAGTGACTGTACCTACAAGGCTGAACAACGACATGGCATAAACAAAGATTACTAAACCAGTGCAGGAGTTAATAAGGAGCAATAGTGGTGGTATAGGGCATTAATGGTAAGTTTCTGCTGTACTGGGTAGCCCATGTAGGTTCCTGAGAGTTGTTCTAGTGTATCTAGAAGCAGCCGCTTCACTCTGAGGAACTGGAGAGTGTTCAGAGATGAGTGGATGCATACACCATCAAGCATGGTGGTGATCAAGCTGATGGTGGAGATTGCACACCAACAAGTACACTACGTGATCTCGAGGGAAGCTGCTGATGACTCCGAAGGAAGTACTCCACTTGGGCCAGAGTCAGAAAGGGAGCATGCATCACCGGGCATGAGCGATTGATCTCACCAGTACAAGCAGTATCACTTTTCTCAGTCCATATTCTTCTGACTCTGGATAACAAGTCACTCAGATCAGTGGTGTAAAAGTAATAACTCATAAAGCAGATGCAACCGAGAGCTGGGTGAATGAGTCCAGGAAGTGACTCATGCGAATTGACTTTGATGTCGGACAAAGGGCTGATGGAAGATGTAGTCTTTTATAGAGATATTCAGAGATTGTGATTGGAAGACGAGGTCAGTGTATACAGGTGGTAAGGGTTAGTACCAGGTGGCAGGCTCTAACTCCTCCTGAAAATCTTTTTTTAGACAAACTATCTTTCTAAATGGTCACATTTCTATTCTTTATTGAGAATTTTGATGTAAAAAAAGGGCACTACTTTATTGATGAACATTTTTTAAGAAACTAAACTTTTTAAGTTAGTCCAAAAAAAACCCCAACCACAATTATTTGCTTAAATGATACCCAAGTTGTTTAAAACAAAGTTAAATGTGATATCAATTATTTAGTAGATCCGTCAACAGCAAATCCCACAGTAATCTCAAATGACAGGCTTATGTAAAGGTAAACGTTGAGTGTTTTAGTCACATCTCCATCTGTAGAAGGTGAATGCTAACCAATATTAAACAAAGCAAAAAGTGGAATGACCTTAACTCAAACACACTCTTTAAAAGAGATGCCAGTCATGTCTTGGGCTCATTCTGGTTCAGAATGGACAGATCTCATCAAATCCCTGTGGTGTGGTGTACTGCACTACAATGTCCTCTTTCTGTTCTTTTTATAGCAGTTGTAGACTGAGCAGGGTTTGCGCAGGGATGTTTTAGTGGAGTGTTTTGATGTCTGTGTTCTGGTTAGTGTTGCATTGAGGGGTTTTATGAGAATGGTTTTGAACAACATCCGTGTGAAACGGAGTAAAAGGTTGTTGTTTGTGTTCATTGCTAGCAGATTGCAAAACAGACCCATTACAGCAGCATTCACAGTGTTAAATCAATTAAGATCAAGTTAAATAAATTCTGTCCTGTAGTGTTTAATGAAAAAAAAAATAATTTAAAATTCACTATGTGAATAACACTTACAGAGTATTCATGTAAAACTATGTGAATTAACCAAAAATTGGCTCAGTATTCATTTAAAACCCCATTAGATTTAACACAGACTGAGGTCCTGATTTGTCTCGCATTGTATTATTTTAATGAAGTGAAAGTGATATTAATACTAAGTGTGGAGTGACTAATACAAGGAATTTGTGCTCAAGGCCACAGAACAGTGACCTTCCAATCTCCTTAGCCACTAGGCCCCATAAAACTGCTTTGCCAGGGCCAGCTCTCCTAAGGGAAACTTTGGAGGGATCCAACTAATAAATGGTTTGATCCGAATTTCACCCTATACCCAGGTTGGACGACTGATTTGCACATCAGGACCTCCAAGCATGCCTCCCCACCTGCTCAAGCATAATTCACTCTCTTTCAATACTATCGAAAAATGGTGATTACTACTCTAAAGTTCGATTTTTACTAATAATTGTAATCAAACTTTAAGCATGTTGAACATCTAACCCTGAAAAAAAGTCAATAGAACGATGAGTGCTGAAAGTTCATCTTCTCGGGTTGGTCCCTCAGCTTGAAGATCTTTTTGAGTGACAAAAACTCTGCAGGATGTTGTCCTTGTGTGCTGTGTCTTCCTTACAGTCTGTCCTCTGTCCCACATCCCTGGCATTGGAATCACTGGTTCAGATCAAACATACTGGAGTATTGTTGATGAAAAGGTCTTTATAACCACAGTGTGCCCATCTTCTGATGGCTAAAAGTACTGTACTCAGAATCTGTTCAGGTCTTTTGTTGTGGTGCTTCCTCATTTGCAAGTCTTCTTGTTTCTAATCCCCCGTGACCTCTTTACCTCCCCGGATATCCTCATATCCGGAGATCCTTATAGCCATGCTACCAGCGTTTCACTACTAATTTGTTTCTCTGCTTCTCTGACTGTTTGTGATGTGAGACCTAGTTAAGAAATTTCATTAAATAAAACTTTTAAAAAGTATGTGGCTGAATCAAAATCAAACATTTTCCAAACAATCACACAGCATACATCCGTATAAGTACTGTTGTACAAACAACTGGATACAATGCAGCTTTTCACACATTTACAGAAACACACTTTGCTATATAACCCTCTGCCCTCACATCTGACCTCATCATATTTCTAGCACAAGTGTATGAGTGAGCTTGGAGAATTACCACCAGATATCCAGGTCATACAGCAGCAGGAGAGGATGTGAGCCTAAAATGCATGGGGAATAATGAATATGGCTCTACTTTCTGGAGGCATAATAAAAGTGGAAAATATACCTGGAAGCAGTAATTATGAGGAAAGAAACAGTGCGATACTCTGTATTACACAGATACTCTGTATTACAGCTCAACCATCTCCACACAATCCTCCAAAGAAGGACAGTTGAAAAAAAAGTTGACCAAAGTTAACTTTTCATCAATGGCTTGATTGTGTTTGGCTTGCAAATACCATTACACAATAAAATATGTGACACAAATAGTAACCATAATAAGGAAATCCTAATATAAACTATTTTTGTGTGACATCGCCACAGATTCATGCTTTATGTTGGTGGTTTCCGTGTATGATTATCCGGGATGACCATTTACATTTCAAATGTAGCTTTATTTATGAATATGAAAGAACCAAAATCAACACACTGAATAGAATTTGTGGAAATGATCAAAAGCAGCCAATCAGAGTGATGCTAGAAAAACAGCAAATCATTTCTTGACCGTAAGATCCCCCACTGTTAGTAGAAGAAAACACTTAGGATCTTAAGTGAAATGTTTTGAAAGCATGTAGTCAAAGTAATTAAAATATATTCATTTCAGAATCACTGTACATTAATTTCGAATCAAACAGATATAAACAAAGATATTACAATGATCTCCCATTGTTTCAAAACGATCAGGTAGCGATAGACACAGAAACAAACAAACAGTTCATTTTATTTTTATCCAGTTTAGTTACCAAGTCACAACAGTTAATCAAAACATGAGTTTAATCAAATAAGTTTAATACATTTTTATCATTAGTTGCTCTGAAGTAGAATTGTTATTTTCTTAATGATTAAGTTGTAAGTGACTTGATTTGCTGCTTCACTTGCCCTTTTGTTCTGTAGGCAGAACATAAAATATGAAGTTATTTTATTCAGATCCAACCAATTCAAATACTCAACTGAATTAAATAGATTCTTGTTTTGTTTATTTATTTAAAGGCTTAACTTCCTCATCGTCGTCATCAATTAACTGTTTTAAATAAATGAACACAGCTAAAAGCCACTGGATTGGTTCTAGTGTTTAGTAAATATAACATTCTTTTTTGTTTATCATATTTGAAGGACTATTTGTAATGCTTTGTTTTTTAAACACTTACCTTTATTTAAATATAAATTTTCACACCAATAGGTTTTGTTTTAATTAGATATATTTGTAAAGCGATATGTATTGTGTTGTGAAATACCTTTTAATACATATGCCCATCTTTTGTGTTTTTTTGATAAAACTTTTGCAAGCTTAATTTTTTTTTTTGATAGATTTATTATTAAATCATTGAGTTTTCGAAGAGATTCTCTAAAATGAAGCATTTGACAACCGCACAAAGTAGAAACCACACAGTCTGCATTTGCATTACTGTTCAATAATTCTAAAACGAACTATTCGTGTCTCTGTTGAGATAGAACACAAAAGTCATTTTCCAGGGTTTGTTTCAGAAACAAAGATCTGGGGAACGAAGCTCAACAGCAAATGAAGAATTTCAACTGTGACATGAACACGATGATGCTACACACTTTCATTTAAATGTATTTGGTGTCCACATCATTGACAAGAGCTGTTCATAAACAAATGTCATGAGAACACAACTAGTTAATGTAGTTGTCACTCTTCTTGTGCATTCTTAATCCGGTTTTGAGCTCAGGGAGTTTGGTTATTTGGAGGAGTGACAAGCAAATATCCATGAGCATGTCATTTTAAACGAGTTTTCTCCACTTATAACAAAGAAAAAAAGATGAGGAAAAATAAGTCCTGTGAGAATTGTTTGGACCTGCATGACAAATGCCAGGAAACAAAACCCGTTTCTATACTAATTATGTTTGCTTGAAAAAGCCAAAATGTTGTTATTCATCTTTTGCTTCGGACAAAAATGTCTAAACACATCTCCCCCTTGACTAACTACAGCCTACAAACTTTGCCAAAACATCCAAACCGGTCAGACTCTGGTTGCTATATCTTTCAGACTAGCACCTCTAAAGCAATAACTGACTGCTCCCTAGCAACCAAACTTTTTTCTTAGCAACCCTGTTTTAACTCATTAATTACTTAATTCATTCATTAATTTCCCTGCATGCTTATTCCCTTCCGGGGTCACAGGGGTCTGTTGGTGCCTATCTCCAGCTTACATCGAGCGAGAGGCACTCTGTGTGAGTGTGTGTAATGGACAGGTCGCCAGTGGATTTAGATTATTCAATTAATCTAACCGCATGTTTTTGGGATGGTGGGAGAAACCGGAGTACCCGGAGAATATGCAAACTCCTTCGAGGAAGGTCACCGACAATCTTCTAACTGGAAGGCAACGGTGCTACCCACAACACCACCCTGGTACCCTCTGTAACTTATAGTGACAGAGGGAACATTATATACCATCACTGACCCCTCCATATCTTACGGTTTACCTTAGCAACCAATGTGGCATATCACTATCTCAGCTAAGGAAAAGCTTAAACATATGTGCGTTGGTTTAAATCACTCGTACTGGCATGGGGAACTTTATTGTCACTGACAATATAGGGAATATTGTCAGTGACTTCTCCATAGCAACCAAACTTGAAAAAATACTTGTAAAAATGTATAATTTATAATCAGACATTAAAGTTTTATTATAAGCCATAGCCATCTATTTGTTTATTAATAGTGCAGTTCTTATAGTATTTTGGATGAACGTGAGTATTGAGGGTGAAGAGTCGGGTAGGTTAGATGAAGGGATGGGTAGGGTGGATGAGCACAAAGCTGATCTGAATCTAGATGGGTGGACGACTAGTGTGAACCCCACCAGCCTCCAAATCAATCAGCATAACTCATGTGGTAGATATTTGGACCTTTGGCTTTGCATTTACACCATGAAATAACACTGGTCTTCTAATAAAGAATGGGACCGACTTGAAGAACTTCAATAAATACTGCTCAGGATAAGGTCCACAGACTACCTCTGGAAGTGCTTGGGGAAATTGGTCACTGGGAGCAGATTTGGAGGTGGGTTAGAATTGAGAGAATGCAATCTGAGTTAGGGTTAGGGTTATGGCATTTGCTTTGCCATAACAGAATCAACAGCCACTACAGTTGATGTAGATTCAATCTTATATATGTGAGCATTTAAGGAATTTGAAGAAGTGCACATGGGCAAAAGTTACCCCATGTAAAAAGGTTTCTGTGTAAATTTTATGAGGCAAGTTTTAAAACACTAAGCTCCTAATCCAGTCTAGGATTCATCTAGGATTACTTTAAGTTTGTGCTCAGAGGAGTCCAGATGAATCCGCAAATTGGCTAAAATTATTGAGAAAATCGTTCATTATATTCATGTTTCAGTGAAACGAAAACACTGTCTGTAAAAAGATGTGTTTACGTGTTTTCTTATTCATTAAGGAAAACAAGAAAAGTTTGTATTGTGGATATTTGCTTCCATTAGATGATTTAACAGCATAGTTTTCGTAATTACACTAGAAAAGTTACTTTTGAGCTTATTAAGGTATAATTATCTTTTTGCCTTTTGTTGTTATCCATTGGGGTGAGTGTACGGTATCCAGCCAGGCATCACTAATCTCCACAATAATCAAGCCAACAATTTGAAGGAAATCACTGATGCTGATACAATACCAACATGGTCTCAGGTTTAGCCTTGTCTTTGTTAGTGAGTCGCCATGACAGAAAACTCTTGAAAAAAATAAAAAAAACTGTTTCTTGCTTATTTTAATTGCTTTGAGGCTTCAAGTGTATCCAGAGATATAAAATGCCAGAAAATAATGAAAGCCAGTTCCCCATCAAAAGTACAATCTAACTGTGGAGCACAAACATTGCAAACAAGTTAATAGTATTATGTTTTTCTTTTAGAATATAAGCTTAAATAAGCAGATCTGTATTAATGATCAGAGTTTGGGTCAATACATTTGCCACATTATGGTACATAATTATAGTGGATAAAAAAATACAGTCTAAACGTACTGTATATTGAACCAACTTTCTAATATATATATATATATATATATATATATATATATATATATATATATATATATATATATATATATATATATATATATATATATAACCATTCATCAACTCTGCTAAGCGCTGTGGATATCCACTGATGCCACAGGAGTAAAACGAAGATCCCTCTGGTGTGTAGGATCAATAGGGACGAAATTACTTGGAAATGGAATCAAATGAAAGTGTGGAGAACCGCTTTAATTTGAGAACACACAGGGCAAATGGTTGGATTGCAGTTGAGCTACCGTTGGGGGTCGTCTGACCTTCTGGAGGCTGGTTTGGTTGGTTTTCTCTGGAACAGATTAAAAATGTAAAATGCATGATGGTATGGCTTAATTTTGAATTTAAGTACATGTAATGGACACCATATTAAACTCATTTTTTTTTTTAGAATGTTACACAATTTAATATTTACGCGGTCATCAGTTTCTACAAGAATAAAAGCCCATTTAACCCATTGATTGTTGTATTTTTTCCATATTGTAGGGATGTTATTCAATTTGTGTAACAGAAAAAAGTATAAATCTTTACACATATGTTTTTGTAAAGTACAGTGGTCGAAAGAAATCATAGAAAACATTCATCAGTGTTGTGGATCCAGAGAATGTGGCATTAGTTGAGCTCACCTTTAAAGATCAACATATTGAGGAGACTTTTTAGCCAAAGAAAGTGTACACAGAAAGTAGAGTTCCCTTTCAGTTCTTCGCTTTGATGTAGGTTCCGGTGGTTCTTTGTCTCCTTTTTCTGTTCCCTCACTTTGTGCAGGACAGTGATGTTCGTTGGAAGCCCTTTTCTAAGATCTCAATGCAGTCTCCTTACATCGCTCAGCAAAAGTCAAAGAATGCTCAGGGGGAAAAGGAGAACCCATACAGATTCTATGGCCTTTGCACCTGAGCTTTTTGGCCTGTAACAAAGACATAACCCCTGAAGGAGGGAATGGAGACATATGTCTCTTGCCATGCCTTCAGAACAATGGAACTGAGGATGCCAGCAGGAACATGTGGGTTCGAAACCAGGCAACTACCAGGGCCTATATACCGGTACCCAATTTAGGTGTAGCATGTAAATTCTACGTTGCACAATAAAATTGTAATTAGTTTGAGAGGATTGGATGCTCTGACGGCTGTTTCCATGGTTGAACATTCCACATACGTCTCCGATTCCTCCTTCAGGAAACAAGGGTTACACAGGTTGGTGAGTTATGCAGTGATTTATGGATAGAAGGTCACTTGTGATTACATAAGTGAAGACACCAGGGTGGCGTTTCCATCCACCTCAGCAACAGTTTATATTCAGAGATGAGCTGTGAGATATGGGACTTCTGAGCACATGCCTATAACCTTTATCTAATACTATTCATATTGAATATCCTCAGCTGTTCTAAGATTTCAATGGACAGTCTTTTCAAGAAGAATCCTTAACAAATATGTTTTATTAAAGGCTGAGCAATTACTCAAAAATAAACCGTAATCTTAGTTCAGCAACCGGTCAATTTTTCAATGACTCTACCGTGTGGAGTCATGTGGTCCCGCACAATTGTCTTCAATTATTTTGAAATAAAGTCATCCACTTTTCATTTTTCAGCTCTCACTTGTAATATGTGAGCATACGTACTGTACAAAACTTGAGAGTGAATCATGATGGGAAAAGTAAATAAATAATTGATTACAATCAAGGATAAATGCTCAGTTTATCGAGATTTTGATTTAAGGCCAAATCGCCCAGCCCTATGTTTTATGGTGAGAGATAAAATGCGTCTTTGCTTTCTTCATCTCTCCTTATTCAACTGTTCACACATTTGTGGAAAAAGCCACAAAACCTCTTTTAAATCATAATAACTCTTGCTTTCCCCATTCTCTTTATAGTTGGCTAGATAAACAGTGTCCATTGTACACCAAAGAGACGGATGCTATTAGACAGATTAAACATTACATCATCCTCTGTGTTTATTAAATCATCTCAGCTGGAGAGAAGCGTTTAAACAGTGTTTTCCTCCCAGACTCTTATTTCTAATGGAATTTTCATTATCGCATGAATCCATTGCATAAAGAACTTTTCAATTCATTGCCTGCTGATCACATTAATTTGCACTGTGTATTCCAGGGAGACAACATAGAACTGCTGAGGTCTTCAGAAATTCAGCAAGAGGAGCTATTCTCTGCCATGAAATCACAGCCATGTTTACCTCTGTGTTTGAGAGGTTAGATTTCATGTATGAGGTGTTTTAATGTGAACTTTAACATCAAGAGCAATAAACCCATGCGATTCAAATTGATCAGAAATAAACTGTTTTAGTAGAGTAAAAGAATGAGTTACTAATGGTTCAGACATACTGACATTGTAGTTTAGTTGGAACTTATCTTAACTTATCTTAGTCTACACAGCCAAAATTGTGTCCGAAATGATCAAGTGGTGACAATATCGACAATCACTCACAATGTTCACAACTCCTACCTTTTCAGAGTTAAGTGTGTGCTCATTTTTCTTTAATATTATGTGCACTTGGAAGGGTTAAATGGAGAGCAAGAAGTATTCACTGAAGAGGTCTAGCTGGGAGCCCTAGATGCAAATACCAACGGAGCAAGGAATAAAGTGGTGCAATCAAATGTAACATTTTTCAGCATTCATATACTAAAGTTTTACTTAATGAAAAAAAAAATCCACATTTTACTTCCCATATTTCGTATTCCAATACAAAGTCTCATCCGGCTCACTAGTTTCAAACACTAATTGTGTTTAAAAGCAGCCGTCTTCGGTTTATTTTGTTTGTTTTGTAGTTTATAGCCAAGACGACATATGGAGTTATAGCTTGTATAACTCGTTTCTCAGTTCAGTTCTAAAGATTAAATTTAGGATTGAAGTTGGCATTTCAAAAGTGCCTTGAAGTTTAGAGTTTTTAGGACTTGGCCTCTCACTGCTTCATATATGGGTCATTGTACAAGTAGATGTTTGACTGTGATCCGCCACTTGCACAAGCTGCACTCAGAAGCTTCTTCTCCTTTGAGAAGGAAACTGTTGGTTATTCTTCCTATTCAACATGTTGTAAGTGAAACTTGTTCTTTTCATGTTTCTGGTTTGTGGCACTGTGCATTTCTTTGCCAGTGTACTTCATGAAGTTTGTTTCCATGCTGTCGATCCCATTATTTTTGCCACCATCTACAGTAAATGAACTAATACAATGTATAATAGAGCTTTTGAGGATACTGAAAACAAAAGTATATTATATATAATCAGACTTTTCACATCTCTAATACAATATTAGTAATTTTTGCCACAGCCGTGTCTTATTTGACAGAAGCCAGAACATTTCAACAGTCTGATTACAATCCCACATACATATGAAGCCAGCTGTGGAAGTTCAAATTGTTAGCAAGACCTTTACCCACCTCTTCTCAAGCCATTCCCAAAGGCCAGTTTAAAAAGAAGTGTCTTTACATTAGATTTGAAAGTATTCAGTTCAGACATAGCTCTAATACCAAGTTACCAAGTCCCATAAAAGAGGCGCCTAGGCAAAGAAACACCCCCCCAACACAAACACACACGCTCTCATAGGGTACCCGTGAAGCAGCAAAAAGGCAGATGACTGCCACTAATTTAAGAAGGCTCCATGTTCCACACAGATTTCAAACTAAAGTAAGGACCTTATACTGAATCTTATAAGGCAGCCAACAAAGGGAACGGGATTGGGCAGATTGGGCATTCAGACCAAAAATCTGGCTGCAACTCATAGCCTTTCCTCCAGTGAATTATTGATGTCAAACTACAGGGCATTTCAGTAATGCGGCCCTGAGTTAATCAGGACATGAATTACGATCTGAAATTCCTGTCTGTCTAGGAAAGTTATCACCCTTTGTAGTAAACGCAGCTGGAAAAATGATGAGCTAGCAAAACTATTCAATCAGTCATCTCAGTTCTGTGTGCAGAACTACTGACTTTTTTTGAAGGGGATGGATTCATAACCTCCAGGCACTTTACAAAAAAACATAAAACTCATTTTATGTTTACGGTTATTACAGTTTAATTAGAGAAAGTTATTGGCCAGTCAGATCTTCAATTTAACACACTCCAGAAGCTTTGAAAAGCTAGGGTCAGTATCAGTTTTGTCCAGTGGCATCTAAATATGATATTTATTAATGATCTCTGCTGTAGGAAGTAGGTCAAATGCAATACATTGGGACTAAGGACTGACCTGTGCAGGACTCAGATATCAGGAACTGCAGATGACAAACATCCATCCCATGACAGAATATAATCTCATGGTTAAATATTATCACATCCCCTTGTGATCCCTTTTCTAAAAAAAAAAAACATTGCTTATTCACATTGTAAAAGAATATTTACAAGACTTTGAAAACAAGTTTTAAGAAGATTTAACAGAAAAAAACAGGGTCGTTTAACTTAAAATTAGACATGAATCTTGACATGACAAGTTGCTCTAAGAGGGAGAGAGAGGGATGGGAAAGGGGGAAAGGAAAGGGAAGCTGAGACAACCGTTAGCTCTATAAAGATCAGGAGACAAAGAGCTACTTCATTTAAGGAGCTTGTAACTTCCTGGATTTCCTGTTAGTGATGTATTTCCTGTTCTATTTCAGCAATACACTTATGACTTTTTTTCTATTACAACATCCAAAGTACTCGGTACCATAGCCTGCATTTTTTAGTTGTACACATGGTCTTCAGATGGAAACCTGATCAGCAGTGCTAACTACAGCATCCATGCCCTGTCCTGAATTAATGATTGAATAACTTTAAAAAGACTTGAAAATGAATATTATATCAGAATTATAAATGGAAGAGTTCCCGTTTTTTCCCCTTTCTACTTCTCTTTAGGTCATGTGTGCACATGCTATACATAGAACCACATTTATATGCAACATGCTTAGCAGAATACAGAAGTATTTGCAAAACATCTCATCAATCATGGAATTAGCAGCCATGTTCATTTTAATGAGCATGCAGCCAGCTTTGTAGATGTGCAGGATGGGTAATTAGTCTGAGTAATTAATGAGGTTGTTGGCTTACTTGAGCTGTATTTAGAGGGCTTGCATTGTTGACCTTTAAGGCTTAAGTTGACTTAAGCCTCAAAAGCTCAACAATGATTGAGTCATATGCTAATTCCCTTTGAATATTAATGCAAAGTTTACTCAAAACAGTTTGACATGGACAACTATAGATCAGTTGGCTGCAGGAGATGTTTTGTCACAGTTTGTTTTGCATGCTGTATACAATCTGAGTAAATGTGAGCGTGTATCAGGCTGGGGCTTGCTGCCAGTTATTTAGAGAAAAATCAATTCCTGCTGCATTTCACGCTTTTCTGCCATGCTTTTGTAATAATCAGATTGGGTATATTAAAGATGTGACTGGTAATGGGAACACACAGTATAAATCAGGTTAAGATTTGGCTGCGGTGATATGTCTCCTAGAATCACAGTAAATCAATGGCAGGTTCTATTCAAATATTAATTTTAAGAGATCTGCAAAACAATACTTTCTGTAAACTATTTAACAAAGTATTTAACAGTTATAAAATGGACTTTCTCTTTTGGATATCTATATATGTGCATAATTATAAAAGGTTATGGTTTCAGTGATAGATTTTAATTCATCTGAAAAAAAAAAGACGTCTACAGTTTCAGTGACTGTAACCTTGTAAAGAGTCTGGTGGAATCTGCAGAATATAAAATAGTGAAAGCATTGTATGTTACTTGGAATAAAGAGTCAATCTGTTTTGGTTGCACCACTAGGTGTTGGTTAGTAAAGCACTATTATACCTGGGAGATGGTGTGGAACAACTGGCACAAGAGCAAGAGGTCAAAGTAGAGGTCAGAATGTTGAATAATAATGTCTGTAAGCAGAAGTCTCCGCTCGTGTACACAGGTTCCATAGCTCAAAACCTTAATGTATTGTACAGTATGTGCTACATTGTAAGTTTTGGGGTCAAAAACCACATCAGTGGTGTGGTGAGGTTATCCACATCAGTAATACAAATTCTCCTCACTGCTGATTGGTTTCCATCTGATTTTGTTAGTCACTGTTCACAATCTTACCACTTGCTTTTAAGGGGCATCTCTCCTTTCTAGCCAAGCAGGGATGGATTGAAGTCTAACATCACACATATACAGTATATGCAAATCCCCACTAATACGATCAAAATCTATCTAGGTTTCAATCCATTAAAAACAACAAATGTTTCAAAATGTAAGGAGCACAATCGGTAAAGTGAAAGGAGAATAAACTCAGGTCCACCCAATGGGATCAACTCTGTCTTTAACAAACACAAAACTCATGGTGGAGCAAAACCTCAAATGAACTAAAACTGGAATAAAACTGAAGCTAATCTACAAGAACCAACCCATTAACAAAACACAGAGGTAATCGCAGGTCGTAGAGAGAAATAAACTAAGTAGCAAGAAGTTCTGGAAACAAGACCTGGAAAAGAAATTTCCAGAAGCCCAGTAACAACTCACAATGAACATTCACATACAACGTTCCCGCACAGGAACGGAGGAGCAAGGGAACAAGGGAACTAGGCACCAGACAAGAGGAGCAGGTGGATCACATGAGGGCTAATTAGCAAAGACACATGAGGAGGACACACACAGGAGAAGTGGCCAAAATATAAGGACAGGAAGAGCAGAAGAAACCTAGACAAGATGGGGAAAACAGAAAGGAGCAGAATATAACAAACAGGCGAGCAAATTACAAAATAAGAGACTAGGAGGAAAGAAACAGAAACCTAGAGGGAGAACCTAACACAAAATTCACTATAAATTACATTAAATGTCATAAGACCAGGTAACTAGGACTTGTGCGTTATGTTCAGGTAGGTATTAATTTATTTTATTCTTATTCATTTACTGTTTTTCTCTTCTATTTTTACTATTATTATTATTATTTCTCTTTTTTCTCTCTCTCTCTTTTCTTCTTCCATTCTTTCATTTACACTCGTGTACCTTCACCCCTCACCCTTCCCCAACCCTTTGTCCACTCTCCCTTTCAGTCCAACGCCGTCCTGTCCTGACACAACTGAAATAAACTGACTCACGGGAGCCACAACTAATAAATATTTACATACATTCAATGCTCCAATCCAGAGGAGGAAACACCACACCAGGTGTTTTACTCCCCTGGAGAAAGTAAAACTGTCCAACTAAGCAAGGCATATACTCTCCCATGTGATGGCTTTTGAGCAGGACAGGACAAGGTAAAAAAAAAAAATGTCATAAGACCTACCCTCTCTCATAAGCAATGTTAAGGAATTAAACATTATCCTTTAAAAATTGAAGACTCTTGAGACATGATTTAGGACCACAGAAACATAGAGATTTATTATTGCATTATCAGAAGGTATACAAAACATGTATCACCTCAACCCTCTCTGTCCTGCTCTGTTCTGTCTGGCCAAAAAGTGAAACTTCAAGCGCACACACACCCCTTTTGCTGTCTCATACAAGAAGTGTGTCATTTTATATTACAGTGATATTTTAGCCTCAGGCTAAAATCTATAATATGCAACAGACAATCAATCTCCCTCCATCAATCCTCGTGACATATTTCAGATATTAATTATATCATTTATTTATTTATTATCACACAAAATTACATTTGGATCAAGCAAATAGCAGAGCAGTTACCTATAAATCAATTAAGCCTAGGTGATATTTAAGCCAGCTTTACCATTTCTCTAATTAATATTGTCCAATCTTCACCCATTTTCCTCCATAGAACTTGCCTTGTACATTAGTGCTCGCCACTTCATTCTCTCACTCCAAGCAGGCCCTGTTGGTGAACTGAGTAAAACCCCATGTGTAGAGAGGTGGGGCGAGTGCTTTCCATTATTGCTCATTCTTTACATGCAGAAGGACCAAAGGTTTTTAATATAATTCAAATTTTAACAGAATGGACTCCACTTTCAATAATACTCCCACTGTAACCCTCAGGTTTTGTTGGCAATGCTCTTCACATGATGCAGGTTTATGATGACTTATTTAATTTATTTATGTATTTTAGCATGTGTTTGCATCTTAGGATTTCTTAAACCGTCATCTTGGGGTTTGAGGTTGATTATGAATTTGGCTATTGGAGGTGAAAATGGGTGCTGACAAGAAAGTGAGTAGGGGTCTGCTCAGAAGCAATCGATTTCCTCCTGTCACATCAAACTCAAAGTTTTTTTTTTTTTTTTTACCTTGTCCCGTCCTGCTCAAAAGCCATCACATGGGAGAGTACATGCCTTGCTGAGTTGGACAGTTTTGCTTTCTCCAGGGGAGTAAAACGCCTGGTGTGGTGTTTTCTCCTCTGGATTTAAAAATTGATTGTATTTATTAAATATTTATCAGTTGTGGTTCCCGCGAGTCAGTTTATAATAGTTGTGTCAGGACAAGACGGTTTTGAACTGAAAGGGGGAGTGGGTAAAGGATTGGGGAAGGGTGAAGGTACACTACATATACTACAAAGTTTGATTCATGTGCCATTTACTGAAGGCTGGAGTTGCCTTCGGTCTTTGAAGTGAGAGAGTTTGTGAGGTGACCATGGCCTTCGCCTGCTGTTGCTAACAAAGTCTGAATTTGCCTACTTAAGCTTTTCTGAGAGCATTCCTTATTAGCATTGTTAGCCTTAAAATCGTGGAGGGCAGTACAAAGCAGTTAATTACGTACATTGATTAATGAACTGGGGAACAGCATCAGTGTTGGTATAGTTGGCAACCTGCGCAGCTCTAGAAATACGGAAAGGGGCTATTAACAATGAATTATTAACTTTCCTCATCAACTAAATAACCAATTCACATTTCAAGGTGAGAGATAATAGGTGAATGATTGGATTGTATTCATTTATTTGGGAGCCAGCTGCCAAACCTCACAGCTGTTCACAGTGAAATCTGTACTGGCAATCACTTAAAACTGGCACATCGTTACTTCTTTATATCTCTGTGTGCACATCCCATGTCCAAATGTGCCTTATTTTGGCATCACTGAACTATCTAGGGAAAGCTCTGCTGCCATGGAAGCATTGTGCATACAGATGGCTCCCTTGGAATGAACCTAATGAATCATCTACAGTATCACTGCTCAAGAACATAAAATATGCTATTCTGGGTTAAGTCAACATATCTCCAGGGTAAAACAGTAATTTTGCATCACAATGTGTAACACAGCATCACTGTCCTTATCTCCATATGTCAGATGAGATTCACCAGCCTGTCTTCCCGCCGGCTGCTGTTTGCTTTTTCTAATACACCGTTGGCATCATGTCCAAATTTTCAGTTTGTATGGGTGTGTGTTTTATCATGTAATTCTGCTTCTGGCGAGCATAAATCATGAATCCACTGGCTTGGCGTCTCACAGCTGGCCCAGATTCTTCAGTGTCCGCTTCTCCCACTGATGGTGGCTGCTGTCGTTCGTGAAAACACTGCTTTACCTCATCATAAATCAACGTGTGAAGATTCAAAGAACTAAATCTATCTGTACTTGATTCATTCCAGACCCGGTTTGAATGGAAGTATTGATGGAGCCATTTAAATTCACTTTGAAGTTGCTGATGGGCTCTATTTCCTACAGCGTTTTCTCTGGCATGAGTGGTTTGGATGGGATGAAGGGGGGAAAATTGGCTTTCTAAGTAGTAATTAGCCTATCAGAGCTCTATTCTCACATACACATCGAGGCTGCAGGCACCAAAAAAAAAGTTTCCAGATCAGGGAAGATGTGAATCAGACGTGCAAACTCCAAAAAAATTCTTTAATCACCAACAATGGTTTTGCATTTAGTTCTGGATTCCAAATGTAAATTGTGCTTCATTCCATGTGCTGAACAATGCACTTGACTTTGAAAAACTCGAACAAATGCAATCAGTTATAAGCTGCCTCTGCAAAGCTTTTCGGAGAAGCTGATATAAATCAGGTTTTGATCACGGCTCATTTTTATTTATAACCTCTTGGAGAGGCAAGTTTTTCAAGGGAAGCCTTCATATTTCTAGAAACCACAGAGTAGCTACAGGTAAATTGGCACTTCGCATAAATCTGTCACTATCAGTCGTGTAGTGATCTGAGAGAAGAACGTGTACTGTGTTAGGATACTTCAGAGAGCATCTTCTAAAGCTCAAACTTTCAAGAAGAACCAATCTCATAGGGGTAAAAATGGAATGAGAACTTTTCAAGATAATTGGCAAAGTAGAAACAGCAGGAAATCCTAATTTGCAGGTGGATTTTTGTCCTGGTAGTGATTTTCACCGTGTGGAATGAAAAAGAAGCTGCCATCTCTGTATATTTGCTGTGATGTGCATTGAAATTAAAATTAGCTTTAGTAGTCTTTTTGTAAAACTAGACATTCATATGTGTCACATTATAAAAATCACACCAATTCATTATATAAACCAAATCCTGTGTCTTTATCTTGTAACAACTGGACATAGAGTCCCAAAAATGTGGTTGTTAGGGCAAACTGTTTGGTTGCTAGGGAGCAGCCGAATTTTAATTTGTTGCTATGGTTACCATAAACAAACCTACATTTTTCTATGACGACATAGTTTCGTCTTGAAGATATTTTTGTTGCCTTTTCCTATTTTGTTCAATGGATGTAAAATTTTAACACATCAAGAGCCATCAAATTTCAACCCGTTCAAATACTTTGGCACAGTGATTGGTTTGTTCTTGCACATGCTTATAACCTCCACATCTGTGGTCAGTTTGAGTTACAGTTCCACCCGATGAAAAGTTTCCCAGCACTCACAAAAACTTGCCAGAACTCACAGCGATTCCTCTAGTGGTACCAGCCTGAATAGAGAAAGCCAGATAGGGAAACCAGACCATTTTGGATAAATTGGCAAAGTTTGGTGGTTGTAGCTTCAACGGTCTAGGAGGAGATGAATTCAGAACTTCTTACCCGAAGTGAAAGACAAATAACGAAGCGATTGACAAGCCAATAAAAAATACAAAGCTAATAAATGTGTGTTTACACAGTTATTTATATTTTATTAATTTTCTCACGTTTGTGTTCTATTTAAACTAGAAAGAAAGAATAAAAGAACTGAGCAGAAACTTCCGCAGAGAAAAGTGGAGGGTAGAGAAATGGAAGGAAATCAAAAGGTCTGCAAGAGGCCGAAGAACTAAAGCTTTGAAGTTATTAAGATGTGCTACTCACGTATAGGATGCACCAATCTTCCATTTCTCTTGATCCACTGGGATCTGGGTTATTGACCTTGCACTTTTCTGGTATATCAGGGTCTTTCTTCAAGCAGCGGAGGTGTTAATTAAATGGAGCAGAAGAGTCAGGATGCAGGAAATGCATGGACAGTGATGAGACCATTGTTTTACTCCACAAATAACCATTTATTCTTCACACATTTAGCGAAAATCACGGTTTATTGTAAAGGACACAAGAAGGTAGAGAAACAGAGATTTGTAGCAGTAGATTAAGTACTCGGTGCATGGCACATCATTCTCAGGGAGACGACTCACTGTGAGTCGAGTTTTTCTCTTTAATTCTGGCACCAAAAGCTCTGAAACATTTAACAGTGATCGTTGGCCAGCCAACTTAGAGCCTTAAAAGGAGAAGTAAATTAATCTTTGCTACAACACGAGACAAGCTGTACCTTAAACAGCATTTAACAGCTCCTTTATCATATAAACAGAAGTGGGACTGACTCCGTATCCATTAGGGCTGCACAATTAGGTGGAATCAAAGCAGAATCATGATATGGCTTCGTTTGTCAGTTAATTAAATGAAAATATGCAATGTGTGCACGCTTCATGTGTTTCCAGGCTCTTGCCAAATGACCTAATTTAAATGTTTAGTTTACATGGGAAAGAATCTATCTCTTTTATTGTATGAATAGGAAAAAAAACTGCATTTATTCAGATTTTGAAGTGAAAAATGAAAATACTTAAACAATACTTGTTCATTGTTTAAAATCTTTGAAATTAAAGCCTAATTCCATTCCTCCCTTCCCCTAGTTTAAATGAGGGACAGGTCTTCCGATTTGGAATGAAGCAGTAGGGCCAAATAGCGCAAAGGCTGAGAGAACCCAAATGCACTGCAACTTAAGAGTCCCAACCATTCAGAACAAGAAACATTGCAAAACAAAGAAAAGTGCTGTATATTCTTGCAGCTCAAAAAAATTCTGAAACACACCTTTTTCTTCTTATTATTACTACAAAAACTAGACAAAAGACAGTTAAATCAAGTGGGCTGGGCAATGAAATATAGAGAAAAAAAAATCCCCACTGATCTGTTGCCATGGGACGAATGGGACGTTGCCATGGGATACACTATTCATCACATTCAATGTGCAACATTTTTGATATTTTATTTGCTATTTGCTTTCATTTTTGTCCTTTTTTACTTTGCATGTGTTTTGATAAGTTTGGCCTTTTCAGCCACTGTAAAATAGCCCTTAAATGAAATACTGCAGCAAAGCACACACCAAACAAATGGCTGTTGGATTTTTATTACTGCAATAATTTGAAATAATTCACGCTTAAAAAATAAAACGCAAATTGAATCCCAGTCTGTTAAATTAATACATTTATTTTCTTGCCTGTTTCATAGTGTTCCCAGTGTATTTACTTCAGTCTGTCTGTCCCTTCCTGCCTGGCTTCCTATTTAGTTTCATTAGTCCTCGAGTGGTTTGTGTGAGCTTGTGAATATTGTAAGCTTGGCATGGGGCCATTGCTGATCACTACAGATCACAGTCATGCAACACAAGGCTTCCATGTGATTATAGTGAACAAAGCCAAAGTCTTTTAATTTCGACTAATTGCGATTGTTTTGCCAGGGTTAATGTTTACATTCAACATGTCTATCAATTGTACATTTATCCCTTATGGCCAACAATATACTGTATATTGTGAAATTAGTCAGATATGGGTGAAAAATGAATCAAATTTTTTTATTTTTCTAACATGAATTGAGAATTGACATTTGAATTGAGAAAAAATGCCAAGTTTGAAGAAAAATAATAAACCTTGAAAAGAAAGCAATACAACAAGCTGTGGCCTCATTCTGATAGACCAATAAGTCAACAAACTGTTATTAGTGGATATTAGTGGATAATATTCCTTCTACGTCAAGAAAATGAACAAGTGAGATCTACATATTCATGAGGATGTAAGGTTATTGATTGTAAACCTATTCTTTAAAAAAATAAATTAAACCTGTATACCATGGTTGTGACATCGTATTTAAATGGCAAGTTTCCATTTGCCTAACTGTGCAGCCCTACTTTGCATTCACTACACATGGCTCATTATTTTCAGAAGCTGCTAGTAAAAGTTAACCTCATGTAAATGTACAGAATTCAAATGACCCCCAGCGTGACCTTTAACACTGAACTTCTGGTCAGTGGTGCCAGAAGTAGTTTTTAATTACAAACAACAGAAATCAAGGAACATTGTGTCCTCAATCCGAGAAAAAAAACAAAGAAAATCCCAAAAGTCATTTATTAAAAACACCCAGTACCATTATAACCTTGTAAAATCAATATCTAAACCTCTAGAATGCATGCCGTATTATGCAATTGGTTTTATTAAGAAAGTTTTTTTTATGTTTGAAGTTTCCTTTCCTACATTAGCAGTGTTCGACAGAGTGCTTAATGTTTGAGGACTGTGTTTCCCTACAGCGTGTGTTTGTGTGTGCTTATAAGCTCAGTGAATGAAGAGGGGCATAAACAGATCTGACATCATTTTTACCATGCAGAAAATCTGCCAAGTCTTCTATTGTTCCTTCAGTTGTGTTTGTCCTTTTCTGTTTTTTCCTGGTCTCTGTCTTCCTTCCCATGTTCCTCTGACGTCCTTGCTTGGGCTTGTCCGATCTTCTGCGGACTCTTCGGCTGCAGAATAGAGATGACGGGTGAAGAGAGAACATACATATGGTAGACTCTGAAGTCTGGCACAAACATTGCAGATGATTAGACACCTTCTTCTCCATTTTCGCTGTCACCGTCACACTCTCCTATCATTTGATAAAACCTGTCACCATTGCTGCAGTGCCAAGGCCTTCCACTTGTTAGCACTGGAGGAAACAGTTTTGAGTGGAAGCGTAAGTGTTTACAGCTTTCCGACAGTTTTTATATATAACTTATGAAGCATATGGTGATGGGGAGCATGTTTTCGGATTAAAAGGCCCATTTTAAAATCCGTACAAAATGTCTAGCTATAAATAACATTTGAAACATTGCTATACACAACTATTATTTATTTATATTCATTAAAAGACATCAGGGGCTGTAAGAGTATGCAAAAAAACCTGGTGTATCTCAGTTTCTATGCTCATGTTTCACATTGTTTCCATCCAAAGATGCTAATTAAACTTATGGCCAAAGCTGGAATATTGCATAAAATATTAGCAATTTAAGTCTTACAAAAAGCTTCTGTCAATCCAAAACAATGATGTCTACTGGGCTACTCTACAGAGTGTCCTTTCTGCTGTATGATGACATTTCTTTGATATTTAAAATGTACCTAAATTTGTACTGAAGCATCATACTTTCAGTATTTTACCATTCAAATGAAAATCATCATGGCAATAAGCTTGTTTTACTAAAGCAAACATTCCAAGGGTGAGGGCCCCTCGTGAGGACACTCACCGGACTGTGTCCAACTGTCCTTTTCATCTCAGATGAACTGTCTGTCTGGTTTCGGGGACAGTCTGCTCCCTCCTGTTAGAGCAAAATGAAAAAGGAATGTGGAGACAAATATAATCTCACAACCCAACAAAAATGTGAGGCAATGAAAAAAAAAACTTTTATCTCCAAATATAAAAAGAAGCGCAACTATGTAAGCTATAAAGGTATGCCATTTTCTACAAATGCCCTTAGCTATGTGAACATATAATACGGGTACGGGTGTATCACAAGGAGTGCTTGCATGCTTAAAATTCTGCGGCAAGGCTTTTAACAGGAACCATAAAACGTGAGCACATCAAATCCAATTCTTGCTTCTTTCTATTGGCTTCCTGTTAATTTTAGAATATATTTTAATATTTTATTATTTGTTTTTAAGGCCTTGAAAGGTATGTCTCCTCAGTACATCTCAGACCAAAATACAAATTTATACCCCAGCTTGTGCTCTGAGGTCTGAGAACCACACAGTAAAATCCTAAGAGTAAAATTAACTCTACTCAGAGTGTATTTGGTCCCACTCTATATAGAGTTAAACCAACTCTGAAGGAGAGTTATTTAAATAAGTCTATTTGAACTAAACAGTCTATTTTTGTCTGTTTTTACTCTTTCTGGAGTGGACTTGGTCCCTCTTTGAATAGTTAATATTTAGTTTGCATTTTCCATGCAGATTTGGAAAAACATGAAGAAAATAGATTAATTTAATAGTATTAAATTACTCTTTCTCAGAGTCGGTTTAACTCTATATAGAGTGGGACCAAATATACTCAGAGTAGAGTTAATTTAACTCTTAGGATTTTACTGTGCAGCTCCTTCTTGTGATCCCAAAGACGAGCCTTAAAACCAGAGGAAACTGAGCTTTTTTCTGTGGTTGGTCCAAAGCTGTAGAATGCTCTGCCTCCTCATATTCGTCCTGCAGCCCTATTGTGGGGTGTTTTAAGACCCGTCTTTATTCTTTGGCTTTTGACACCGCGTGAGTTTGTGTGGTCCTCTGTTGTCTTTTTGTTGTTTTGATTTTTTTTGGCATTTTAATCTATTACCGGTAAATTTATTTGTCTTTTGTACAGTACTTTGGAAACATACATAATTTTCCAACACGTTTATTCCTGTTTTGGGGTCACAGGGGTCTGCCAGCACACATTGGAAGATGCACACAAGAAGCAGGGGTACACCCTGGACAGGTCACCAATCCATCGCAGACATCGCAACATTTGTTTATAAAATGTGCTATATAAATAAAGTGGATAGGATTGGATACTGTATAGACAACAGATTAATCATTTTACTCAAGGGATTTGGTGTTCCCTTTCTGTTTAAGCAGAAATTATTTTCTGAAACATGTTTTAGCACATTTTTAAAGGGTGTATAAAAGATCATTTCGTTGAACTATGATTTGTATATTCTGACTGGACAAACAACTAAGCCAAATGTGAGGTCAATGGATCTTGTCTGTGCCTATTCACTGAATCATATTAAGAGTCACTTGTTGATGACAAGCAGAGTTAAGTGACCATCTTTCTCATGGACAATACAATAGTTCTGCTTTCTTGGTCTTGTAAAACCAAAGGTAATGGTAGTGATCATTGCTCAAAAGGATTGAGTCGGATGCTTTTGCATATATTTTGTGATTTGTGGAAATTTTTAACTAGTGATGACCAGTGCATTTTTTTAAACTTTCAAAATTTCAAACATGCACTAATTACTGTAACAATTGATTATTAAAAAAAACAAAACAAAGAACTTTACATTTAGTGCTTTTCTTTTTATACATACATTTGCTCTTCTTTTATTAAAACCTCAAAAGTATTTTTGCCTTTTCTAAAAAGTGCTTTTTCATCCTGGATCTGATCCTGTTGTTTTTAAAGCAGATTGAAGCATTGGCTTCATCACATCTAGATTACCAAGTGTTTTCTTCACGAGCAGGAAAATGACTGAATATATTTTCTTCCTTTGTTTTCAGAATGCTGAATTTTAAGAACCTCTTTGCATAAAAAGTCTGCGTCCTGGGTTCTCCCAATGTCTTGTATTGAAATGCTGCTACTTAGCATAAGCTATGTTAGAAGAGCGGTCTTTGTGCTCATTTATACACCACTGAACAATCAGAAACTATAGTCAGTGCAATTGAAAATTAAGGCCTTAACTATTAACTGCATACGTAATATTGCCTAAGTACATGCATTTTTTTATTACTTTTTAGCATATTTTTAATTATTTTCTACATAAAGTCTTATTTACATTCAGGTCAAGGAGCAGTAATTGAAACCAGCCAGAGATCAAAAGAGGATCATGCCTAATTCCATACCTGGAATGAAAAAAAAGGTTGTCCCATACAAATTCCAGTTACTCTTTAAATAAACTGGGAACTATGAAATGAACATTAGAGTTGGGATTTTAAATTGTAGAAAGATTTTTTGATACTTTGGGTCGACAGAGACTGTTTGAGGTAACAGTTCTAAATATATCCAGAGTAAACTAAATCACATACCATAGCAACTAGCAATCATTGCTACCTCATCTTTGATTCAGTGTCAAACATGAACGTTATTATTGTTTTAATACGACCACTACAATATACATATTCTACATATTCAGAAAAGCCCTCATATTTAAAAATATATTAAATATATTAAGCCCTATACTCTATATTAATTATTAACAAAGTATAAAATGTTAATAATTTGTATTAACAGCAATATCTGTTCAAAAGTATTTTTTCTATTCAGCACAAAGAGAGACCAATGCTTATCTGAGACGTTTAATTCCAAAGCATTTTTATATAGACTTTATTGAAACAAATGGGGCTGCAAGAATTCAGCACATTTGTTGCATTTGTATTTTATTTAATTGTTAGGCATTTGACCATCCCTTAACAGTTAGCTTCCAAATGATGTGTGTTTTTGTCCATTTGGCCATCCAACGATGTGTTCAAAGAAACTGTTTGAAAATACTCATTATTGTTAGTTCGATTTGGCACCGACAGCAAAAGGAAGGAAGCCACACATCACCCTGATGTAAATGGAGCAGCAATATTTTCTCATGGGTTCAACATCAGCAGTTCAATATCCCATTGATCACAAGAAACCGCTGAGCAAGCCCTCAAAGCTTATTCTTGAAGGAAATTTGATGCAAAGTTGTAAATGATTGTAAATGGCCCAGGGAACCACTGAGATGCAATAAACGTAAGCCTTACCATTTAGTCCATAGGGTAAGGAAGTGTCCATTAGAGAAGAAGTGTGCTAAAGATTTACCTTCACCATCTGGCAGTCTTTGGGACCCGTGCTCTCTCTCCTCATTACCACACTGCTCACTGGCAATTTACTTGTTGTTGTGATCCTGGGAACTTTTGGGATGTCCTTTAGGAGAGGAATATAAAGAAACAGAATGTTACATGGTGGAAAACAAGGAGGAATTGAGATTAAAGAAAAAGTGGAAAAACAGGAGAGTGTTTGGGTTAAAATCTCCAGACGGTTTATTATAAAACTCAGACAGTTTTCTACATGGATCGACTCACTGCCTCTCTCTGTGATCTACTGTACATGAGTGGATTTAAATTCAGAGCACACCGAGCTCACTTCTGCAAGTGGTTTCCTTTTAAAAATGCTTCAGTCTTGCAGTCAGAATCCATGACAAACCACTGCTGAGCTAATGTCCCATGACTAAGCATATATATGTATATGTATATAGAAAATATTGTCAACAAAATGCCACAATTTGTTTTGTAGATTACAACAGTGGCTCTTTAATAACACCCACCTAAGTGCAAATGAATTCCTCATTCAGCATTACAATACCAAAGAGGACTTTATCCTCTAATTAAAATCCCTGAGCCAAAATAAACCTGGATAAACACTAATACAATGGAAGGTATATTAGAGCTAATTATGAAGCTGGAAATGAAAGTATTAGTGGGAGCAGGCCTTGTTCTCATTGTTTTCCCTATGAAATGTACATTATGTAGTATTGTAAACAAACACAAACCATTTTTACAAAATCAACTATGCAGCACATAAAATTTCCCCCAAGTTTAGCATTTGTTTGTACATACAGCATGTATTTGGACTATTGGCACACCTAAAATGCAATGGCCGCTCAGTTGACCACTAAACGCAATGGCGGCTCATCAGTTAATTGCATGCATATGTAATTGTTTGTTTATATTTATTTTAGTTTCAAAATTTTTATAGTAATATAGTATACAATACAATACAATACAAGGGTGTACAATAGTACAGTCTTCACATGATCCATGTTTACAATTGTGATTTTTATTTTACAAATTTCCAAAAATGTATTTTTAACTGAACCTCTGACGTGATTTAGGCTAAGCTAGACCAACCCAGTCTCAATCTGAGGCATCAATATCTGACGCATCGGAGCCAGAGCAATGCAACTTTATCTTTGTGAATTTTTGTATTAATCTTAATGACAGAAGCAAAACGGTGAAGAACGTTTCTATTTGAATGGGAAGATTTATATTTTTTTTTTGAAAGAAATGGAAAACCATTCTGCCTGATATGCCAGACTACTGAGGAGTACCAGGTGTCTCACTGAGTCGAGTAACAAAAATTATATTTAATAAAATAATTATGTAATAAGACATATACATTTATAAATATACTTTTATTTTGGTTCATTGTGCTGAACAGGTTCGCCACCCCTGATATAGTACAAACTGTGACTTTCCAGCAAGCCTGAAGAACAGTTCTCCAGAAATAGAACTCGACACACTGCTTCAAAGGGTCTCTAACTAAAAACTAACAAACCATTAAGAGTTTTACTTTCTGAAATATGTGCAAAAATGTTAATATTACAAAACAATAGGACAGCTAAAGCAATAACGCAATAAAGAGACAGACGATGCACTTCTCTGAATAGCCCATAACAGCTGATATGTAGTCTCTATAAACCAATTTACGGAACTAGAATGGGAAAAAATACAGATTTCAGAGAAGCTCGTAGTAAAGCTCCTCACAAGTCCTGATGGCAGATGAAATAACTGCTGCTGTTGTAACAAACTCCAAACAGTCTCTGAAGTGTCTCTCTGGAGGAGTCATGATTAAACAATAATCAGCTTAGGGACTCTCTGCTCCTCAGAGTGAATGAAATAGAATATGACACACTTATTGCTTCCCCATCACAAATCAAAGCGATACACCCATAGAGGGGCCAGGTTTTGCTGAGCCAATTTCCACATACATTTTGGTATCAACATGAGTACTATAATGCACAAACTTGAAACAATATGATATAGCACACAGGTACAGAGCATAGTGGAAAAACACTTCTTTTAGCTGGGGATTCAAGGGAAGAAGCTTTCAAACCAGTTGATGCTATTAAAGTAGCTGCTAACTATTTCACCTGTGAACAAACATATGAATCTTTAATAATGGCACAACTCATCAAAAATGCTGTGTTATATTTCAATTCGAAACAGCTCTTTAGTGGAGACCAACAATGCTAATGCAAAACGCCCTTGGCCATTGTAATGAATTAATAAAAGAAGGGTTTCAAATCAGAGATATTTGCACAATATAAAGCTTTAGTTAACCGGCTTGCCTTCATATGTTCACACAAGCTCATTAAGGGATGTTTGGTGGGGATACCTGCAGGGAAAGTACAGAGGTGTAATATTTCTGTATTTAGTTTATTCAAAGTGTCAGTTAATTAGCTTTTAAACTGTTCATCATTCATTTCCATGATTTCAAGCTTTGCCATTCATTGGTGTCTTGCCCTCAGCTGCATTTACATTGACGCTGAGTATAAAGATCAATACCCTTGGACACATTTCACAAAATATATTGAAGTGCTGTAAATGTATTATGTGGAATGCTTTAGGCAGCACTTGTCATGTTAGGATTGATCAATTCTGCATAAAAAGTGAGAATGAAAGAGTTTCGGAACCAAATTTACAAGGCAATATGAAAAATATGCATAAATAAATAAGTAAATAATGTGAAAATAGTTAACTTAAAATATCATGCATGTCCTCTTAATGTGCCCCTCTAATCCGCAGCTTGAACACACTTTATTTTTGGTTATGATTCAGAAATAAATTATAATGAATTATTAAAACTGTCATGTAATGCCTTAGGTAACCATTAATAAGCGTTAAACTTATTAATAGTTAGTTAATGTTTAATGTACGCTATAAATAAAGGAGTAACAGTGGCTGAAATTACAAATTATTTCAGCATAAACAAGTAAAAACTTAAGCTGATTTATTAATTTAGAAAGACATAGTTTTCTAAAGATTCCCATTGT
This sequence comes from Danionella cerebrum, assembly GCA_007224835.1. Classification (NCBI taxonomy): domain Eukaryota; kingdom Metazoa; phylum Chordata; class Actinopteri; order Cypriniformes; family Danionidae; genus Danionella; species Danionella cerebrum. Next base: position 172,346 of record SRMA01025333.1, read on the forward strand.
TCATCTTCTATTTTGACAGAAATGTAATAAATTGATTAAATTGATTTGACAGGCTTCAAACTAAAAATATGCAAATGATTTACATCAATTGTTGTGACAATTTACCTATTTCAGCATCCAATGATTAATGTGACATTTCTTAAAGACAAATAGTAAACTAGCAAAAAATCTGCCGATGGGGAAAGCAAGATTTTTTAAAGTAGCATAAATGCCTAGCTGACAACAAATGATGATGAACTGTATGTAGTCAGAAGAGCTCAACAAATTTCATTATAACAAATAAATATGTCCTTAAATCAAGTTAGTGACAATACAGTTTGGAATTAAATTAGAAATAGTTACTAATATTTTAGGGAAAACAGCATTAATTCAAGATGCTTCATTAATACCCAATATAGAGTATGCGGTCTTAAGACAAGAAATTCTTGCTTAAAATGGGCCTTTTATACTTTATTTTTGGTTTGATTTTTGCATTTATTATAGAAGTATAGTTGGAGTCACACTGTGAATTTATTCACTTTTTCTTAATTCGAATTCTGGTCGTTCTGCAAACGCATTGTTCACAGACCTCGACTGATTGTTTTTGGTTTAGAAGAAATATTAAAAAAGCATTAACTTAAGAATGCTAGTGCTTAGTACCCAGTACCATGAAATACTGTATGGTTTTAAAACGTCATATTTTTATTTTACTATAGCTTTCATATAATATTTGTTACATATTTAGTTTTGGGAAAAACAGTATTACAAGGACATAAGAAGTATTAAAACAAGGACTAGTCTTTAAAATAATCATAAAACATGAAAAACCTAAAATTTGAGTGCTTAAAATTTAAATGCAGAATAAACAAAATTATTGAAAAACTGATATGAACCAAGATCATTTGTGCTTAATCATTGACATACTTTATGAAGTTAAAACCAGAAATAACTTCCTTGTTTTAAAATTCTTTTTAACAAGCGTTTATTCTTGTTGCAAGAAATCTTACCCAGTCAAATTTGCTATATGTTGAGTCAAAGTTTCTTGTTTTAAGATTCTTGTTTTTATTTATTTATTTTTATTTTTTATTTGTTTTTATTAAAAAAAAATAATTGAAAAAAAATTATAGTTTTATAGTGGCAAAAAAGTTTGTTTTACAAAGTGACAAAGTGTCTTAATTCAAGCAAATATACGATCAGAATAAGCTTTCTTTCTTTTCATGAACATTTAAGTCATAATTATAATGAAAAGTGAATTGGATTCTGTAAAAGTGACAGCTCTTCCGCTCAGTTTGAGTGGAGGAAAGTGATTTTTGGACAAAAAATAACTAATTTAACATTACATCTATACAGAAGGTTCATTTAAAATCTTGCTGAAAGGCATTAGGTGAAACCATTGTAAAGAAATGGAAACATATAAAAAAAATAATATGTGAAGCTGCTGGCTTTAGTCAGTTTTCTACATATTCCATTTTCAGAAACCAATATCTCACCAGCTTCTACAAAACTGTTTTCCTTAAAAATAAAGGGAGGGGGAAAAAGCTGAAGGCTGAAGCTGTGTTGTATGAGATCTTTTGATGTTCTCTAATAGTGTTCAGAGGAGATTTTTCACTTATGGACTAGAGTAGTAGAGGATAATCAAAAGCACGACTCTGTCCTCTGGGTAGTGCACATCAACATTGAAATTCTTAGCAATACTTCTTAGCAAAGCTAAGTGGTTTACGTCATCTTGGGGGAAAGAAATCTCACACATGGGCTGCTAAAAAAACCAAGCAATGGTAATGGTTTAGCAGCAATGAGAGAATCTTTCACACCTACAGTGCAAAGTAAATGTTTTTTGAAGATAACAAAAAATACTTTTTGAACAGCCCACTTTTTGTATACCGAGAAGGAAAAATTTTGTTCTGTTTTTATTGTCATTAAAAATGCATTGTTAAAAAGTTAGAAATAGATTTGTATTAATACGAGTGAAACAAGTAATCAGAAACATGGCCAAGCACTGGGTGGCTTTTTGCATTCACAGACTTCAGATACTTCTTGCAGTTACTCTTCTGAAATTTTGCTGGTTTGAGAATCCGATGATGAGGATTGGGTGCTGGTTTGTACACCTTTGATTTGTGAGGATTTATTCTTGAAGGCTTTTTTTTGGCATCCAATTCAAAGATGTATATTTTGCCATTACTGCAAAAATCTTAAAAAAGTGACAGAAAACATCTGTTATGTTTATATCAAAAGTGTTGAGAAAAGGAAAAGACAGTCCTCCCAAAAAGCAAAGACAAGGTGAAAACAATGTGAAAATTATATGAAAAAACCTCTCCTAAACCCTGTACACTGTTCCAAGCACTTTTTGTTCCCCTGTGCTTTGTTTTGTTCCAGAATTTTGAAAAACATAGACCATCTCACAGGTCTTGTACTTACAAGGGTTATCCATTCTTTTCATTACTAGATGGCTCTGATGGCACCGATTTGGGATCTGTAAAACGAAACTGAAGGACGTTTGCGCAAATTCTCTATTTTTATTTTTAATTACCTTGCAAATTATCTCATAACTCTTGTAATGCTAGTTTCAGGCAAGAGGTTCTCACCCAAGTCTAGTTGTTAAGTCCCCTTAGCAGAAAAACACCCACAAAAACAAAACATTTCTGCAATAACGTTTAATGCAAGATGGGCTCATATGCTCATTCCAACTCCCCCAAACATGCCAAGTTGAGTTGATGCCAAACAATTTGATTCTGGTACCAGTTGTTTTCTTGGTGACTATGGCCCATCTGGTTCTGGTTCTGGCTTGGCTCCTAATGACTCAGATTATCAGCAGTAGCTTCAGACTGAAAGGGGTTGTGAATTATGTCCATCCAATATCAGGGATGCTTAGGGATGGTCTTCAAGCCTATTCCTGTGCTACAATATTGTCCTTGGACGGCATCTTTAATCTTTGTTACTGTGATAGAAAATTATTTTGAATCCTATTGTTCTGAGATAGCCCAGCAATTGGCAAACAGGAAGTTACATCACAACCAGGACACTTTAAACGAAGTTGACTGACATACATCTGCTTATCTTCTGCTGTCCCTGAAGGAGAGACATGCAGCAGGTCGTTTTCTCAGGAATTTCCCTTCCCCCTTCCTTATCTTACTCCTTTCTCTCTCTCTCTCTCTCTCTCTCTCTCTCTCTCTCTCTCTCTATGTAGTTTTTTTTTAGTTATAAAGTGTTCTTTTCAAAAGCAAAGAAAAGCAAGTCTTTTAAAGCTAATAAAGAAGCATTTTCTATGATATCTTCTCAAACCTTGCTTCCAGGGTCTTCCGATAATTTGGTTACATTACCTACCACACACACCCAGAGGACAAGATTATTTAGGGACCAAATACTTTTTTTCATTTTCATCTGAAAATGCCTTTTTTGTATGACTTTGCTGTAATTTATTAAGCATGGATTGATCATTCCTGCATGTGGGCAAACGCTCAAAACCTCCAATGGCCAAATGCTCCTTTCCCTCACAGTTTTATGTGCATGGACAACTACGATGATATGCTCGGAAAAGTGAAGTCATAACATATCACAGACACAGTGAGTATGTGTACATTATAAAAGCGTTTTTTTTTTTAAATATAAATTTTTCATAAACACTTTCTCTTTTATCTCAAAACATTAGCTTTGTTGAACTTTAATGCTGTGAAAAAAGATGCACTGTGCACTGACTCAGCGCTAAATGACATCAGTTCTGCCATATCACGGATAGTCTGCCCTCATGGCTACACTCCTACATTAAAAGGAAGTGGAAACAAGGGTTTGGTGCTTGCTCATAGTAATTATGTGAAATTTCTTTTTAAAATAGTCTCCTGTTCTGCTGAAAATACAGTCAAATACTTTAATAATGAAGAGAATTCATGAATAAATGAGAAAATGATCAGGTATGGTCACAGATGGTCTGAAATATTCTCCATCAGACTGATTGTGTAGCTCTTTACCTTTGCATGTGGCTGCTGAAAAGTAACTCTGGAGCTGTTGAGCAGGGCAGAATACCTCAGCAGGTTTCCGGTGGAGGCTTGAAATCTGTGTAGACTTGCTGTCTGGCTCTGAAGAACTGATGAGAAGCAGATATGTACCGTATCTTTCAAGGCTTTCAGTTGTGAATCCTGCAAATGACAATCCAAACAAATATTAGAGTAACCCTCAAACTAATGAACAATTTGCACCATAGTTATAGTCGAAATTGAAAGGTTCCTAGGCTCAGTAGTAGGGGTGTAACAATATAATCTCCTTATGATATGATGCATACCTCAATATTAACAGTAGAAACATCTTTTTACCAACTATTTATATTACGAACATCATTGAAAGCTTTTGCTACAACAAAACTAGGGTAGGGTCTAGTTGAATTTGTTCCACTTGGGGGCAGTCCTAATGTTTACATTATGTCATCTTTTTACTCTTAGTAATGGAGAGAGCTAAACTTACAATCTTTCTTTTTTAAAATGTGAGTAAAGGATAACTCCTAGTGAATATTACATGAAACAAGAAGACAAGGTAAAGAAGTTTCAGAAGTGACTAGAATCACAATCAAACCAAGAAGCAAATGCACTTCAGCTCCTAGACAATATCTTATGATATATTATTATATTTAGTAATATGAAGTGATCTTTTTAATTCTCACCTTATCAAGTGCTGCTTTTTCCAGATTTTCTTTGGCTACTTTAAGTTTATTCTCCAGGTCCATTAACTGCTGACCCTGAAAAAAAAACGAGAAAAATCTTTTAATAATCTAACAAAAACAAATAACATATTTCCTTATAACTGCAAACTTTTTTGTTTTTATTTGATTTACATAATGTACATGTCTTACATAATAGACAAATAAATAGACCATCCCACACTTTGGTTCATTAAATTGTAGTTTTGTATTTTATCATTATTATTCATCTGCAGTGTCTAAGCAAATTTAATCAAACCCATTCTTTCAAAAGAAAAACAGTTTAATTCTGTTCTTTCCATTTTTTGCATATGGAGATGGCTTATTTCCGACATAATCAAAAAGAGCATATTTTTCTGCTAGACTTATCTTTTAACATTCTTCTGGTGCCCAGAACTTATATAATTGGTTTTCTGATTGAGCACAATGGCCTTCGTTCGGGCAGAACTAATGACCTGCCATCGGTATGTCATTACTTCAATTTCGGAAATATTGCCATATGACGGATGCTGAGTGTGCACCCATTACCAGACTCATTTATATATGAACAGGTGACAGGAAATGCCACAACCAGCATGATTTGCAAATGCTATCTGTTTGAATGCTGCATGGGATATTAAAGAAATTCATTATTTACAGAAAAAAAAAACATTTTAAAGACTTTACGTTTGAAGGTAAAGCATCCAGGGTAAAACACAGCTTCATGATCACAGTAATGTAAAGTGAAGCAAAAGTTCCGAAATGAACACATGATTATTGTCAGTACACAGTAAAATCCACAGTGGTAAATCAACACTTCTGGTGTTATGTGTGTGTTTTTGTTTAGCGTTGACAATCTGAGCTTGCTTTTGCTGGACACATGTGCACAGAGCAGGTGCACTGGATGGCACACTCTCCCCACAGTTGATTGCACCCGAGCTGTTCTCCATCCTCGCTGGACACCATGTAAGGAAGAGACTGTGCGCTTCCTACATTGTTGCGTCATGAGAGCTTTCACTGAAGTCTACTTGTGAACTGTTTTCCATAGACAAATGCCAGGTATGTGCAGAGTTTGAGCCACTCTTTTCCTTTGCTATCCTTGTTACTTCTTGAACAAATTCATATTTCATGAGTTTACCACCCGGGCCTGCCTTGTAGAGTGAGCATGAAGTGGCAAATACTGATGTACAAGGCAAGCTGTCCAGACATGGATCATATTCGTGTTATACCCCCAAGTGAAGAATTTGGAGGAGAAAGCTAGGTGAATATTGGGGAATTGGGGATGAGGTAAGGCGGGCTTAAATGCTACCTTGGCTTCACAGATAATTTGGGAACAGATGCCATGCCCTGATTGATTCTCCCAAAATTCATGACATAAATGTCACTTAACCCTTAGAAGTCCTTTTTGCTTACTTTTTTGTGGAGTTATTGTGTAATGTGATGAAAAAATACTTGTTTGATAAAAAAAAAATGTATAAGAAGAAGCTCTGGTTGTACTAATAAATTATATCAAACATTGTCACAAAACAAAACAGCCAAAACAAAAAACTGTTTCTTGAAACCAGATATTTTAAGAGTTATGCGTCATTAATAATAAATATGTTGTATCTTCTCATAGTATAATAGAGATCAGGCTCATGAATAATTAAAATACAGATGAGTCATAGACAAAGTTGCAACAGTTCCTGAGAATTTTTTTTTCAAACAGGAAGTCAGAAATTGCAGACAAAAGATAGAAATGAAACAATTTTTGCCAAAATTAAATGTGACAGACAATTCGTTTCTCCTTAATAAAGCTCAACGCAAGTAAATCTATCTAATATAATATTGTTTACATCGTATCATGGCTCTTTAAAGATAATTTATTTTAGCAAATTGTAAAGTAGTAAAAAAACAAGGGTTAAAGTCTCTTTCACACCTGTGTTGTGTTTTTTGCTCATTGTTGGTTGTATAGTTTTCCAACTCGTGCATTTTACTGTTTCAGTTGTTTAGTTAAAGTTGACGAATACAAATTAAAATAAAATAAAGGTGCCATATTATGCAAAATTGACTTTCTGACATTCTCAGCATTTTTTGTGTTGTTTTCTCATCAAAAATCAAGTTTTATTCGGAATGTTTCATGCATGTTTGTGTAATCATAGATTCCTTTTTTGTGAGCTGAAAATGGCTTGATGATCATGAAATAAATTTTATATATAAAATTAAAATTTATTTTATATATAAATTTATTTTTTCTATTGTTACCCTCTCTAAACCCATCATGACCTGCCCTTGTCTCTTATCACAGGAAGACCTCCACACACTATATTTTCCTGTGCCACTTCCACTCTTTTTAGTTATTATCATTCCTTCACAGCGAGGGTTTTGAGAACAGACACTCTCCTGTGAGTTTGGCTGCCACTTTGGGTATTCAGCACTTGGCACTCATCTCCACCTCCCATGCTTTTTGGAACACAGCCCCTTCCCTTGCCTCTACTCCTGCAGTGTGCATTATAACCTACCCCAAGTCTTTGTTAAGAGAGAAAGCAATGCTCTTTTTCATAAGCACTAAATAATCTTTTTATAGTGGAAGTACTAAAACAAGGACATTTGTGCTTTTAGAAAAACCTGCTTCAAATTTGACAGATTTCTCTGTTTCAGACATGTATATAGTGAATGAACAAATGTAATGAAAAACTGATTAACATGAACATTTGTGCAGAATCATTAACATACATAAGAACTTTAAACCAGGAATAACTTCCTTGTTTTAAGCATTTTGTTCATAAAATCTTACAAAGTCAAATTAGCTTACCCCATTGTCATATTTTTGGCTTAATCAAATAAGATTTTAACTACATCCAAGCATTTTCTGTGTCCTGAGAGGGGTGTTTTTAAGAGTACTTAAGTGTAAAATTTAAGACTGTAGTTTTAAGTTTAGTTCCAAAATGAAAGCTTGTTTTATAAAGTTCAAGCAGGAATATGTAATCAGAATAAGCAAGAAAATGTAGGTAATATTTTCTCAAAATAAGCTAAATAATATACACCTTAAACTCTAAACTAGAAAATAAAAATCTAAGATATTTAATCTATATTTAAGCATGTTGAGCTTCAGCTGAGATTTCCGTTCTTGCAGTGTAGCCTTTTTTTTTAAATAGGCATGATACATTTAACAAATGTTAGCATGTCCTCGCAATTATGAAGCGCTCATTTTAAAGTTGTGTGCTTTGAATGAAACTAAAGTGTTTATACAGTATGATGGCACCAAAGGCCAATGTGCTAGAAATATCAGCTGACATTTTCTCACCTAACAGTGCAAATAAGAGAGGAAAGGTCAAACTACAAGGCAGCAAAGGTCAGCGTTTTTTATGGAAATCCTCACACTCATCTCACAAGAAAAGGTCAGAACATTCAATTAGAATGCACATATTAATCTGTTGTATTTTGGCCAGAAATACAGATGATTGGGTCTGGGTTCTTTTGAGGGTGAAATTCACAATGTTTAATTTTGCAGTGTTGTCCATGTGCAGCACTGGAAGATCTCATTCAGATCAAGAGGCTTGTATTTGTAAAGTCTTTAAAGTGCAGGTTTTTCAGGAAGAAAAGTACAGAGGAAGACTCCCCTTTTCAAGAATGGCCTTAAATCCGAGCACATCATGCATGAGTACGGTAAAGGTGCATCTTTGTTTGCTTCTTACCTTGAAAATTAAATCCTTTTTGCCATACCTCAGCTCTTTCAGTTGGGCTTGGATTTTTTTCGACTGCAAAGTGTAGATAAGAAATAATGCATGTTAGCTTATTCAAAAAGTAAAATTGGTTTACATTATGCTATATTTTTATGTGCCCCTGTGAAGTGTCTCTTTGTGAACACTTGCAGGAAGGGTTCCAATGTAAGGAAGAGCGAAAAAAAAAAGTCTTGCTTTAAGTGGACTGCAGGGTAGACTGGATGACGCATTAACACATCAACAGGCAGGCACACATTCACACAATAACACTCTCTGGCTTTGGCGTTGTCTTGGCTTGCTGCCTGTGGATTCCTTCCACAGTTGTAAACATTTCACAGACACACGCATACACACATCTCTAACTGTGTATCCACTAGAATCTCTCAGAAACTGCAGTGTACATGCTCTCCACAAAACTAATGAGAGCGTATCTTTTTGCCCACAGAAAATTGGATTGCTACCTCACTTCCAGATGTTATGTTTACGACGACCAGAAAGTGAAGTCCTTATGGTTATTTCTGAATCTGGAAACTACCTAATATATAATATGCTGGAGATTTTCTTTAGTGCTAAATCAGCATATTTAAAAAAACAACAGTCATGTGTGTTTGTTATTTTGAAATGACGCAATAATAATGCAAACTCACACAACCCTTGGACATAATCAAACAAATGTTAGCATGAATGTTACATAAATAAAAATGTTAGAAAAATACACCCCTGGCCACTTATAACATCTCCCTAGCAACCAAACTGTTTACCATAGCAAACTGATTTTCTGAACTCTATCTAGGCTTTTGTAAATGATAAAGACAGAGGTCTTGGTTTATATAACTTATAGTGACTTTATATATAATATTATACTATGTCCCCTCCATAGCAACCTGGATGTTTACCATAGCAACCATTTTGTCATTTAATTATCTCAGCTAAGGAAAATCACAGAGAGATAGGGGTTGGTTTAAATTTATCAAATGGGCATGGAGAACCTTGTATCGAATCACTGACTCCTCCATAGCAACCAAAATTCTACCCTGGCAACCATTCGATTTTGCTAATAAAACACTTCTAAATGACACTTTTACAAGCCTACATCAAAATTGGTGTATAAATATAGTTCTATGTATAGTATAAAGTGTATTTTGTGCTAAGTCATAATGCTTTTGTGGCATTTGTCACTGTACAACAGTTCAGCATGACCTACCTCTTCTGAATGAACATCACAGAGCATGCTCCCAGACAGAAGCTTGTTCTTTAAGCTTTTATTCTGCAAGAAAGAAAGTTAGAATAAATAGAGATATTCTGTCCAGACAGCTTTGCAAAATCATGCATGAAATAAGTCCAGACATCTTGGTTTATCCAGGTAAATACACTTTGCTAAATGGTAGTTCTGTCTCTGAACACCAAGGGAGGCTTCAGTGGTTTCCATTGAGTCGATTTTGACAGTTCCCTCACAAGCTTATTGAAGCCCAAGGTGACCCTGGAGTATATGCCTCATTTCTGTAATAACCTGCAGTGGATGTCTTTATGGAAATGGATGATGGTAGATTAAGAATCAATACAGAAATGATGGTGCCGCTGAGTTCAATCTAGTGCTTTCACCACCTACCCTTTTTACCCCGTTCTTTCTGTCTGTGTTCCTTTGCTTTTATTTTTCTCTTATTAGGACTCTCGCCACTTCCATTTTTCTTTCCTTTTTTTCTCACTGTGTACTCTCAAACCCTCTGTTGCATTCTTTTACCACCAATGTCACCCTGATTTAGACCCACCATGAGAGCGCAGGCCTTTTTCTAAATTGCTTCCCCAGAAATTGACTGAAATTGTAGTGCAGAGAGGCTGTGTGTATGTCTTGTTCATACCATTATTGTTCTTATCTATTGCACAACTGTATGAGAACCCATTTTTATCCAGGTGAAAGTAATTGTGAAAATATTTTCTCAAGCAAGACTGAGGTTGAGTTCCACGTCAACCATTTAGCGCTCTGTTTCACATGTTCATGTGAGGCAAAGGGGTGCCCCAATTCTTTTATCAATAATGTTACACAATGGACTAATGTAAGGCATGTCAAATTATCATTTTATTGTGTTTATATGTTTAAAAGTGTCAAATCTACCAGGAGAAATGTATTTACCGATCCTTCAAATAGGTTGGACAAATATGGCTTTGTAGGGGTATCCCAAATAATTGGGGTATATTATCAGGTATATTATCATATATTATCAGCTTATATAAAAGGGATAAGCATAGGAGAAGGGGTAAAAGTGAGAGGAATGGAACTAAGCTTAATGTTTTGTGTTTTCTTTTAAGTTGTGTCACAATTATTTTATCTTATTTATTCAGTTATTTTTTGTTTTGCGTCATGGCCTAGTGACTAGCACGCAGGACACATGTATGTGTGGTTGCACTGGGCGACTTATGTTTGCATCCCAAGCTTGACGCCTACTAGTATAGAAATAAATTGTTTATTTTTATCAATTTGTATAAAATACATTATTTTCTAGATAAAGAATGAGAAATAGCTGTTCGTGAGCTTCCTGATGAGAGTTCACCAGAATACAAATTGGAATTAGGAAATTGGAAGCTAATCTCAATTAACAGGTCAAATTGAAAATGTAATAAAAAATTGGAAACATTAGCATATAAAAATAGGGCTTGTTAATCATGCTCAACCTTTGTGATCGCTAAATGATTGTCCAACTATTACACCTTTTATTCAATTGAGGAAACAATTCATAGTGTGCATAAACGGTCAGTATGTCATTCATTCAACCAAGTGTTTGACAGTAAAGTTCAAAACAGCAAAGCTTTTATCCCAGCAGAACCATTTCTTTTCAGAATATGACTGCAGCTTTCACCAATAAATTATCACGGGGCGGCTCTACAGGCCCTTTTCTGCATTTACCATAATTACAACACCATGCTGTGCACTGCTGGGTGAATGTATATAATCGCTGCTGGGCCACAGAGGTGTTACATTAAAGTCAATATGAGTGAAAGGTAAAGAATGAAAAGGGAGTTGGAAAGAATTGAAGGGGTCTTCCAAGAGTAAGGGAAAGTAAGTGCATGGGGTAATGAAGCAGAATAGCATTTCTGTGTGACTCAATGGGGTGGAATCCGCTGAGTGTCAAATCCACACTCTTGGATCTGTACCCTTCTTGTGGAAGAACAAGTGCCCAAGACTGTAAGAAAAATGGCAGCTGTCATTAAAAGTGACACCAGGCCACCCTGCTACATACAGAAATGACACAGGGATCTACTCAAGCAGATAGGGCAAAGAGCAGTCAAGTCAAAGAAATGCTCATTTCTGATTTTAAAAAGACAGCCTTAAAGTGACAAAAACAAGACACTTTATATATGTTTCTCCAATCGTGCAAAGTCTTTAAATATATAAAAATACACACTCAACCAGACGCACACATATATAAATATAATAATTGGGGCTTGATCACTGAAGGTGCCTAGAACCCTATTGTGTTTTGCTGAAAATATCCCCTTTTACTCGTGTCGTACTTCAACTGAATACTCCTAAAGATCGTTTCTGTTCACCTCTAAACTCCATCCGTCTAATCTTGCAGGATGTTAAATTGCAGGATGTTAATTTGATCAGGTTCATATTTGCCATTTATGTTAACAGTTGCATCTACAGTGTACTATCAAAGTTATAGCGCCACCATAGGAAATACAACATTGATAATTTTGACATATGCAGCAAGAATATTAGCCAAAAATATAATAGAAAAATATTCGGACTCAATCATCGCGCCACCAGGGGGTCATGACACCATATCCTCATTACAGATTGGTCGTAGTGCACATTGCAAGAAACTGGCCACCGAGAGGCAATGGAGATGGAGGTGCTCAAGAAGTATTGCATACTTTATGATTTCATAATGTCCCTTTCTTGTTTAGGTAATTCAGTCCTCTACCTAAACATAAAGAATTTAAACGCTTCTGCTCAAATGAAAGTCTCAAAAAATATCATATTATTAAAATCTTTTTAATAATTTTCCACAACAAATGGTCCAGAGTCAAAATGTCAAATTCACAAGTTCAAATGTTCATATCATGAGTATCATTCATTGATTTTCAATTTAAAAATCAAAGCCAAATCAAAATCAAAGCCAAGAATGAATTGTCTTTTAATTGGATTTTTAAAAATATGAAAAAATTGGTTTGGTTTTCATTATTTATTATTATTCTGTACTCAAACAAAAGCAAAAACATCACTTTTCGTTTTTTTTTTTCATTCTATACATGAATCAAATGTTTGTGTCTGTGTTGGGAGCTTGAGTGGGAACAACTGAAGTAATGGCAATGAACAGAAAGGCAACTCAATTTAAGATTTATTCCATGCTTTCTATGCTCGTGACTAAGTGCATGGAACAGATGGGAACGAGAAGATTTTGCATGAGTGTGATGAAGTCCACTGAGGAGTATTTTTCTGTCAAGTAAAGGATGACCAAAACAGCCATCATATAAAAACTTATAGCTAAGGGGAAAAGTGCCGGATAAAAATTAAAGACTACACCACATTTCAAAACTGCACATATGTATGCTAAAGGGTGGCAATTCAAGAAACAAGCTGTTTTCTTACAAGCGATGGATGCTCATGGTTTTTGTTTTCTGCAGAGAATAGAGGTGTCTACAGTTTCCAGTGCCTAGTGTCCATTAAAGCAGACAAGAAATTCTCACTATGTATGATCTCAAAGAACAATACAAAATATTTTTTTTCATTCAGAATAAAGAAATTGAAAGCTAAGCAGTGACAGCGTCTATTTGGTGGAACTGTACAGCAAATTTGAACCTGAACCTGGAGAATACTATGTATATATATATATATATATATATATATATATATATATCAACAGCAACTCAACCTCTTATAAGAAAAAAGTACCTCCTGCTGAAGGTCTTTGATGATCTTGGTTTTCTTTTCCATCTCCATCTTTAAGTACTTTATCTGGGTGGAAAGAAAAGGTCGAAATGAACAGTCTGTACAGGCAAAAACATCATAATTTTAAACATATAAAGTACAGCATGTCAAGGCTTGTAGTCTCACATATTATTTCTACTTATAAGCAATATTTATACTCTCTAATGTTGAGAAACGTAAAAATTATTAATGATTAATTAGGCTTTTCTGACTTCTTCTGCTCTTCTTAAATGTAATATTCAAAGAGTTTAAATGAAACATTTGTCTTTTATTAGGTCATATCTCGATAAACAATGAATGTTATACAAGGAATATTTATTTTAATAATCATAATTAATGCTTTGTACATACATTAATGAAGTAATAATAAATTGCATTATTCAGATTATTTCAATCTGAACTGTTGTATTTATATGAACTAAAGACACGTTTGTAATATTAAACAAATTTGCAATCTCACGATAACCTTTTTCTGAAAAGTGTTACAATGCAAAAACAGTTAATAGTTATGTTAGTAATAGTGTTGCTAAGCTGAAACGCATTCTATCAAATCATTATTAATTTGAATTTTCTCACAGAAATTGTCACAGAACACCAGGCAAATGCACTTGAGTTTTGTTGCAAAATGCCTTAAATTAATTTTGATGAAATTAAGTAAAAATGTGTTTTATTTAGCAAAAAAAAAAATTTAAGTTCTGTTCTAAACTTTCAAAAAGCACCTCAAAGTCATACAAACACAAAAATTTTAAATCCAGATGAAACATGTTAAAGATTTATTTAAAAATAAGTAATTCCATCCTTTATAGCAAGTTTTTTTTTCACAAAAAGCTATAAATCCAAGGCACCTATATAAGTTCTTTTTAAATGAAACCGCTCAAAATACAATAACAAACCACATCAATGTTGAATCGAGTCGTTGGTTCCATAATAGATAGATAGCAGAAACCCACAAGCTGTTTGGAAAAACGAGGACAAACCAGGACTCCCTTACACAAGTATAATATTTTTTTGAAAACGGGTCATTCGAAATAAGCATCCTTCAGCCAATATTGTCAATCTCATTCATCTTTGAATATAATAAACGTGTGGTTTGAGAAGAGCTAAATGTGCTTCACAACTGTCTGAATAACAGGTCTCTAAAAATAAGTAATATTCAAATCCTATTTGGCATCTTTGACCATTCTTCTCTAAAATCTCATTGACTCCTCCACAACAATGTCTCTGCATATTTAATGTTCTCAACAGTAATGCAACCCTTTACCCTATTGAACAGAGATTGTATGAAATGAAAAAAAAAACCATCCCAACACGGCATTTACAGAATACAAATGAGCGAAAGTTTCCCAAAAGAGTCCAGAGCATGATTCAAAACAGCCCAAAAAGAATGAGAAGTGTTTACAGGCCTGAGGCTGAACCGCAACACCAATCAAACAGAACGTTTCACTATTGCTCCTTATTCCTTATTCACCAGCTCAGCCCTGAATGTCAAAGCAGCTCAGCTCACAGACTGAATCTCTCTCTCTCTCTTTCTCTCTCTCTCTCTCTCTCTCTCTCTCTCTCTCTCTCTCTCTCTCTGCCTCCAGTCATAGCAAACATTGAGAAAAAAGGCAAACAGACCTAAACAATGAGTCTGAGCGGCTGTGTGCATTTCCAGACAATCCAGTAGCAATCTACCTGTGGCTGCATTCATTCTGATTAGCACTTTAATTGAACCTAGTTCACGCTCAGCTATTGCTGCTCCTAATGCATAGATTTATTTGCCAATCTCAGATTAAAATAGAGTGTCAACTTGTTTCTCATGTTGTGATTTGAAATGCCTTGTCAACAGGGTGCATCCACAGTATAAATTACAAAAGTTTGCTTTGCTGAATATATATATATATATATTAGGCAAGCGCGTGGTGTCTGTGTGGCTCACTAGCACCACCATAATTTTAAAAGCCCTGCATGGTTTTAAACAGTGCCAGTGTGTCTCTATCACCACCAATTTAGGCCTCTAAATACCGATCAAAAATTTTTGTTTGAAGTTTTGTGTGATAACGCACCTCTATTGAAATTGATGGGCGTCAACAGGACATCACACATCAGACCACGGTGCAGACGAAAAAGAGTTTTGCACTTGTTTTTCTCAAGTAGAATGACAATAAAAGCTACCACTTTTGCTGACGAGAGTAGGATGTAAAACAGTTGCTTGGTGGCAGTCGTCCAAAATTTTCAAATCGACTTCACACAGGAAATGGTGCTCCACAAATCGTCTCTTTTCTCCACATTTTTGTCAAATGTCTCCCTGTGATCAGCCAACAACAGTATAAACTGTTCGACATCCATGATTTTTTTTTTCTATATGTTCTTTGATTTCTTGTCTGGCCCTCTTCTTCTTTCCTGTTTCCCTGAGTGCATTGGTTGAACTGCAAATACCATCTTCAGGCAGGGAGAGTCATTGCGTCAATATTTCCTCAAACCTAGATGAAAAGCACCCTGCTGAAAAACCGTCTGAAGATTTGTACAAATCTTCATTTGGATCGGTGTGTGGAAGCCTCCAAATTAAATAAATCACTCTGCCCTCAGATTAATGCTTCATCAAGTATAATATAGAGTTAAAGACAAGGGTCATGGTTCACTTTTAAAGCAAGTGAAAATGTTGTGTTATCTTTATTTGGTGTCGATTGGTACTTACTAAATAACACTATGGAATGAAAAGATCAGCAAGAGCTGGTGATGTGTTAATTCTCCATGAGTCATTCTTATTCCGAACACTAGCCTCTCTGGGTCTTTCTCTTCAAGTTCAGCACGCAGCTAGAGAAAAGAAACTAGAACCGATGAAAATAATAAAGATTCCTTTCAGAGTCAGAAAGGTGCTTCCCACAGCTTTCCATAATTGTGCCATTCGATGAATTTCCTGGTAATTAGTCCGATTTAAGTTGCTATTGTAAGTATTTATTGTATGCTATTGAGGTCGTACAATAGATAAACTGAATATATACATCTGAATATTTCTTTATAACCCTTAAGAGAACGGTATTAACGTTAAATAAGAGTCAAACTGCATTTAGCCATATCATATAATTGGAGAAATTGAATAGTCATTATTGTGAGACTTCTTTGCCTGTTGCCAAGCTCATCTGATTAGCTTTTTGGATTTATTATATTTCTATGGTTTGAGTTGAGGATTCTCACAGTGGCCTGCTGTTTTTCTGCATGTTCAGCTGCATCGTCCAGTTGTTTCTGAAGAGTCGCTTGCAGAGACTTCATCTCATCCCTGCAAATTAGAGAAAAAAAATGAAAAATACCAAAGGAGAGCCCAAATGGGAATAGTGATCATAATGGCAACTCAAGTGCCTGCTTTACTTTTAAATGTCTAACACTCTAAAGCACAAATGAAGAAATTATGAAAAATTACCACAGCAAAAATTCACTTTTTGATTATGAAAATCTAATAAATAATGAAGCCTTAAAGGGGAACACAATTTTCAATAATCAGAACAATCTAAGACATGGGTCAATGCAAAAATGCAAGACAATATTATGTTAAAATCAGAATGGACGTCAGAATTTTCCATCCATGTACACACACAAGGAATTCTTCTGTTTACATTCGTATTCCGGTGCTGACAAAAACAAACAACAAATGCCACTAGATCTAAAGTATATGTAAGCAAAAACATAAATACAAATACACAAAAAGTCAATGCAATTTAGTAAGAGACAGATCCGATATGCAGAACCAGCCAGAGATCAGAGCCTAGGACTTTTTTAATGACTAGTCACAATAACAGAATACAACAAAGGGGGGATTGTAGTGAATAGCTAAACTACCAGAAGATAAATGAATACAGAACTTTAAAGGAAAGAATAGACTTAACAGAAACAGGAAAATGTTCCTCAGATACACTATGCATGTTCTGGGGTAAGTGTGATACAGAACTTACAAAGATAAAACACAAAATGAGGATTTTAAGTGGCACTGAGTTAACAAGCAGCAAACATGCGCAGAGGTTTAGATCCTGATCAACTAATGATCCCTGCCTGTGTGAGCAACATCCAGTAGTGTACACACATAAAAACACAAGCCGAATAAACAGTGCATTAATCTCCAGCCATTAACCAGGTAACAATGCAGTGGGTAAAAACAAACCGATCCCTGATGGCAGAGAATTGTCACAAATATCAGAAGTGTGAGGTAGTGCACTGTTTGGGATTGCACTCTAATGCACCGGTCAGCATGCAAGGGCATGAGGAGGTGTAGTGGCATGGGTGAGAGTGGTTCAGGGTGTTTATTTCTGCACTCTTTCTCACTCTGGAAATGTAGAATCTCTGGTAGGGGTGTAGGAGAACACTGATGCACTGTCCTGTGAAGTCTCTGGATGTTTATATTAGAACAACAAGCATACAATTGTTTCTATGCAACTGAATTGTCACTTGAATAAGTTATAAATAAAGAGTTATTAACATTAAGGAGTAGTTACATTTATTTTACATTAAAATAATTATTAATTAATTATTATATATTTTTTATTTTACATTTTGGAGGGCCCAGATTCTTTTAAAGGTTTAAAGGGGGACGCGACCAAAAAAGTTTGAGAAGCACTGGACTAAACTAAGGCTGAAGGAGGTGTACAGAGCAAAATCAAGTATCTTTGACTAGATCTGGATCAGCAGCATCTGTTGAAGTTGACACAAACTCTGCTAGGCCTTCAGACAGATTATAGTGCTCAGGTGGCTAAATGATATCAAAAGATGCCAAGATGCGAGAGCGGGCAAGTGGGAAAATTCTCCCAAATGCCAATTTATTTATTTATTTATTTATTTATTTATTTATTTATTTATTTATTTATTTATTTATTTATTTATTTATTTATTTATTTATTTATTTATTTATTTATTTATTTATTTATTTATCTATCCACATTTAAACAGCATTTTATTTAATTATTTAAAATAATATTAATATGAGAATGATTTTTAATTTTATTTTATTTTTTTTTCAAAAATCAGTTTTCCTGTATAGTTATGCAAAAAAAAAATATTAATAATAAAAATAATTAAATGAAACATCACGCCTGGTACTAGCAGGTTGATTGTGTGAATGACAAAAGATTTGTCCAAGTTAAAAAAAATCCAAATAAATAAGAACTTTTTTCTACCTTTGTATTCACATAAACAAAACATAAAGTATACCAATAAACTTCCTCAACAGCAGTAACAGCACAAGCCATGTGGAAAATCTTCCTAACTCTAATAATTATTCTTAGAACCATTACCTGCACGAAACAATAAGATTGCTCATTAATGAAGCAAACTCTCTGAGAAAACTTAAAGAGCAGGTAAATTTAATGATCTAAAGATAAATTAAAATAAGGCTAAATATCCA
This sequence comes from Danionella cerebrum, assembly GCA_007224835.1. Taxonomy (NCBI): domain Eukaryota; kingdom Metazoa; phylum Chordata; class Actinopteri; order Cypriniformes; family Danionidae; genus Danionella; species Danionella cerebrum. The sequence goes on from SRMA01025333.1 coordinate 190,996, forward strand.
GACAGGACACACAGCCAATCAATGAGCCAAAGGCCTTTTATTTCCCAAAAACAGAAAACAAAACTTGAAACACGCAGCCAATTGTAGATTATGTGTCGTAAAAACACTAACACAAGCACAATTATACTCTCCGACCCAGAACCCTGAACCAGTACTGGGCTGGAAAAACATTGTAAGCCCCAATGCTAGATTACTACAATGCAATGCAAGAATAAACATGACTAGAACTAGCGAGTGGCACAAAATAAACAAGACAACAAGTGGTAGTAACAAAAAGTGTACAGAATTACTTGAACAGATGACTCCTGAGTCCAGTAATGTATTATTCCACTGGCAATGAAAAATGTGGGTGGACATGATAAAAGTTTAATCATTTTCGAACAGACCACTTTCAGATAACCTTATCCTAATCCTAACTGACAGTGTTAAATTGGTCATAAATTAAGAAACCTACTTCTCTTTTGGTATTTTGTCACAAGAGCAGTCAGCCTTAAAAACTTTGGTCAGTCAAAATTTACTAAGATTGTCTGTATCACATAAACTTTTTTCTACATTCAATTAAAACTCAATCACAATTTGGCAATTTGACAAAATCTTTACAAAATGGCTCCACGTGTCAGTCTTCTTTTCATTTATAATGACCACTGTTGGCTTTGGATGCTTTTTTATGGATTAGACACACGGTCAGCCATGGTTTGAGATGTGGAGGACGAGATTCACTTGACCCGAAGCCAAGTGTGTTATTACAGCTTAAACCATAGCTGGCCATGAGCACTTGCCACGTTAAACATAATAAAGTTACTAACAATATCTGGGCTGAAATGATGAAAGTCGGAGTTATCTTGACTAACGAGAAAAATAATTCCATGTTCATGCAGATGGCATGATTTAGGCCATAATCTCTTAGCGGCATAGCATTTTCATAGATTTTTACCCCAACACAGTTCAATATAAAAGCACATCTGACATCTAAAGCTAAGAGACCGTCTTAAAGTGTTCAAACTGCTTTGACGAGTCAATCCCACATATATCTCTATACCTTTATATAGTTAACATTTTTGAAAATCATTGAAGTTTGCAGACAGTCTCTAAATCCTCTTTTGAGAATCTGAGGTACAGCATTAAGGAAACATACTTTCACACACCTCTTGGCATTCATAGCAAAAGGAGGTCAAATTAAAGTATTTATGCAAGTTCAAAACAAGAATTATACCAAGATACAACTTGTGTTTCCGCTAAATGTGAATGTTTGGGCAGTAGAAGGAACGATCTCTGTGTGGTGAGCTCTTCCTGCTCAGTTGAGGCAGAGTTCAAACATGCAATGATCCGCTGCTGCTGATAACATTTTATGTCTCTCAATCCAGTTAGAGAGAGACCAACAGCAGTGCTCCACAAATCAGGCATTTGTAAAATAAGTGGTGGTACATAACTCATAATAATCCTAGTTTCCTTTGTCATCTTGCTCTCAACGGAAATAGTGAGTTACCATGGTTACCAATAAAAGCGATGAACGAACTGGACTTCCTATGGTTATACATAATTAATCAACAGAATCCAGTATTTAGATAGGTACCATGGTATAAGTCATTTACATGTCTTCTTTGATGAAATGCATGTTTCTACTACTTGTGTCAGAATCCAATATTGGATTAATACTTAATACATCAATGATTTCTTTTTGTTTTCTTTTGTGCCATCTTTGTCAGCTCATTGTTTTCTGAACTAAAGAAAGCTAGCTGGCACAGCTTTCACTATGTTTTTTTCATATCACATCCACCAATCCGTTGCAGCTAAAACAGCTTCAACTCTTCTTAAAAGGCTTTCCATAAGGTTAATGAGCTTTTAAAGATTTTTTTTTTGTCCTTCTGCAACCTCCGAACCTAGAGTTGTCCATTAGTTATTCCGCTGAAAACGAATGTGTCTTAACTGCTATGGAATACTGTAGCCGTGTGCTTGATGATTTCATTAAACTGTGATGGCCTGGTGACCTGTCCAGGGTGCACCCCCACCTACTGCCCAATGTACACTGGAGATAGGCACTGGCAGACCCCCGTGACCCCGAAAGGGAATAAGCGAGTTTAAAAATGAATGAATGATTTCATTAAAGTGACCTACCATTTATCGAACTGCTATCATTCCCAATAACTTTCACTCTGTTATAAAACTACTGATTGTTGGTTGTGGAATATTTAGTAGCGACAAACAATTTTAATCACAGTACCACACAGAAAACCAGTGATCTCCTGAGAATGGCTGATTCTCTAACAAATTTAATGTGCATTCCAAGGTACTTGCTCCTATACACCTGTGACCATGGAAGGGGTTGGAACATCTGAATTCAATTAATTGGATGGATACGTTTGCCGGAAATTGTGTATGTGTTTCCATTTTAGCCAAGAAACATATTAAAATCTATTTTCGATTCATGGTTTCAGGCATCCACACGTTACCAGATTTATGCTTGACAGAGTCTTGACGAAAAATGCAGGTGAAATACAGCGTGTGCTGTCGTTCTCCTCCTTTGCATAATCAAAAATGTCCATGAGCTGCTCTGCCCATTTCTGTTCCCACCAGGAGCTTATATTGTCATTTTAATCAAGAGAGTGAAGGTCAGAAACTTCAGCACATCTGCCCTGAATTTCAATATCTGTCTGCTGTTGATTGGGGTTAAAAATAGAAGCCATTACGCACACCTGACACAGGGGGGAATTGAATTCTGTCACTAACTCTCTGCAGCCAACATGCTTGAACTTGACAGATCCAGTCTGTTGCCATGATGCCATCACAAGTGCTCCAGTCTTCTACAGCAGAAAACCCATGGCAATTCAATCTGATTTAAGATGGGATGCCTATATAGCTGTGTAAAGAAACTTGTTTCTCTTGGATCTGGAGCTCAGTATGTATGCGACAAATGGCAGAGCATCTGTCTACAGCCGTGTACATGTAAACAGTTGCTAACAGTCTCTAATTACTGATGCTGTTGTGTGAGAGTGAGTAATTCATAAAAAAGGGCTCTCGGAGCACTGTTCCCTTCATACTTTATATGAGCTAAAGCTGACTTAAACAAAGCACAGGCCGATATCCATTACTTTACATTTTGAAAGTTCTGTTTTATTCTGAATCTTGTTACTGCACCAATCTGCAATGAATTGTTTCCTGGTTCCAGAATCCTCCAGTGATATCCGATGATCAAATAAATGGGTTTGAAGGCACAAACATAATCAGCACCCCGTAGAAGTTCTAGAATCTTGTGAAATGACTCAATAATCAGCTTTTTTCCCCCTATAAAAGTGTTGTTTACAAAGTTGTGTCCTTTAAAGTCTCAAATACAGGCATTGGGGGAGTTTACAGTGGTGAAAGCCTGAGCACCCCAACCCAACGATTAGCCATTGGGCTTCGTTGGGCAGTTGGTGGGCATTGGTGGTTAGGGTTGGTTGGGTGAACCTGAACTCAACAGTGACGTAGCAGGCAAATGATGTTTGCACAATTTTTTTTCAGAAACTGAACTATTGAAGACAAGCTAATCCCTTTGATTCAAGACAGGGTTTGGTGTTTTTGCCCAGAAGCAGCTGACAACTGGCAACTACACAACTGATTTTGGTTGGTATGTTCAGGCCTTAAGGGACATTGGCCCAGGCTAATAATTATAATAATGCCCTCAATTTATAAAGTGCTTTTCCAGACACTTTATAAATTGATACCCTACCTTGGTATTGCCTATTTTGTGCCTATGGCCACCTGCCCACCACCAAACACACCCCAGTTGTCACACACATCCATACAACACAATGCGGGTGGAGTGGCTTGCCTTCCGGTTATAGCCTCTAGGGGATGTTCCAGTGGTGGAGAAAGACACTCATTGGGTAAAGCTAGCATCATTGTGGATGATTATTGGATAACATTACTGTCAGTCTCTCTCTCAACCATTTTTCAGCTTTTATCAAATGAATCAAGGCTACAAGCAGCTCTGTGTGATTTCTGTTCTCTTGAGAATAAAGTATTAATTTTTAAACAAAAAGCCTCCAAGTTGGGAGCCTGTGGGAACAGTTATGACATGAAGATGATTCCTTATAGTGGACAATGAAGGAAAGTATGCGTCTCAACCGATTCATGAACATGAACTGGATGGAAAGAACAAGTTAAGTTGAGAAGTGAACATTATAACACTAAAAATAACACTAAAAAGAATGTCAGATATTAGAATTGTAATACAAATGATTTTCCAATTTTTATTGTTAAGCAGCAGTTTCAATCAAAATTTTTCATTCTGTGGTCTTGTGATTTACATTCACCAATAATTGATTTGTTATGAAAATGTATTGACTTTCCATACATCTATTGTATACAAAATCTCATAAGGGCATGGTGTGAGCTGATCAGTGTCTGCTTTACCTTTGCTTGTGACTTAGCTCCAGGATCCTCTGAACATCCTTCTTTGGCACAGCCTCATCACTCTTCAGAGACTGTTGAGAGAAATAAAAGAAAATAGATTGTTGTTCTCTTTGCTTTATGATACTGTATGCCGTATATCAGTTGTTTATTCCTGATTTGACAAGACAGATGTAGCTGACGCTGTCAGATCTGTTCAAATGAAAAGTCTTGACAAGTTTCTGTATGCTGATTTTCTGGGAAGCATGTCAAAACTTTGATTCTAATAAAGTCTAGGGAGAACTGTTTTAAAGCATTGGCTTCCCTCCTCTGAGAAGCATCAGTGTGATCACAAAAAGGAAAGCTGACTAATTCGAATTATTGCCTCATTTACATTTTCTTCAATCAGCACACATCATGAATAATGGAAAACACAGGATGAAAGAACAAGATGCTAAACTTCTCTGATACAGATCATTTCTGCATTTTACAAAAAAAAAGAGATTTTATACGTAAAAGTTTGTTCAAAGCCTGAGTGCTGTTAGCTGTGACACATCAAAGAAAAGCAGTACATTATAGAAAAAGTCAACCAGTCAAAAGGCAGTACAATAAACGGAATACAATCATATCAATAAAATAAGAGAGTCACAATAGTCATAATCCTCAGAAGACAAATGCCTTTCTGAAAAGAAAAATCTTTCATTTAGTGGTGTTCTTCAAGCAAGGAAGATGTATGGACATCAGCCCAACGCTCAAAAACAGTCTTGGGGGGTTGTGGGGCTCTAGCAAGTGAAAGAGTACAAAGTTGTGTGAATCAACAAGCTCAACCAGATATGGAGGGACGAGGTGTTTACCTCTTTATATGTTAAAAGAATTACTTCAAAACAAATGTGTTGCTTTAGTAGCAACCAATTTAGTTCCTTTATGGCTGGACCCTGGCTGCAGCATTTCTGGTAGTGAATATATTTGTTTTATGTACCCCAGACTAAAGTACATGGTCAACAATGCCAATCACCAGTGTTTCAACAAGAGTTGATGCTGAAGTTACAGCAAGTGATCGTCTAAGTAAGTTAAAAAATAGTCTGATTAAATAAAACCATAGCCATGCGAAAACTCTAATATTTGCAAATAAAGCACTGTTTCCATCCAACGAGTCCAAGAGAACAAAATTGTCACATCCAGATAAACTGGTGTCAAATAAGAAAACAAAATTAAGTTTGCTGCAGTGGGAGAAGGCCTCTAATAACTTTTCTTGCACATTGGAACTCATGGACAAAACACAATATGCACGGTCATGGCATGTTCCTTTTGGAGGCTTGAAACTGCTCTTTGGGTTATTTTGCAATATTCCAAAATGTGCATAAAAATAGGTGAATGAAAGTTGAGCATTGGATGGGGGCGGAGGGCTGCTTCTTTTTAAGGCGAGGCAGGAGCGAGGAGGTGCAGTATTGGGGCAACCACCATCGCAACCTGAATCGACCCAACTCATTGCCAACTGTGCTCCATACTGGGGAGAAAGACACTGTGGAGTTGGGTATGCAAGTTCTCGGCATGCTCGACTCCACAAGGGACACACTTTGTATCTGTTTCACCACCCACAACAACACCTAGACCTTGACCTTAAAAACAGACGAATGCTGCTTTCCCACTAGATTTTAGTAAGGCTTGAGATGGCTTAGCTTTACATGACATGGTTGAACATTGTGACTTCCAATTGTTTTGTTGTTTTGGATATTAAATTAAAACCTATCACTCTGCTACATCATTCTAGATTTGCTTGGTGACCTAGCAAATACAAAAACAATTTCTTTAAAATTTATTTATTTCTCATCAGAACACCAAGCTTTTGCAAGTCTTCCCCAATCTCCACCTCCACATTTGTCCATGGTTGAGTCATTTTCCTTTAAAAAAGCAGTACAGGCTAATGGTTAAATCGACTGCTGGCTATTATGAAATTATGTTATTTTGTCATGTTTTTATGTGTATCATACTGTGACTATTCTTTCTGGTCAATCAGTGAGACCAAGAACTGACCATTTAGTGATAAAGAGAACATTTTGTCAGAATTTTACCAATCAGTTAAAAGAATCATCTTGACCCAACTTGGCCTCTACATACCTATCCAAATTTTTTATCTGAAATTTTGTGCAACAACCAGACTCGATCGAAAATCATGGACACCAAAGGGAGCTCACACATATGGCCAAACGAGTGGTGCCAATGAAAAAGAGTTTGGTTTTTCGCAAGGAGATTGATCAATGAAAGCTGGATCTTTTGATGACGTGAGCAGGATGTAAGAGAGCTGCTCGGTGGTGTTCATCCCACTATGTCATGGTGGCTGATCACCGAGCAGGTTATATTGTCAGTGGCTGATCACAGGGAGCTATGACAAACACAATAAAGATCACAAAATGTGGAGAGAAAAAAGAAGGATGTGGTGCTTTATTGCCTCTGTTGTGCATCTGTTATACCATAAACACCATCTTCAGGCAGAGAGAATCATTACGTCAATATTTCTTTGACACGAATATGAGCACCCTGCTGAGAAGCCATCAGAAGCTTCATGCGAATTTCAATTTGTATAAGTGTGTGTAAATGCCTTTACCCTGCTAACATCATCCAAACAGGTATGAAAATGTATCACTAAAAGGTATAGAACGCAGTGGAAATGCTGCAAAAGTTGTAACTGTTGTAAAAAAGTAATGGATATCACCTGGAGTGTAATGTCTAGGATATGAGAATGACTTTAAAAGAGAGACGTGTTTAGTTAAACGTTTAACAATTGTCAAAAACAGACTTTCAAGCTGTGATATGAACTGGCCAATGCTGTTCCACAAGCCCTCAATTCCTCTAAGCATCAAGTGAATAACAGCAGCAAAGCTTTCCTGTGTGAGAGCATCTGGCCAGCTGTTGAGTTGGATTGAGGTTGGCATTGCAGTCTGTGTTAGGGCCAAGAATTTGCCAGCACAAACCCATCAATCCCTGCCAAGATTGCAGCCTCCATCAGAACACTTCTAATGATGATGAGCAAAACTCTGGGGAGATCATTTCATGAAAACAAACAAAATGATTGAAAAATCCTCTCCACAAAATGCCTAATTGGTCACATGGACATAGCTGATCCTGCTTAATAGGTCAGATGATCAGGGTTTAACGAATCCAACGATGGAGAAATCACTCCAGGGATCAAGTGACTCTTGAGCCTTGGTCCCTGTAACCCTCTCAATTAGAATTAGTGCCTAGGCAGAGGGTCCTAACAGAATCCTTAAAGTGATCTGCCATATACTATGTTCACAAAGAAACCAGTGACATATTCACTTCCAGACTTGTTCTTGTGCACACATTTCTAGGTATAGACTTTCTTTTTCTCAAATTCTTTCTTTAGATAACGTTTAAACACAACTACCTCGCAATACAATACATGCTACAAATGATGGCTCCCATTCTAAAATATGCTATACTGATAAAAATAATAATGCATCTGCCTTTCGGTGCCTTTACCAACCTGTTCACACAAGATCAAAAAGTAAGGAAGTGTTCAAAATGTGCTTTCAACCCAGTTCCCTTCACCCTGAATAATCAGTTTCTCCAACATCACAGTTCAAGAGTGTGATGTCGGAGATTATTTCTTTCTTAAAGCAAATCAGCATTTCTCCAACAAGCTTTTGCTTTATTGCATTGCAAATGTGATTTGTCGCTGTGGATATGAGGCCATGGTGATATATGCCTTGGATGCAGGCCATTGAAACCAATCCGTCTCTCTATAAACTGTTCATGGGCTAATCGGAAGTTTGTTGTGAAGAGCCTCGCTGAGCCGACTGGTCAAATACTTAATTCTCAATCACTTTCACTTTGTTGCAACACTAAGCTTGTTGCACAGTTAACATGCAGGAATTCACTGACACCCCAAGAGCAGCCCTTCATACACAAATGTAGTCTGTGCTTACAAAGGGGCTTGACTTTGCAAACCTTTGAACATTCATTCATTTTCTTTTTGGGTTCTGCTGGTCCACTGGTGGTCAGGTGTAAACCATGTGCAGGTTGCCAGTTCAGCACACACATGTACTCCTAAGCGGAATTTAAAGAATTGATGTAACCTGACTCATGTTTTGGTCTTGTGGGGGAAACCAGTGTACCCATAGGAAATGGTGATCCTAGAAGAAACATTATTCTTGGAGATAATATGCAAACTTCTCAGGAAGACCACCACCTTCTAGTGGAAAGGCCTCAGAGCTATTCAGTGCTGCCCCAATATAGAAACATCTAACCTTTTTTATTTCTATATTGGGGTGAATACTGTTGGGACCAATACAGAGAATCTCAAAACGGATTATCTCTGTTCGCTTAATTTACAGTATGACGTTTCTGTCCTTCTGCTTTACCAACTCAAGCAGTTCAGCTGAACAATGAATGGCCTATTAAATGCATTTGGAGCATATGGTTTTCTTAGGGGCTAGGCTTGGTTGACTGCCACTGGACAAGGCAATCAAGTGTTTGATTGACTGGCTGGGATGCCTGGAATGATGCTAATAGCCTCTACAAAGCTAATCTGTCTCTACATGCGCAAGAACTGATTCACGGGTCCACCTGCCAGACATTCAAATGCAGCTTATTGATGCTTGTCTAACTGTCGCTTGGGATTTACAGAATTTAAATATTGCAAAGCATTTTCGTTAACTGTGTTTTCGACTTTTCAGTAGCATGCAATATATGTTTGTACAAAAATAATATAGAAACATTTTATACCTGTACAATTCAAGGATATTGGAATAATAATAGGTAATTATTTTTTTTTTTACAGTTCAGTCTATTTTAAAGGTTTGTGTTATAATAATAGTGGTAATTAAAAAAAAAATATATATATATATATATATATATATATATATATATTACTGTAAAAAAACAACTATTTATTAGATTTTCAGGACTTTACTGTAAAAATTCCATATTGTACAAAATTTTATCGTTTATACAACAGTTTCTAACAAAAATGCTCCAAAAAGACATTTAGAACATTTTAAATAATGTATTTTCTATTAGAGAAAATACAGTAATTTATTCATTTTACTACAAACCATATTTCCTAAAAGTTTAACCATTAAATTTAAGGTCTTACTCTGTGAAAATAAAAAAAAAATGTTTTTTCATAGTACATTCTACATTTATCACAAATGCTTGAGATTTCACTCTTCTTCTTTTAAAAGCAACCACTATGATATAAATATATCACGGTCATCTTTCTCTTTACAATCTGGACATCAACTACTATCTAAAATTATTTCAAGGAACTTAATTATGACATTGTCCAATTCTATTTCTAATAAAAACATGACAGTCATACATTTCTGAATTATCCTTTGAACTACAGCGGGTGACTGCATCTGAAATTGTCAAAGACAATCAGAGTTGTATGCATCATAAAAGCCTTACATTTAAAATTAAACAGATCTTTATGTACAAACCTTTACAAAAGTCCTGGTGTCCTATATACTGACAGCAAATGCACTGTATGGATTAATGTGCCCTGGTCTTACCTGCAGGTTGCCTTTTATATTATCCAGCTCTTTCGATGTTTTAGAGAGTTGTCGTAAAATTCCCGTCCTCTCTGTGAAGACCTTCCTCAGCTTCTTCTCCAGCCCATCATAGCTACAAAAAGATAACAAAAAGGACAACATGACTTTTTCAAATCTTTAGCAGGTCTTCCAGTTCATGCATCACAGCAGGTTTACAGCAGTGTGGAGGATCAGACTTCAATCAGACGACTTCAGAAAGTTCATTACAACTGAGCAAAAAACCCCAACTCACTGTTTTTGAACTCTGATTAAGTGTAGATTGCACCTCACTCCTCAAAATATAATAAAAAATCTCTGAAATATAGAGAAAGCAAGCACAGTAATTATTATTAAAAAAATATATATTTACAGCAGAATAAAAAAAGATAAGAATACAACATTCAAAGATAAAAAAAAACGTTGAGACAAAAGATTCATTTTGTTTTTGACATTGTTGGGATTTGCTACCCTTAAAATGAGTCAATGTGGTCTTGCACGATTAACATTAAGCAATATTTTTTTACATTCTCATAAAAGGCAATTTAATTGTAAACCTGTATTTACCAGAAAAGAACATCAGGATCAAATGTCTTTTTAATCCATCCATCCATTTTCTAAACCCACTTATTTCTTTTCTGAGTCACGGGGTTCTGCTGGTGCCTGTTTCTAGCTCACATTGGGCAAAAGGCAGGCTCCACAAGTTGTCAGTTCATTGCAAGGTCCCATTCACTCTTACTGACATTTATCTAACAAGGTTTTGGGGACTAGCCAATCACAGGAAGCTCTACTTAACCTATATAGGCTGAAAAAACTTTAGACTCAATGATTTTTGTTCAAGCTACCCTGCTTCGCCAGCTTTCGACAGTCCGCTTCTCCATAGAAGCTTGTGAAACTTACAAAAATGGGGTTCAAACATGTTTTTTGGTAGCCGTATTACCCATATGAAAGCCCTGGGAATGTGCTTTTAATGTCATTGCAAATATTTTGTAATCACAGCTAAAAAAAGAAACCATAGTATCTGCTGAAAATTCACAGTTCACGTTGGATAATTATTACTAACCAAAAAATGCAGAGACAGCCAGCAAGCACAATAACAACAAAAAAAAATTATAATCAAACCTTGCCAAGATTTGTTATTGTCCCAAATACAAATCATGAATAAGTTATACACAGTACAGTCAAATGCTTCCAACAAAGGGCTTTTTTGGCAGGGTTTTGCTGTGCTGTTCTCAGCTGAACATTTCCATCACAGAAACCAAAGCATTGTGTTACAGTTTCCGTGATGGGAAAACAACACCTGCTGAATAAATAAATCATGCTGGAAGCTTCATGGCTGTAAAACTCCCACTGTGGGATGTCGCTGAAAGTGATCAAGGACCCGAGATGGAAGAAACAGAGATAAAAACAAATCCTGTACTCACCCCTCGCTCACTCTTTCTCCCCCTCTCTCAACCTAATTAGCATTCAGTGGACTTCCATTCATCAGACCAACAATAAACAATCAAAATAACCCAAGATCCAAGAGCCCAGACTAAGCACGAAATAGACAATGCTAAAAATGCTGCTGTTTTTGAATGGCTACCATCATTGTAAAATAAAAGTTTGGAACCCCCTCCTGGAGCTCTCTTTCTGTCTAAGCTGGGTTTTGTTTTAGTCAGTGAGTCAGTTAAAAGCACAATTTTGAGTGAACTGGCTGTCTCAAAAGTTGACCAACCTTAGTTAATTAAACAATAATCAAAAAATAACAATTGGATTTTTCCAATCACAGCGGCTGTTTTGAATTGTAGGTTTCAAAAAGTGTATGTGTTGTGACATTTTTTGGATTCAATAAAAATAATGTCTTCAATTTATGTAGCGCTTCTCCAGATGCTCAAAGACACTTTACAATTTCCAGCGCATTATTCATTCATTCCACATTCACATACGTGGCCTACGGCTTCCTGCCACCACCCAAACCACCCCACCAATCAAACACATCCATACAGGGCAAAGCGGGTGAAGTGGCTTGCCCAAGGCCACAACGGCAAAATGGACCTGGTGGGGATTGAACTGCCAACCTTCTGGTTGAAGGACAACTAAAAAAGTAAAATGTATCAAAAAGTGCTTATTTAACAGTATTTAAGGCTTAGGAGAGTATTTTTGATACAATTTTCACTTTGTTTTGACCTTATCTTGTCTTTTTGGCAGGATTTGTGAACTTGATTTTAGTATTAAAACATAAAAACTGTTCATAATTTTACAATTTTAGAATTCTTGTGGAGTTATTGCATAATTTACTAGAAAAAAAGTTAAAAGAGCCATTTGAAAAGTGGTAAAAATGCTCTAAAATCCTTCTAATGGTAAAATATTTAAATGAACTTTCATTTCATATTCATTCCGATCTCTACCATTCTAGAAAATAATTATTATCGAGCTTGGACGCTTCTTGAAAACAAATAAAAAGAAAACAATAGAAAACAGAGTACACTCTAAAAGTTCTTTTAAGTGCTTTTCTGGTGCACTTTCTAAAATGTTTATATGTTTATTCTTTCATTTTCCCACCCACTTATTCCCGTTCGGGTTCATGGGTGTCTGCCAGGGATCTCCAGTGAATTGGTCGAGAGGCACAGGTACAGGTACACCCTGGACTTGTCGCCAGTCCATCGCAGATGTTTATGTTATTTTTTATAATTACGGCAATTGGCTTTTCTAATTTTGTCACTTTCCCATATTGGAATGAATATTGCCCACATTGCCACTTCACGAAGATAACATTCTGTTCCTTCATCAGCCAGACATCAATAAGAATCCAGCACCACTGATAGATGTGTTCGTCCTGATAGTATTGACACAGAGCAGCTCCATCAACACAATGCTATGGATAACCATAGGATCTGTACTCTGCGTTTGAGGAATAGATTGGTCATTACTGTCAGAGTTTGGTAATTATGCTATGACCACTTTTGACACAGCTGTTCTGGCAGCCTTTCATTCGAGCCAGACCAAAGAAAGTGTACTAATGAGAATCAGCCTGTCAGACAAACAGGCTTATAATCGCTCCTCTGTGCCAGCCATCTAATTCTGATTACACCCCAACACGTGAGAACTGACGACAATGTAAACGCTTGTTGGAGAAACACTGTGTGCTGTGAGGATCTGCCACAAACAATCTTCACTCTTGAACTGTGATTTTGTTGGAGAAACTGATCGTTCAGGATGAAGGGAGCTCTGAATAACAGCTCATGACAGGCAGAGAAACAACCTCGTACACACACATGCGCACGCACGCACAAATTCAGCCTCATTACTCCGAACCTCCCTTTCCACCCACTGCAGCTCTGCGCTTGACTTTGAGTTATATGAAACTGATCTTTCTCAGTAATGAAGAAGTGCTGAGTCCTGGTCATTAAAGTGGAAAGTGCTGAGTTTCACAAGTCCAAAGCACACAAGCAGCTCCCACAGCACATTATGGATACCCTGTGTAGTCCTTTGCTGAAACAGAGATCAGAGATGGAGCATGATTAGGATTTAGTGAGCACTCTTGGTTGTAGCTCTCAATTTCTTTACTAATCACTGCTGGACCCACAATTTCACATTGAAAATATCTAAACAGAAAGATATACTTTTAGATAAGGAGTAATGGTAAAGCATTTATAATCAATTTCTTGGGTTGTAACAGGGATGTCCGACATGTTCTGGTACAGCTTTTAGAACTATGAGAAAATATGTTGTATACTTTGACAAAAGCTGCGTTTCTATGCAGCTTTTTAATTTTGAAATATCACGATAAAAACCATGAATGGGAAAGCAAATTTGAGTAGGTTAAACTTGTGATCCGATAAGAAAAAAAGTGCATAAACTTGGATTGAAAGCATTCACAGAATAAATCCCAATGCAATTCAATGGTAGTGTGTTTTTCTGTTAACTGTGGTGCGATGGGGCGCCATTAATGAAATGTTGTTTTGGTCATTCTAAAATTCCTTTGGCAAACTTGGACTCCTTGGATGGAAATGATGCTTTATTTGCAAACAGTTTATGCAATATTCCAGTTTTGCTCGAAAATGTAGTTAGCATCTTTGGATAGAAACGTGGCTAATGTATAGACACAGTTTCCTTTATTTCACTCGTTTCCATCCAAATACGCAAACCTGGAATATTTTTTATGCACATTTTCAAAATGTATGCGATCCAGATTTTTTATGAGATAATCACAATCAGAAATTCTTTATAAATCTCAGGTCATCCATGCATCATTCGAAGCAGTTTCAAAATATAAAATAAAGTAAAATAGTTAAATTAGAATACAAATAAAAACCTAAATAAATTAAAATCAATAATAAACATTCAAGTTATATCCAGGCAAGTAAAAATTGTCCGTCATATATAATACAAGCAATACAGCTAATGTAAAGTCAGAAGTGAGTGTAGGGTACTGTCAGTAGAGTGTCACTATTGGATAATAATGAACAATCGCAGCATGTCAGAGCACAGCAGGCTGACATTTAAATGATTAGGGACTAAATTTTAAAAAAATAAGCTTGGTTGCTTTTGGATCGGTTCCAGATGCTTCATTTTTATCCAAATCTTTGTCACCCTACAGCTTTATTTTTAAACTCTTCAATGAAGCTGTTACCCCAAAACTAATGATGAATGCACCCTGCAGCTGCATAACATCTGGCGCATAACAATCCTGTGTGGGATTTAATGTCCTCTAAACATACGTTCTCCATGCTTTGTGTTCCTACTCTGTGAATTCTGGGTTAAAGTTAAATAAGAAAGAGAAGAGGAGAAAAGCAGGTTCACTGGGAAGAATAGCTAGGCAAAGTACAATAAATGCACAGTGCTGTATCCAGGAAATTTGTTTTTTTTACACATACAACTAGCTTTTACATCAGGTTTTCACAAACTGTCATTTATTGATAGCAAGAAATTTGCAGTTTAATAATAAAAAACTAATTTACGGTAATCAGTAGGAAATGTATGAAAGATGTAAAGATTCAAATGATGTACATAAAAAAACAACGTGTGAGAGAAATATGGCACTTTCCGCAATAATAATATTCATTCATTCATTTTCATTCCTGCTTATGCCCTTTCGGGGTCACGGGGGTCTGCCGGTGCCTATCTCTGGCACACATTGGGCGAGAGGCAGGGGTACACCCTGGACAGTTCGCCAGTCCATCACAGGGCAACATTCACACACACATGCACACCTAAGGGGAATTTAGCTTATTCAATAAACCTATCCGCATGTTTTTTGGGGATTGTGGGGGAAACCGGAGTACCCGGAGGAAACCCACGCAAGCACAGGGAGAACATGCAAACTCCTACCTGGAAGGTCACCGGCGAGCCTCGAACCAACAACCTTCTACCTGGAAGGCCACAGTGCTACCCAATATATAATATATTATGTTAAAATTGTAGAATCATAATACCACATAATACACACCATCTGCAGTACAGTAAGGGTGTGACTTCTACGTGTCACATTTTGTAATAGCTTAAAAACGTAAGCATTCCTTCAACGGAGAACCAGTAACTTTCATGCAAATGCCTGTCGGGAAAGGCTTTTTGTCTGTCCCTAAAAACTCCTATGAAGTGCTAGTCTAACAATTTGCACATACAGTAAAAATCCGGCAGATTGTGAAAAAAAGGTGAAGCCATAGTTACAGATGCTGGTGTGTTACATCTTTTAAAAGTTCCTTTTATTACCGCTGATTGGACGAAAGTATGTGTGAAATCCCTAATCTAGAAAATACACTGCCCCAGAGCAGGTTAGCCGTATGGCGTAAGTAACCAGAGTGACAGAGATTGATTAAATCCTAGATCCTTTCATGGAACACAAAAGGCAGTATTGGTGCAAACGAATTCTAAACTTCATAGCACAGTCTCCTGATCTTCACTGAAATACAAAAACAACAACATCATTTTTGATTGCCTTAAGAACAAAAAAATGAACTTCTATATCTGCCCGATAGTTAAAAAAAATTAAATTATTCAAAAATAGGAAACTTGCACACCGTGCTCGCTGAGTTTAAAGGAGGCGTGAAATTCATGTTCCTGTTTTCATGTTTTTCTCCATTCCACATATAGCTAGTATAAAAAACACATATAATTATAAATGAGCGTCTGGAAAAAAGTTGTATTCTCTGCTCATTTTTAGCGTTGTACTTTTCAATTAGTGCATTCACATCACTGCACTCTCCTTTGCCTTCCAAAAACGGAATTAAGTTCGAGATTTGATGACAAGTCATAATTCCCTGATATCTTATTAATAATTCGTACAGGGCTTGCTCTTGAAATTGAAATATAATCCTTGATGCATTATTGAGCATTTCATTCAGCCATGCAGACTTGTGACATGTTCTATTAAAGACTGTCCAAAATGACACACTAATGGGGATATTTCTAGGAGGTAAATATATGTTTTGACTCCGATTCCAGCTTCTAGACATATGAGGGTATTCTCTCCAGCTGTTCTCTTGTCGGGTGCGGTGTTAAGCTGTTTAATAATGCCCTGCTGGAGGTGTCTGGAGCCTCCAGCATTGTAATCAGACTTGTAGTATAGTAGGGATTTTCAGGGTTTTTAAGGTCATTTTGATGCAAGAAAACATTTTGTATTCTCTCAACACTTTCAACATTTGGTGGAAGACCTACTGAGATTCAGTCAGAATGTTAGGTGGTTTCCTAATGTGATAAATCATGCCCTCGACAAGACCTTATTATAATCTTTGTTATGTTTGTCTCAAAGAATAGTTAGATACTGGATATATTGATGGTGCAACATACTTAAAACTAAACGTGAAAGGCTGCACTAGAACGAAAATGTTCTAATAAACTTTCTAGTCTATGCACAATTGAATACTTTACATGAAGCACATGCAGCAGAACTCGTTAAACCAGAGCTCAAATGAGCAATGAACTGTGTGGTTTGTCTCTTTCTGCCTACATCATTTTAAAATATATCTCATTTAAACTGTATGGACACAACCGCAAGAGGTTTGGGTGATGGCGTTTTGCATAATGAGTTTATGTGCTTTCATCAACTGTCTGAGGACCAAAGTGTCAACTGTTCTTACATTACTGAATAAATGCATTGGGTTCTACAGGCAGCACAGTGCCACGAAGGATAGTACTGCTCTCCCTCGTTAAAAGATGTAGTAGATTTCTTTTTCCAGAAGGTCTGCAAAAGGTACCAGAATGGTTCAATGACTATGGTCTTACTCTGCTTGACGGGGCAACAAACTCTCCTGAAATGCAACAGCTGAAAAACATTTTTTCTAAACGTCTTATTTCATATTAACATTTTCTGAGGAAACGAGTTTTGGTTTTATTATCTGTAACCCATGTTTAAAATTTCCTCCTATGAAGGTTGCAACATGTCTTACCAATCATAGTGCTGCTTGTTGCTACATCATTCGCAAACATTCAAAATGGCGTATTGACTGCATTCAAAATGTTATGTTGACTATAAGTAGTACACATACAGATGAAGGTTTTCAGTATGACAACTGTGTGTTTAGTCAGATAGCAACCGGTAAAGTACTTAATATTAGTATGATCCATTGGTAGTTGTGGACTAGACACCAGATTTTTCAGTCCCACGCTGGTATTTAAACATTTTTTACCTTCCATTCCCACTCCCAGCATTGGAGTCATCTCCTGCTCCCCCGGGTAAACATGCAAGTGCTTTTATTTTCCCTACTTCATCCCCAAAAGCCCTAATTTTTTGTTTCGCTTGTTTTTCTTTGCATAGAAACAAAAAAAAATTATGGAAATAAACCCAAAATGTTTTGTTTGTTTCAGTATGTGGTCATGTTGGAACGCACCTGCTTCATAGTGCATCCTATTTAGATTTATATACTCCTTTTTATACTCCTGTAACTTTCTCTCCTTTGTCAGACTGATCTCTCCCAAATCTCAAAGTAAATCACTGCATCCTTTTCGTTTCAGTTCGATTTATAGCTCCATATCAATTTCTGGAGAAGGTGGTTGTCAGGAACTGGGAGGCTCTCTATGGCCCTGCTAGCTGCTATCGCCTCGGAGCACTGCTGGCTCTGAGCGGTTGCTGGCTATGAAGACTGTTGCTGCTTCACTAGACTGTGACTGAAACCAGTCATTGATTTATTATTTAGGCCTCCTTGCCTTTCAAATCTCTGAGTAGTTCATAAACCTGAGCATCTTGCATTTGGGTTCTCTGTGTTCTGCCTGACAGCGTATGACCTCTAAACTAGTCTAGACAAACAAAAATAGCACCAAAAACAAAACAAAAAAATGTTGCCTTCAACTTAGTTGGTTTATCTGAGCAGACAAGACTTATAAACAATGTTTTCCTTTCGAGCAATGGCCCACACAAACTCTTTCAGTTTAAGTTCCTAGTTGAGAGAAGAAACATGTGAATCCCTGTAAGACATCAGTATCTAAATTGTATCTGTAACTTAGTCTTTGGTCATTGAAAACAGATTGTTAGCAACAAACAAAACATTAAAAGATTGCATTCCATTGCAAATTTCTTCCAAGCTTCTGAAAAAAAATCTTAGAACCATAATGGATCATTTAACTGGAAGAAACTCACACCTAAATGTATTTAAGTCTGAATAATTAAGTCAAATCCTATATTAACGATCGCAATATTTGAATAAGATGAGTATTTATGTGTTCAGTAATCTAGCTTAAAGAGAATTATCTCCATCACAGACCTGTCCTCCAACGCAGAGATTTTGTTTTCTGTGTCTATTTCCATTTCCATAATCTTCTTATCATTACAACAATTAGCTTTAAAACAAGGCGTGGGAGTGAATTCATATTTTAAACCGTGTTTTTCTTGTAAATGAGCCCTCTTGGATGAAAAGAAGAACACTAGGATTACAGAACAAAAATATCTGTTATAGTAAGAAACAAATAAATAAAACTAGTCATTTATTGAAACTAATTTTGTCTAAAACATCAGTACTCCATGCTCACTCGACATAACAGGTTTTTCCACCAGCATGAAAGTGTGGTGTGCATAAAACATATATAATAATTTATTTACTCTATGGTTTCAATATAATGGGATGGACTGGCGACCTGGACTGGAGAGGTTCACCTGTTTTTTATACAATTTTCACATTGTTTTGACCTTGTCTTTGCTTTTTTGGTATTTATGAATTTTTATTTTTATTTTTATATTATTCAGTCTACACTTTTTACATTTTGTACTAAAATAAATCAGATAATTCTCGATTTTGGAGATTTTTTTTTTAAACTTTAAAGGTAATTTAGAAGAGCAAATTGTAGACACTCCAAAGGTCCCAGATTTCTAGGGGTTAAAAAATGTAAAATGTAACTGGTAAACATGTAGAATCACTATATTATAATTCATATATATTATACTATACCTCCTTCTTTTACAAATCAAGTTTTACCGTTTTTATGGTTCTTTATACTCAATAAATCTGTATACTTGGCTTTAGGATGGTTAAATTTGATATAAGTGGTGTACCATTTCACGTTACATCAAAATCCACTAAGCCACATCTAGAATAAGGAACTATTTTGTAAGAAGTTAGATCAGTTGTGTAACTCCTTATCTAATCCAATTCTTTTTATTTGCTGTCGATATCATTCCCAAATCAGAGCTCCAAAACAAACAGACTGCATTTTCTGCCTATTAAATTACATTTCCCTACTGTTAATTCTCAAGCTGTCTCTCTAGTTTCTTATCTCTTTTTCAATTACAAAGGAAAAAGTCCCTGGTAACAAACTTAAAATCACCCAATAATATAACTGCTTTTAATTAATTGAATTCTATAAAGCTTAATTCACAATCCTATAAACAGACTACAGCTAAGATACTGTTGAAAAAGTATCCATCCCTAGTTGATTCACGGGGTACGCATTTTAATTATGTCGCATGGATTACCAATATGGTGGGAAGAGAATTTCTTTCATTCCAGAGGCCAGTGAAACATTAAAAATCAATTGCTTTCCATTACCAACAGACACCTGTATTGACTGGCTCTTGGGGTTTCACATACGAGAGAAACTTGTGATTTGACAGACCCCGCAAAGACAAAAGAGTGACCTTTGGGGTTTAGTCAGAGGAAGGGTAAAAAGTCGCAGTGAGATGATTCGGGGCTTCTAAGCGGCAAAAGCAATTTTCAAAAGCCTGAAACAAAGGATGCACCTGTACATACTTTCCTCAGCCAAGCGTTCAGGAGCACTGCTCTGGTTCAGTGATCATTCTTGGAATTATAATTTGATTTCCTTTTAGCCATTTTGTGTCATTAAAGAAGAGGAAAATGCTTTTAACTATGAGCCTAAAAATAAATCTGTGCAAGTGAATCTCCTTCTCAAAGTCAAGTCAAGGATATTATCATTACAAAAAACTGCACTAACATCCAGACCAAAAATTTGCTCTTGCAAAATATACTCTCGTGTGCCCTTGTAAAACTTTAAGGAATACAAGATTCCTTCCACAAAATCATAAGACTATCCAAACCGAAATATTGGAACACTACTTTACATTAAATAAATCCGTATTCCCTTTCTGTTAGCACAGCAAGAACAGAAAGGCTGGTATTTAGAATCCGTTTACGAGCCTAAGAGCTGCTGATACTCAGACTAGACAATTATTATTCCATCTAGAGTGTAATTGCATTTCAAAGATGCACTGTATAGGTAGCCCTCCATCCTTTTACATCAATTTAGAATAAATGAAAGTGATAAGGTGTACTCAGACTGCGGGCCCGCATAAACATTAGCGCTAACAGTGATCCAGCACAGCTCTTAATGAAGTGTTTTGTGTTTCCTCGTGTCGTGTGGCACCTCATTAGTAATCTACAGCCCAAGGTTAGGACTATGTGATGTATATTAGGGTCAAATATGACAAGTACATTTCTAAGTTCCTTTAAACTCAATTAAGCAGATACTTTACATTCATGTTATAACACACAGAGATGTAAAAGCAGGTATTGAGAGAATTATTCCAAATTGGGGGTATGGGATTGGAAAGGAGATTTGTAAATGCAGGGTGAAGCACTGCTGTAGGCAATACTCACAAGGGATTCTTCTAAAAAGTGAGAGTGGTCTGTGTGTGTGGCCTTGAAATGGATTGGTGACCAATGCCCAATGAGAGCCTCCGCAAACCCATGTGACCCTAAAACAAGTATGTCATTTTACTGATCGTTTCCTTATTTGTCTTATTTTGAAATTCATGTTTTGTTTTTATCTTGTTCCTGGAGGGCCAAAGTCATACACTATTTTCCACTCTGATGAAACTCCCATCTACTGGTTATTTAAGGTTATCTTGGCATGTTTAGAAATCCTGGTATTTCATCAAAGCAGCATTGAAACTAGACTTTTCAGGGCAGTTGTACTGCAATAACAGGTTTGGTTGATTCCACATAAGCTCTGTGAATATAGATAAAACTTAAACTAACAACTGATAAACCGATTATACCTTTATGGAAGTGATGTGCACTAGGGTTTATGGCTGGTGAGCCACTTCATCAGTGCGAATTACAAACATATGAACCCTACAGAATAATGTGTTTTTTTTTTCCAAAATTCCATCAACTTTACTTATAAACAAAGTTTCAAGAAAATAATTGATAACTTGTTTGTAGAAGTGTTGCTTATCTTTCTTAAGTAATAAAAGTCTCTCTGTCTCAATGTAAATCACTGCCAGTGAAAAAAAGTCATTCTTGTTCTGTCTATGTTTTCAGTCTTTTCAGCACAGAGAATGACCAATAATTCTAGTATTCTTTAGCCGAGGCAGATCACATCCTCTGGGATCGCCAGAGCCCCCTAGCATAAGGCAGGAGAGCTGCATGTCTCATCTAGTTTCTCTTCGTCAGCATTTCATGATTGCTTGGCACAAGAAACATGTTACACATTAAGTTTTTATATGTGTCCACATAATATGTTTCTACAGTTGTTAATAAAAAGACAATGTACATCATATACCTCAGATAAACTATTTAATTCAACTCTTTAAGTGCAAGTGGTTGAAACATATAAATACAGACATACAGAGAGACAGCAAAACCGTCTTATTGCACAGTGATTGCCCAATCCAAGGGCTCAGCGGGCTGCCGCCTCACTGCATGTCTTTTCTTAGTAATTCATTTATTTATTTTTTCTCTCTCCATGATGACAGGTGAGGCGTGACTGCACTGCTTTCCATTTTCTATTCTTACTTTAGGGCCCTAAAATGCGACAGAGGCCACTAAAAGTGCACCAATAGTGATGTCAGGCTTTCCTTGTTTTCCTGATTTCCTTGTTAACTTCTGTATGAATGCCCAGCCTGTCCCCCTGTTAATCACTAATTGTAGTCGAGTGTACTCATGTGGTCCTGTTTCCATGTTTTGCCAAGATCCAAGCAAAATTCCTAGTTTTCTGAAGTATAATGATTGCAGATGCAATGGAATTACTCCCATTACATTACTGTAGTGTTTCTTTCCTTTTCTTTTTTCAGTTTGAAAAGTCTCTGAACAAATAGAATCATTTAGTGAAAACGTTATGAATAACTTTGTGCTAGACTAACTACTGGTGCTAGAGATGCTATGGAATTACAATACATCACAATCCTATAGCAGTGATTTGCACCGCTCCATCTGAAGAAAATAATTGATAACTTGTTTGTAGAAGTCTTCATTTTCTTCAGTTATAAAAGACTCTGACCAAATCTAATAAGTTAATCAGAACTGTTTGAATAACTTTACATTTTGTAAGTCTTCAGTCTATTACTGGTGCTACAGATGCTGTAGAATTACTTGACATATTACATTACCATAGCAGTGATCGGAAAGAGTCATGACACTATCCATTAAAAGGTTCAATGTTTTCCAGATCATCTTGAACTGTAAAAAATGCAAGTCCAAAAGATCTCGCACACAATGCAATACAAGTAGTTTTCAAGTATTGAATGCTAAAAATCTGATATTATGTTTCCTTTAGCATTTTCAGTGTTTTGTAAAACCAACAAAATCCTTAGTAACAATGTATCCGAAACATGTAATTTATACAAAGTGCTTTCGCCCAGGGCACTTACAATGGTGAGAAAGGTCACTGCTGCTTAGCACATACCACATGCATATGAAAGTGCTAGTGCGGACAATTTATTCTCTCTATAGCCAACTCAAACTGTTCGCATATTGCCACAGGCTTGCAGCTGGTTTCTCTGTAAAGAAGAATCATTCACCCTCGCCGTGTATTCACAATTCCCTTCCCACCTTCACAAATGTATACATATGCCAGGAAACTACGCAGGCATTTGCAGGCCAGTGGCTCCGCCTGGTATAGAGAGCTGTTAAAGGTCTGGCTGCAGCTCTGACCCCTCATCCGTCTTAGAGGAGCTCTGGCTAGGGAAGCCACCTTCCTCCCTCCTACAAGCTGTCAACTGCTGTGTTTGCCAACTTTTTGCTAAATGAAATGATTCCAAGTACTTATCCTGACCAATAGTGTTACTGCTGAACAGACTTTGCTCAGCCTCAACTGCTCCTCTGTGAGCCTACACAATATGTATTTAAAGAGGCAAAAAAATCTAAATATATTTTCTCCAGCCCCTCAAAGAAGAGCAGCAGAAAAATCAAACATTTAGGATTATAGTAACGAAAACAAAACTACTTTGATGTAAAGCCACATAAGAAAAAGTTTTGCATAGCCCCTCTCTTAAGGTAAGCTTAAGCCTTCACACAACCTATGTTGGAGACTTGTGAAGCCGCTGACCCCTCTGCCATGGTTTGACATGCACCATAGGCTCAGTGATTGGTCAATTTAGTAGTTCGAGCATTTCTGGTGTTGACACAGGAGTAGCGTTATATCCGGTCATCTCCTTCACGAATCCAAGATGTCTCCTACAACATCTTCTCTCTTTCCCCGATTAAAGTTTAAGTGATAACTGTTTTTCAACATCAATGTACTCAAGATCCAACACAGTATGCTCAGTTTCAGTCGCCAATGTTGCAACATTGTTTATATATCATAGAAACTTTACAGCTGACTATGTAATGTGTGCTATGACAGGATGGAGGTTACGGTTAAGGAAATTGAAAGTCCTGATGCAGAATTTAAACTCAGCTTAAGAGGTTGGAATGACCAATAACAACAACACTGCACTTAGATTCTCCAAAATGCACTGGGGTTACGTTGGTTAGTCCTCGAGCACCAACGGCTGTGTTTGAAGGACAGGTTTGAAATTTGGACCACTTATGTAAGGGACCAAGACCTACAAAAAAAGTCAACTGAAATGTGTTTCCAAAACCGACGGGGAGTAAAAAAATTTTATTCGATATTCTGTAAAGTTCTAGGCTTTGTAATTACAAACTCCAAACGCCATGTGTTTTAGTTTAAGGCATATGGGATGTTACGAAGCTTTTTTGACTGCATTAAACTATGTGGAAAATGCAGCAATCGCAAGTCAACATTTCCCTATATACAGGAAGTAATAAACAGCCATACAAAGTCCAATCTGCCTCAAATTAGTCATGCTATGAGTCCATGTCTGAACACATCTACAACATTCACTCTTAGTTATAGCGCCACCAGGTGGCCACATTGAAAAGGTACTTCTTGTTACTGATTTTGACATATGTGAGAATCATGTCACGAATCTTGGCCAAAACAATAGCAGAGAGTATTCATAAATACTCATTAGCGCCACCTAGGGTTGAGGACCCTCAGCAATTGTAAAAATTCTCGCTTAAATGCGTCTTCTAAATAAAGATTGGTTGTAGTGCAATGAACTGGCCACCGAGAGGCAATGGTGAAAATTGTGAGAAATATGAAAACTATATAGATACATGACGCAAACAAAATTCTTAATTTGACCATTTTCAATAAACAGAATTCCCTTGTGATTAGTGCATTGTTTGTCACCTCAAAGACAATCTGTAGAAACAAGAGGAACTATGACTCAGTAAGTTGAGCATTGCACTAGTAACACAAAGATTGTGGGTTCAAACCTCAGGGAAAGGGGAACCCCCTTGAATTGTAAGTCGTGTTGGATAAAAGTATGAAGCTGATACGATGAATGATTGCAGCCTGATTATTTCGCTTTTCCTCTCCAATCATCTGTTTTGGCTGAAATACCTTTAAAAGCTTATATTTGTGGTGGCATCACTGCTAGAGCTAGTGTTATGACCATGAGAAAAATGGAGGAAAGGGTAATGGTTTAAATAATCTTCCACATGCTAGACATCTCATTAAAGTTGTAGGGACAAGATGTCAAGGGAACAATCAGTGACCACTTAGAAACACAGAAAGTAGGTGTCAAGGTTTTCCACATGTAGACATGAGAGTATTTTTTCAGGTCATCCACTGATGTCTGGGGAAAAATAGTGTGATAAAATTGGGTGTCAGCCACGGGTAAGCCATAAAGTTTGGAAGTCTGACATAACGGTAATACTCTCCTGTAGCAGAATTGCTTTTGTCATTTGTTATATGTGAATGTGCTGCTCTCCTTCCACTGGGGGCTGTTGTATTTAGAAACTCTAAGCAACAAAGCAGTTTCAATGCATAAAACTGAACAAATTCATGTCTGAACTTTGAAGCATATTAAAAGACAGATGACACAAAACATATCTGTGACGCCCAACACAAATAGGTTGATCAATGCAACCTCTTTTGAAACCTATGTCGTGTGTGAAAAGACCAATACTTGGACGTCAAAGATAAAAGGCTATCTCCTGACAGTTGTTTATTAAATTTTGACTTCTTATCAACCTTTTGGATTCACATTCAAGCTGTCTTACTGCGCACTTTCAGGCAGACATTCAAACAGGTTCTATTACGCACAATCAAACCCAGTAGGAGTTCCAGATTCCAATGTGTAGACACAGTGATGTTTCACATTAACAAGAAGCAATCGATACACTATGAGCTTTTACAAAATCACTCACTCAGCACATTCACAAGGGCCACCTAAATAAAAAATAACCACATAAAACATTGTTGTCTATTCTGGTTTTAACAGCTGAGCCTGTGCCCTCTATTAATTCTGAATTTCATGAGTGGAAATGATAAAAGTGTTTTTATTTTCGAGGGAGGAGCACTTTTGCTATTTTTCCTCCAGGGCATTTTCTCTCTAAGCAATTATTCACTATGAATTGAGATGTTAAATTCAAGGACAAATTATTAGATGTTTACAGTGAGGAGTAGAGCAAAAGAGAGGAGAGGAGAGGAGAGGAGAGGAGAGGAGAGGAGAGGAGAGGAGAGGAGAGGAGAGGAGAGGAGAGGAGAGGAGAGGAGAATAAACCAACCCCAATGCATTTATCATTTACCAAAGCTGATATAGAGTTCAGAAAGTTTGCTCTCTGTGATTTAATTTCTTTATTAAAATTAATTAATTTGTTACTATGATTAACATAAACAAACCTCCTTTTTGTCACATTTTCATATTTATTTTCAATGGCTATTATTTACTTTGTATAAACACCAAATACAAAGTGAAACATAACTTTTGGCTGTTACGTAGGAACTTTTGTAAATAGTTATGTAGGAAATGCATAGCTTACAACAGATGTTATATTTGTAATCCTACAGACCTCCCCAAACTTGCTTCTAATGTGATCATTGAGATCACAGCAAGTAATCATTGCTTTAATCCTGATCAGTGTTCTGCAAAAAAGATTGTTTTCACCTGAACATGAACTGAACAGAATTGTTGTTTTGTTTTTAAGGTTCACACTATAGAAATTCTTCAGAAAAGCCCTTTGTGCTCTGCAGATGGCAGAACTTCTGAAAGGTCTGGAACAACAGGAGGCTGAGTAAACAACGACAGACCTTTTCATTATTGAGTGCTGTCTAGCTTTCAGTGGAGTTTAATTAAATCGGTTTGCTTTTCTAATTCTACAGATCCTCTCTTCCATCTCAGAACGGAAGGGATATTTCTCTCAAAATGAAAATTTCCTGAATGCTTAACCTCTTATCATACCTTTTGCCAGAAAACAAAAGATCCCTGAAGATTTGGTGAAATGTTGTTGAAATCCACATAAGGATAAATTAAAATAGAAGTAATCGCCTTCTTTTTGTAATGGTTTTTTAATCTATAATTTAGGGAGAATTAACATAGACAATATTAAGCCCAGCGTCTGTTCAAAATTCTTAACAACTTGCTAAATTTTTTTCAGGATCAACATTTCTTCATCCAAAAAATGCCTCAAATAAATGTAGTTATAACCTGAACATTCACAGTTTCTTCCCTTTGATTAGAAATAAAAACAATCAGCCCGTTCTCTAGTTTGTTTTGTACTAGTTTTAGCCCTTGCGTAGAAAATTATTGGGGACTGCTGCTTTAAAGGCTCGGGACAATGTGTGACATCTTTGCGGAGGAGGATACTACAGTAACTACATGTTTTCAAAACCCCCAAATGCCACAAATCCAAGGCATCAATACAAATTAAATAAAATGAAACCATTAAAAATACAATAACATTCATTCATTCATTTCATTATTCCCAATCGGGGTCACAGGGGTCTGCTAGTTCCAGAATAAATCGGTTAAACAGTGTCAGAACCCATAGCCGGACTAGTTACTATAGTACAGTATTAAAAAACTTGACAAAAACATTTTTTGTTCGACAGGTTCAGTGTTCTACAGGTTCTGGTTCGTCAGTTTTATTGTTAATAATATGTTGTTCACATTGGTCTACTTGTTTGGGAAATGTGATTATTTTACTTAAAAAGTTTCTATATTTAATAAAAATCACATTCAACCTCTTCTTTTCTAGCTTGTCGTTCAGCAAACTTTGTAACTATTTGCCAGTTACTAACCTATTGGTTACTGATTTGCATATTCATGACTTATATGCAAAGTTGCTTTCTGAGGCTTACGAGCAACTATCTTTGTGGATAATGTCACAATTGTGCCTTTCATGTCTGTACTTGATGTAACAACTGGACTTGTGTGACATCGTCAATGGCGTGAATAAGACCAGTTTTTAAAGGAAACAAATGCATTTTTTTGTTCAAGAACGTCCATGGTTCGATCTACTCTTATAAATCACTGTCAAAGCCACTAAAAGGCTCAACATGGCAAGAGCCCTTTGACTTTTGCAGCAAATGTTTTACTTTTTATACTGTCAGCAACATGTTCACAATAAAGCATTCGAAAGAAAGATGTAGTTATTTGATTTTCATTAAAACAACACACAGAGAAATGTAGTTTGAACTAGTGTAGCATTTTCGCCCAGGGAGCAAACACTGCATCGCTTCCCATTTAGATCTACACCTGAAAAACATGTTAGGTCACAGCAGCCCATGCTCCCTCCTGTGCACAGGGCCTAGCAGAATGAGTAAACATCTCTCAAAGCCTCCAAGTTCACAGGACTCTGAATGACAGCGCTTCAGACCTTATCTTGGCATCAGTCCGGCTCTGCATTCAAGTCCCCATGTTCCCATCCTTGAGCGATACTCATTATGCAAAACACAGCACAGTGTGAGAGCCACATCCTGGTGACTAACCCCACATTGACTATGCACTTCATGTTTTGAAACATCAATTTTAAGCCGACTCTGTCTGCAGCTTGGCTCAGAGGATGGCTCCTGGGTACAGAAATCTCTGGTGACATTGAATCTCCCTTCCCTCACTGCATTGTTTCTATTGTATCCCACAAACCCACTACTGTTACTGTTTTGATGAGAGGCTAAATATTGCAAAGATGTTATCTGATGGATCTAAGTGACCATTTTAAATCATCTTGTCAACCAATCAAACTTTGATCCAGAAAGCATCAGGCCCAGGTACAGTTGCTCTAACCACTTTGCCAACATGCAGCTCCTGAATTGGTCAGAATAGGTTGAAACAAATCATTCTAAAAAAACTATTCATTAAATTAATCAGATCAAGAATAAATTGCCTGATGAGCTAAACAAACTTCACAGACCCCTTTTTTTGACTGCTCGGTAACTTATTATTTTGTCATTTCATTACAATTCATAAAACTTCCACAGTGCACTCGAAAGTAATTGAGACAATATTATAAAACTGTGTTTTTAAAATGTGATGATTTGTGGAGTGTTCCTCGCCTCGTCATTTGCATCAACAAGCTGAGGGTATGCATATTTAATATCCTGCTAAAAATGTCTTCCATTGGGGGATGATGAATGGGACTGATTGTTCTTTTATTCATGTTTAGGCAGATTTCTTTTTCCAAATCAGAAATAAAGACTGACAGTTTGAGTAATGCTGATTAATAAGTGGCCCACTGGGAATGTTCCCACAGCGACAGAATGATTTGAAATTAATTAAAGAAATTTTACAATGAACTGACGACTTTTCCAAGGTGTACTCCTGCTTTCAAGCTGGAACCCCATTTTCCTGACCAGAAATAAGCAGATAAAGAAATGGAGAATGGATGGATGGATGCCATGTGTACCTTATGTATATAGGCTATAATGCAAGTTTGTAATTTATGGACAAAAGAATGTTATTATTTAAACCTTAGGAGTCTGGGACCTTTTTGAGTGTTTTTGATTTAGTTTTACTTTAAAATTTCTTTTCAAATAGAACTGAATTTTGTCTTTTTTTAAATGTAATGATGCAAAAAATGCAAATTTAATTGCAAAAATACAAATACAAGGTCAAAATTAGGTGAAAATGTTTAAAACAAAACAAAACAGGTGAACCAACACTGTTCCAAGCACTTGTTGTGCCAATATGCTTTTTTGTCCCAGAACTTTAAAAAAAGCAAGTCATATCACAGGTATTGTACTTCCAAGGGTTATCCCTTCTTTCCACAACTTGATGGCACCAATTTGGGGTATGTAAAACGAAACTGAAAGAAGCACATTTTCTCACATTTTAATTTGAATTACCTTGCAAAATAAACGAATAACTGAAATTGAACAAGAATGAAAATTAAACAATAGGTGGGTTGCATTATTCCTACTTAATTCAAAACAGATGCCGTGACTGGCATAGCCACCAGTGCATGCAAATAAAGTTGCTTTGTTTTTTTAACAATTCTTTTCCATTGAACTGAATATCATGAAAAAACCCTCAATTACTAGATGCATACAAAAAGAGATACCTAATGAAAAAGAGATGTCTATTGCGGGTGTTATAGGCTACTCTAAGCTCGTCTTGGTCTTTGAATCCTGATATTGTGTTTAACCAGTCCTATCTCCTCAATCACTTCTCCAGTCAACTTGGGGAATCCTGTTTGGGTCTACACAACGATGCGTTATATTATGTACCCTAGTAGGAGAAACTTGGTTGCATTGCATTTTGTTAAATACTTTCTTTTTGTCTTAAGAAATGTCCACATGGGCACAAGACAATAAATTTTGCTAAAAGCTTGCTTTTAAAAAAAATTGACATGAAAACAAAAAAAACACCACATGAATTGTAAAAAGCATGAAAATACAATAGGAGGCAGTGTGATACTAACAATCGTTAACTCAAGCCATTTTGGCCAATTCAGACATATACAAAAAACCTTTGACTGAGTGATTCCCCATGTGCTTGAGCACTCTATACTCTACTTTCTTAGGCACAGAGATATAAATATGCCAAAAACGTACTGTGTACGCTTAACCATTACAAGGTCAGTGTTTAGTAGACTTAATGGAACCTTTAGTATGGAGGATAGATATTTCCCAAGTAACATGTCTGTAATGCGTTGTGAATTCTAACGCTGATTCAACCCTTTCAAAAAGTTCGGAACAAAGTTCTACCATCAAAGTCAGTATACTCGATTGGATGATATGGGTTCTCGGCTTAACAATTCCCCATTTTGGAGTTGTCTTTGCCCCCATCAGCACTGGCTATCCCCTTTACTGCTCTTCAATCTCAAATGCCCCTTCATCCACATGACGATCAATTCCTAACAGTGCCTGCCCATTAACCTTGCAGTTGTGATGGACTTCTGTGGCCATTGGCAGTAACCCAGTAATTTTCCGGTTTGGAGCTTGATATGAATGTAATGAGTGAAACCCCTGTAATCTTTAATAGCTGGGGAATATTTGCAAAGGTCCATGGGTTCTAAAACACCCTGTTAGAGAACAGTACACTACTCTGTAAGATTAAGCCGTGTACCAGTGGGGATGTCATTCCACCGTGATTGAAAGGGTTGTGAGCTCTTTGTTTAAATATCATAATTTAGAAGACATGCCTATATCTGTTTCTCTGTCTGTTTTTAAGTTCATTAATAAAGTCCTGTCTATGTAGCTTCGGCAGTGATCACTTCATTTTACATCATATATCAGCTCAGATTGGCCAGAACAATTTCTACATTCAAACATAACATACGCTTGAAAGCTATGCTCCTGAGAAAGAGAGACAGAGTACCAGGGAAAGATGTATAGGCTGAGTCAAATAATTTTCATCTCCTCACTTTGGAGTGTAATTTGTCCATTTGTTTATGTGACATTTGAAACAAGCTCCATGTCAACTTTCTTTCATTGTCAGCAAGAAAATGCTTCATTCTCTCTTTCCAGTCACTAAATACTGTGGTGAGACAATATGGATGGCATAATTATTATATGATCATGAATGCTTTCATTCCAATATTCACTTTTCTAAAGTTGCTTTAAAAAAATTAAACTCTAGACTATTAGCACTTATACATCTAAAGATAACACACATTTTGGTTTCCCAGTACACTGCCTCTTCAAGTCAGAAACAAGTTGTCAGGAAAAGATTTAGCTCTGGTGAGTAGGGCTCTGTATTACAGCAGTGATAATGGAAAAGTGGGGAAAATACATTTATAGCACACTTTACAGAAATACAAGCTGCAGACAAGCCTTCAAAAATCGAAGAAACCACTGCAAAGACAAAATGATTCAACACAACCAACTATAAAAAGTAAATGAACACAGGTCTAATTGATTTTGAACTGGAAGTATTTATGGCAAAATTCTATCAAATCATAGTGGCAGCTAAATGGTGGCAGTTCATTAAAAGGCCACAAGGTTTCAGGTCTCATCTGCCTGAGATAATTAAAAAAAATGCAGCTGATAAAACACACACATACCTGCCCTGAAGTTGGAAAGAAGTCCTGCATGTAACTGCATCACCAGACAAATGCAAACTGGCCATTCTATCACCTCACCACCTTTGCATCACAGAAACAAACAATTGCAAACCAGTCTGAACTCCAAAATAAAGGTCTTGCAACTTTACAGGACGTGTCAAGAGTAAGGAGTCATTAATAATTAATGCACGAAGTCTTCTCAAAAGATAATAGAGGTCAGGTTTATGAATAATTAAATTACAGATGAGTCATAGATGCCATATAGGACAAACAGGTGTCACTTCCTGGGGAATTTCTTTTCAAACAAGAAGTCAGAAATCACGAATAAAAATTAAACAGTTTTCATTCCACTCAAATTTATCTCACTTTAAATGTCTAATGTGCATTAATGATACTCAAATGGGCCATTAACAGAGTAAACACTAAAAATACAGAATACATTTTAAAAAATTTGCATCAAAAACAATTCGACAATCCTATTGTAATCACTGTCATGATTATTCGATGTAGACCAGTTGAAGTGAACCCTTACATAAACTCCAAATGTTAACTCCACCCCCATCGACCCAACAACCCTGGACCCATACAAAGACAGCCAGTTCCAATAACTGGCCACATCTTCACATTTATTAGCATGTAATTGTGTTTGAGAGTACTTGAGGTTCTTTGAGGGACTTTGTGGTCAAGGTTTTTTTGTCGAAGGGATCAATACTGGAACATGACTTATTAACCTTTAGAAGTCCCTGCATGCACTGTGTTTTGAATTAAGTAGGAATGACCAACCCAGCTATTGTTTAATTTCATTTGTAGGTTACAAAAAGGTTATTAGATTTGATATTTTTGGTTTTTAAAAAACATTACATGATTTATGACACACAATTTTCAATGTACTTCAAAATAAAATGTGAGAAAATGTGTGATCGTCTTTCAGTTTTGTTTTACAGACCCCAAATTGGTGAAAAGGTTTGTCATAAATCTGGCACAAAACGTGCTTGGAACAGTGTACAAGGTTTAGGAGAGGTTTTTCTTTTCATAATTTTCATAATGTTTGAACTTTTGATTTTAAATATAAAACATAAAAACTGTAAAATAATTGTTTTATTTGTAAGCAAAAAAGAAGCTGTGGTTGATCTAAAAAAGGAAATTGCCACAAAAAACGGTTGTAAAAATAGTTTGCTAGAGCAAATTATAATGCTGAAAAAGACCCTGGGCCTCTATGGGTTAATTCTATTTTGTGCAAGGTCAACATACACCAAGCTCATTTCATTGATGAAACAATTGCTTTTTGGGGAACTGTAAAGTATTTTTATCAAACCACATGACAGAAATCAATCAATCTCCTATTGATATTACATAATAGTCTTAAAAACAAATGCTGAATTACACAGTTTTCTTTTAAGCTGCAAATGTAGCACACTGCTATTAATTTGATGAATTATATAATAGCTGAAACACAAATGACTGAAATGAAAAGGGTATCGTATGAAAAACAAAGCTTTTAGGATTCTCTTAGCATTGTTCTGAGGACTTCATGCTGGATTATCCATTTGCCACTCTCTCATATTTCAGTTAATGTTTTGTTCAGCGTGAAGCCTGCACAGCATGATGATTTCTCACAGTCTACTTGTTTAGTCCAAGCTTTTCCACAAGCATGTAAGCTAGCTAGACAGATTTGTCTCAGGTTTTCAGTTTCCTAACAAACAAACTGTTTACACCAAATATGTTACTGAATTATAGCAAGGATTTTTGACAGTATTGTTGCTTTGTCTAAATGTGTTTTTATTTAATTTTCGGTCTACCCAATAACATCTAAAGTGTGAATTCAGGCATCTGTGGAAGGTGGCTGTAAACTAATGTTCCATGAAAACCTCATCATTCGAGCTTCTCTGCAATGCAACTTCCTCCAGATATTCAAATACTTCAGCAAGTTCTTACTCATAACGCGGGCCATGAAGGAGTGAACGCCTCCTCAATCAAAGCCAATGCTATACTGAGAAAGAGCAAAAAGTTCAGCTACGTCCGCTTTGAATTTTAAACACAATACGTAGGTTTGAAATCTTGGTCTTGGTTAAGATCTAGGCTTTGCATCCCCTGAAAAGTCCAATTAAACTTGCGAAGTCTGTAAATGTGCAAAAGCACCAAACCAAATAATTGGATACTTTAATAAAAAAAAAAATTAAACAAAAAGTAAAAAAGATGCTACAAATGATTTCGAAGCCATCTACACTGTATTTTAAGCTGCCTCATGAATAATTGGAGTTTCTTTGACAGATTTCATGTTGTTGTGCTCACATTACTTTTGGTTGTTTCACACCGGCTGTTTTTGTTCTGGGAAGAGTGTCAGCCCACCGTGATCCTCTGGGAACTGGTCCTGTTTTTCGTGTGTCTGATGTAAATGTCAGGCGCTTCGTATGTATGTTGCTCTGTTGTATTGAGCATGAATAGCCTCAGGGGAAGTTATGTCATTATTGATCTGGGGAGCTTTTCTTCACACTGATGTCCTATTCTTTCTGAATGTGCTTTCGATACATTTTCAGTGCTTTTGCTCAATGTGCTCAAGTGCTGGCTCTGGGAGCATTGGTCCAGAAAGAGAGCTTAACCAGCAGGAGCTGAACTCCTGTGAGTGATTTAGAGCATGTACTGGGGCTAAATACAGAACAAGAGTGCATATCTAACAAATAAGAGACTAACTGGGGATTAGAACAGACTTTACTCAACAATTCCACTGTACACTATTTTTTCGCTGCCAAAGAAGGTAGCTTTTTTGCTAACGGCCATATTTTTAAGAAAATAAAATTGTAATAACAAAGAGTGTTTACTTTACACTGTAAACCCCAACAAGAAATTGATTACCTTACAACATATACATTAATAAACCCTAGATTTTAAGTAAACAGTATGCAAGTAACGTAGTAAAGTAAATTAAAGCAACTAACAAAGCAAAGTAATTTTAACTTATTAATAAAAAGTTGTTTTTGAACATTATGCCTTTATGGAGGAGGAATTAAATGACCAACTGGGATTCCATGTCCTGCACACCATCCATTATAACACTGGAGCTGAAACACATTTTTTATGTTTTGACAACTCCAAAATCAATTTTAAAAAGTGTTTACAGTGTAGTGTTTAAAGTCTGAAACACTGTTGCTTATAGTATAAAGAAAAATAAAATGGATGCCAAGGTAGAATTTTTGTTTGCTACAGATGTGTCAATGGCATCATATAAAGTTGCCAGTGCAAACAGGAGTAATATAAACGATATGGTGGCATACAAAAAGGTTGCTATGGAGGGGTCAGTAACATGTTAGAATGTTCCCTTTGTCACTGTTTGTTATATAAACTGACACACATGTTTTTACCGTTTGCCAAAGCTGAGATAGAGTTCAGGAAATTTGGTTGCTATGGTAAACAGTTTAGTTGCTAGGGAGCCTCCAGTCATAAAAACTGTAATTTGTTACTATGATTTGCATAAAATCCCCTTCTAGAACCTGGGGCTCAAATATTTTTGCACAGCTATTGGTATGTTTTTGCACAAACAAACACCATGAGTGTAATCTCTTTAAAGTTTCTATGGGGTTCAGTTTGATCTACAGTTTACAAAGCTTGACCCCATGTCAACTCAATGGAAAATTTCCTAGCGTTCTTTGTGATTTCCCAGAATTCCTGTAGTGGTACCAGTCTGAAAAGAGATTGCAACCCGAGTCAGATCAGTTTGGATATCATGGCAAAGTTTGGTGGCTGTAGCTCAAGCGGTCTAAGAGGAGATGGAATATTACTCGACCATAGCATTAGTTTGAAACTTGTCCATTACATATAATATGTCTAATACTCATAATACAATTTTCCACTGAAAGTCACTTATAAATAAATGAATTACTTGAGTAATCTAAATTAAACCACTGGGGTGAATTTGGGCATAAATTCTGCTGACTTGTCATAGTTTTATGTTGGCCGTTTAATAATAAAATGAATTTTAAACAGGCAGTAAAAAATAAAAAGGTTTTTTCATGAATCTGACCGTGAAAATGAGAATGTGTAAACTATAATTAAAACATTTAATATTCAATTAAAATAGAATTCAGACCCGTACAATGCTGAGCATTTATGTGCATTGGACCAATGGTCCGGAAAATGGAAATGGATGGATGGATTAGCTGTGGACTTCATATTCTGAGATGAGATGCAGAAATCTATTCAGATGCGATGCATGAATTGGTATTCGCTGGCTGTTGAGAGCCCATTGCTCATTTATTTCTTATTATTGTATGTCGTGAAATGAACGAGCACATTCAAAACTGTCCAATAACTTCTAAACTCTACCAAAACTCAAGTCTACTGCAGTAGTTTGTCTTGGAATTTTACATGTTCTACATATAACTCCATTTTGGAGGCATATTTTTTTGTTTGTTTTTATATACTATTAGAGTTGGTGCATTCTTTAGTCTCACCCTTTAAGAGATTTGGAATAATTTTAAACACAATTTGAAAAAGCAGAACATTTAAGTTAGGGTAAGCTCTAGTATTTAATTGCTCCTAAGTCTTTAAAACATTATCTCACACTTTATAAGCGAAAGGTAAATGTAAACCAACAAACCTGACCCAAATCCATATTTTTGTTGTTTTCTAAGAGCAACGTATACATTATGTGTCAAATGATCTGATTTAAGCAGAGTGTTGTCGGCATGTTTAAATTGCCTTCCATTTTAAGTGTAATTCATTTCTTATACGATCCAGTCATTACTAGAATTTTCTTCACAGTGTCAACTCAAATTGGCTGTTTAAATGGTTTCACTTGAAACTATGCCATTTATACTTAATGGTTGGTTTTCGCCTGTTAAATGTGGTTTTCTTTTTAAAGTACTATCTGTTCTTTAGAAACGATTTTGTGATAACTTGTCTGATATTCTCGTCACA
Source organism: Danionella cerebrum (assembly GCA_007224835.1). Classification (NCBI taxonomy): domain Eukaryota; kingdom Metazoa; phylum Chordata; class Actinopteri; order Cypriniformes; family Danionidae; genus Danionella; species Danionella cerebrum. The sequence goes on from SRMA01025333.1 coordinate 227,768, forward strand.
GGTAATGCATCAGTGTATTCAAACATCCATACGGAGTGCTTCATGACAAGTTATTAAAGATAAGGACTATGGGGAGCCTCTCAGGATTCTTGTGTCATCCTTTACTATAATGATTTCCTGAAGAGAGAGAAACACACTATGCTCTACACAGAATTTATCTTTTCTAGGCCGTACTTTGTTTGATCGACACTGGCTTTGTTCCAAAGAGTTTGCATTTGTCATCCAGCAGCAGCTCCTGTAATCATCAGAATCCATGATAATCATATCCACTGTCACTCTAAAACACATTGCTCATCATACGTTACCTCATTTTTTTCTCTTGTGACACATCTTTCATTGAAATTTTGACTGTGATTACATGCTCGTTGACGAATGCCATTACCTTCTGTGCTAATGCTGTATGTAATGACTGCATTGCCAACCGTGTTTGATCAATTTCTTTTTTTTTTCAGAAAGATTAAATCATATGAGAACACACTTTATTTTTATGTCTGATTATTTGTGTGGTTTTGTGAGGAGATGGTAGTCATGCAAGGCAAAATTGCATTGTAATTTATGATTGAATTAAAAAAAATAATCTTAGTTTAATTTTAATTCATGCACTCCTGGAATAAATAAATAAATAATTTAACTTTAGTTATAAAATATACAAGTCATTAAAAAAACTTTTTTTTTATTTCACAGCAGTAAAATTGCTATTTTTATCACTTTACTGGAAATATTAATAATTAGCATGAGAAATAATAGGTATGAATACGTAGAAATTGTGAATTTCCTTTTCTCATGTCTTACCTCTACCACCATATCACATAATTCTGGCTGTGGAACTAATGGTATCGCTTGTAAACATAAGAGTAGAGAGTGCTCCTGGCCTTCCATATCTCCAAGGAGTCTACATGCGTCACATTTATTCAATGCCAATTTCAGATACTGCTAAAAAACAGGTAATTTCCACATGGTGTTCTTGAGAGTGAAAACGCTTCACAAGAGACTAGGATTGAGAACGACACTCGCATGTGTTCTGCTGGACATTAAAGTAATTTTTATTATGTAATTTTATTAGTTTTGTAATTATTGCTAATATTAATGTTTGAAGGGCTCACTATCAGCAAGAAAGGACACTTTATAGTGCATTACATGTGTAATTGACATAGGAACATTTTCTTTGGACTTAGTGGAGTTGAAATTAACAAGAATCCTACCGAGATTAAACAGTTATTTATTTAGTTTAGACAACAACTTTGGGATACGTTGTAATTTCGTCACTCTACATGCTTTTTTTAGGATTGTTTATTCATTCTCTTTACTCGCAGTTTCAGTCAATGGGTGCACTCTGGGTCACAGGGCAAAAGGTAACGGTGTATTTGGAGAATTTTGGAGAACCTGGAGGAAACCCACACAAGCACATGCAAACTCCTCTCAAACTGACACCACACTGTAAAAATGTTTTGTTGGATCAAAGCAAACATTTAGTGTCAACTTTCATTCAATCGTTCATTTTCCAACCCGTTTATTCCCGTTTTGGGGTCATGCAGTCTGTCAGTGCCTATCTCCAGCGGACATTGGGCACTCTGGACATCTCCACACCCTGGACAAGTCCCCGGGCCATCGCAGGGCAACCACACTCATACATTCCCACTTAAGGGGAATTTAGATTATCCAATTAATCTAACCACATGTTTTTGGGATTGTGGGGGAAACCGTAGTAGCCGGAGGAAACCCACACAAACACAGCAAGAACATTTAAACTCTTTCCAGTAAGTTGAACCGGCAACCTGCATCAACTTGTTACCCATGATTATTTTACTTTTTATCACTGTTGATTTTTTACTTTGAAAGGAATTAAATATCCATTACTCAACGGAGGTAAAAAGTAACTTTGAATCAAATTAAGTTTTTAAGTTTAAATTATACTTGTTACAATGTAACTAAATTCTTTTACTTTATATCAAACCAAATATTCAACCTAATAGAATTGTAAATGTAAATAATACAATATAAGATGTTAAATTTCAGAATGTGTAATTTTATCATGTATCCTAGACTTTCTTATTGCAAGGCTGCAGTGATGCCCACTGCTCTACCGTGCCACCCTAGGATAATTTAAACATTTGCTAAATAGAAAATCATCTCTCATCAGTTGTTCTCTCACAAATCTTCTCCTTGGTTGACCCAGTGAAAATCCTTGTTAGAAACAGCACAATCTCAGCTACAAAAAGATACAGTAGCTAATAATAATTGAGTAATGGTCAGAAAACTAAAACTTAATACACAATCTTTAAGAAAATTGTACCAGGATTCATGTGTCATGGAACATTATTATTAAAACATCCATCTCCAGAAAATAATTACATTTAAGAATATTATTTTGTAGCAAATAAAGAGTAAAGTAGGTATGCATGAACAACTATCCACTGTGCAAATAATACATCAAGTGCTTTGAGTGACAAGCAAACTTTATCCTGCCATGAGTGACAAGCAAAAAGCCAATAACAAGTTGTTTCGCTGTGGGTTAAATTGTGACAGAACAAACACAGAAATAAACTCACTGCCTGCTGACACCGAAGAGAGCTTGGTAGCGTTGTTGTGCGTGGCTCTATGATTTCTGCTTTGCAGTAAAATTGATTAAGAAATTAAAAAAGAGTGCATCATGTATCTAAAGCAAGAACACAATGGTTTTAACATTATACTGTTAAATTCATGATACAAAGCATACCAACTCTACTAAAATCCTGGCCTGAATGCAGTGTATACTACATCTTCCTAAACAACTTATTCATCTTATTCATGGCCAGAGCTTTACAGGGAATCAAAGGCTACACCTTGCAACGAATTATATAAGCTTCATTTATAACGAAGCCAAATAAAAATATCACTGCAGCAGTGTTTAATTCATCAACCAAGCTAAATAAACGTATTTGTGAATCGAGGACTGAGAATGACGCGACTGATATTAATATTTGATATTAACTACTTTATTCACATGGCTATGGTGAATGAAGTTGACACACACATTCATGCTATTAAAAAGAATCTTTTACAGCCACAAAGTAGTACATCTTTCTAAATAATTACCCACTTAGAGAGTTTGTATCAGGCACAACCTAGGACTGTCCTTCAAATCTTCAAAGAGAGTAATTCAATCCATCCACAACAAACTGATCTGCCCCAATGTTGAGTCAGTCAGGAACAAAACTGATGATTATCTTTTGAACTTGATGTTTATTCTTTCCTTTAAACACAACTTTGTCTGTAAAACACGTTCATTTGGACAAAACAAATGACTACCTTGAAGAGTGAGTCATGAAACCTTTCCTTCAAATAACAGGCTGCCTTTTTAAACGAGTCAATAATTAATTAGCTCAGATCAGACTCAAGTCCATTTTTGAAGGTCTTGGTCTTGACTTGGTATCGACCGCAATGCACCCGGCCTTGTCCCTGTCCCAGAGCTAAAAAATTCATGATTTGGTTTAGAAATCAGTCCAGACCTCTACAGAATGGACATTCGATGATTTATTTGTTAAGGTTTCATTACATTGTGATAAAATTCCAGGTAGACAGCAAAGCATTTGACTCGGGAGTCTGAAAGTGAATCGCTTGTTGTTTATGTTACAGTAGGCTATTCAGCTTTAGTGAACTCCCAATCAATTTAGATGTAGGATTTATAAAGCACTATAGTCCCAAACCAAATGATCTGCACAAGAGGAGTGACATCATTGCATCAGCCATATTTGACCCCACTGTTGCCATGGTTACTCATTAAACAGACCCACTACTACCTAGAGAAATGAAAACTGAGTGAATTACTTATTAATTAGTAATAGTTGTTTATTTTGTGATGGACTGGAGACTGGAGATATACCACCGCTTATCGCTCGATGTGTGCTACCAGTAGACCTCCGTGACCTCGAAAGGGATTAAGCGGGATAAAAATAGATGAGTAGATGGATATTTATTTAGACATTTTTAATCAATTGACAAAGGTAAATAATACAGAAAGATTGGTAATCATGAGAAACTACAGAAAGCTGATGAGCAGTGTTATTTAGCTAAATCGAAAGTGAATTGAATCATCATTACGTTAATATTCAGGAATAACTGGCCACATGGTGTATGGTCGCACATTGTTAATTTCGCATCGCAGATTCCATTCTTAAATCCATAGCAAACAAACAGAGTAAATTTCATAGATTATACAGAGTTCCAGAGCCTTGAAACTCTACGTACGTGAAATGACAAATCATGAATGGACGACACCCTTTTAGACCACCTCTTGCATATGCAGATATTGTTAATTACTTCGTTTTTAGAATAAGCACATCCAGGCTGCAACAATTCAACCAGCAAGCTGATAATATATGCTATTGCCAAGTATGAATGAGTACAAGAAAATAATTGGTGTTTAAAAACAAATCCTTATAATTACTTTTATTGTGCAACATACATAATATTCAAGGTCACTCCTAGTGGAAACTAAGATTACAAACAAAATGGCCACTGCGCCCAATGTAACGACACCTCCTTCTGCCCTATACACCTATCAACTAACCAAAAACCTCATTATTGCTTCTGAAATAAAATGATCAAACTTTAAAAAAGAAAAGTGGTTGGTTTTACACCTGAACGCTCCCACTTTCAAGTTAAAAATGTTATTTTCAAATAATACACCAGTAATCTATTTTACAGTGTTAAACCATCATATATTTGGTAAATGTTTGTTAGGGTATAGTCTCTAAATATTTGCATATTAGGAGAATTGCATGAATTAATAAACACAACATAACAGAAACTAACCATTTTAGTCTGGTTATGCCAAAACATTTTACATCTGAAAACATTCCCATAGTGCAAAGCATCCCTTTATCACTCAAATGAGAGCTATTTGACTCACAGTGCTCATGCAGGTACAGTCAAATAATGCAAAAAAGCTTTACAGTCCAAAGATGCTTCATTACGAGGAGTTTGTTCAGAGCTTTGTCTCTAAACAAACACATTTGTTCAGTATTTGGTCACAGAGTACAAATCAGACCCAGAAATCTGCTGTGTCCCATGGCAGCTGCTGCGAAACTCTGCTCTAAATAAACAGCTGTAACTGGCCAAATTATACAACACTCGTTCACTCAGCCATTTAATAATCACAGTCGCTTAATGTTTCAGCATTTCATTCCACAGATGAAAACGACGAGGAATATCGCGAGAAAACAATATTGGTTGACAGTTTTCAAATCTTGAGTTCTTACTTTCAGCTAGTTAACATTCCCTTTCATCCTTAATGTCTGAGGCCACTTATACTCAGAAAAAGATGCATGCATAATTAATGGAATAATAATCACTAAAAAGATTAGGTTATTGATGCTGTTTTATATATTATCTATAATTGCTTATTTCTTTCTCACGGAAATCGGCCTGAGAAGTTAACACCCTTTCTTGATTATCCCCTTTGATGGGTTCTAAGACTAAGTGCCAGGTGCTGTAGCAAATCCAGACAAGCTGCAGTTTCCCTGCCAACAGTGGGCAAGAGAATAATTAGCTTGGCGTCCCAATTAGAGAGACACAATCCTAGGAGAGAACAGAGAGATGTGAACCAAATAAGGCATATACTCAACAGGAGCAGCCAAAAGGCCCAGATAAATACATTAGTATTAGAAAGTAATCAGATAAAAGAGACAGTAAAGTGTATGGAGAGCAGAGGGGTATAAATCTATGCAAATGAAGAGAGGCTGATGGGATAACAGCTCACCAGTAATGACCATTTCATTTGTTTCTGTCTTAGGTTTCACTCTCAACAAGCTCGGCAAGTATTTGTTCAGTGAAAACCACCCAGTGCTACATTATACAAAACACTGCCTTGATAAAACACACTAAGTAAAACACTAGGTAGTATTGTGCGAAATTTGTGAGTAAAAATGTATTTATTTGGATCATTTTACACTAACAGATCTGGACGAAGTGATAAACTGCAAGTGATAAACCACACAAAACAGCATAATTTCTACTAAACAATTTAAAAGTTCTCAGAGGTTTCGAATGGTCTTTAACTGTGTTTTCGACTTATAAATTCTTGGCGATTTACAAACTTAACTAGGAAGGGAGTCCCCACTTTTTTATGGGACTTTCATACTTGACTTGTTTAGTTTGATTCATTTGAACTAGAGTTCGTTTCCCTTTTAGTTCAGTTAGACTGGACAGATGAGAAAGCAACAGCCAAACTAAAAATCAGATAAAAATCTAACTAGAGAACTGGTCCGAGACCTTCTCGATGAGGTGGTCGCGATACAAATCCATACGAACTCTAGAGTGGTTTGGTTGTGGTGAGATCATGATTGAACTCTGTTCTGAACTAAAAACAAATGAAGACGACAAAAACATTCCTTTTGAGCGAATAACAGCCATCGTACTTGCTTGCATGTGGCATTTCGTGTTGGTGTGTGTCTGTTTACAAAGCAAAGTCTATCGTGAGAGCTTGCAGTCAAACGTCCAAGCATCGTTTGCAATATGCATCAAAGGCCATTAACACAAATAATATTGTTAACGATACCAAGAGTCAAAATCAAATTGCTTTAAATTGTCCAATTTAAATACCTAAATACAACCCAGAGGCAGTGCATTGCAGCTAGGCTTGGAGAGATATGGTCATATTTCCTTGTCCCCAACAGTTGAATTCTGCAACAAATGTAGTCTGAAACTAATATCAAGTACAATGTGATGCAATAATAGACTTTTTCATCATTTGTGGCCTAAAAGAGTTGGATTCTGGTCTAAATTGACAGCAAGCAGGAGTTTGAAGATGCTCAGAAGTGATCTTTGGCAGAACATCAAAATCAAACTCCACATTTGGATCAATTAACATGGTAAAATCATGCTCGAAATTTCAAAGAGACTTGATTTTTGTCCACTGTATAGATAACTTATTGACAATCATCAAAAGGTTGGTATTCACTTACAGGATTTGTTTATTCCTGTACTGCAGCCATGCTCCAGGGGGTATTGTCCCGCTGACGGGACACAGATGACACAAGCAGTGCAAGGAATATGAGTGCAGCATAACATTCAAACAATAACTGACAATGGCAATGCTTTTCTATGTGTCGATTAGGTTCGACAATAACACCGAACATTAAAAGGGCCAATCTAAGTTGACTTGTTTTCTTTCAATCTGGCAACCTCGACTATCCAGGTCCAAAGGAGTGACTGTTACAAACAATTTACAAATCAATATAACTATTTATGTTTAGATGTATGAACTAAAGGAAATGTCTTGAATGCTTCCAAAGGATAGAACAGAAAAAGCAGGAGAACGGAAACTAAGCCTGATTTGGGCAAACACCCCATGAATGTCAGTGAGAGAGTGAAGACAGAATCAATTATGTAGTAACTAATCATGAATTCTATTGGCTGAAAATCTGCTTGGGAGTTATTTATTATGGTAGCCCTCTGGGGTAGCCTGTTTTAATGGGGTGAATTGTCTATCTTGATTTAGTAACATACTTTCTCTTTACTGTATAAAGGTGAACGCAAAAACCAATTAACATCAAATCTCATCCTCATGAGATGTGTAATGGGTTAGAAAAACGTCACTGAACAGGACTCAGTTCATTATCCCACGAGCATAAAAGAAAGATGCCTAACTTGCACATTCAGTCATGATTAAAAATGCTATGTGTTATTATTACAGAGCTTGAATTAATGTTTGCAATGGCTTGCAGAATCGTTAAATATGTTTTCAGTGTTTAGAAGAAGGAATGGACTCATTTAAAAAGCTAATTTCCTCAATTTGTTGCAAGCTCCTGCATTATTACTCTTCATGGACACGTGGAAGAATAAATTCTGAAATACTACACAACATGGTAAAAATCACAGATTTATGACAGTTGACTAGAGTTGGGGGACAGCAAAAAACTGGTTATTTTGATCATTTTTACACCATTTCAGATTTATACTTAACATGCAACCATGCAAACATGTCTGTGTCTGAATTTGCTTATCCTGCGGAAGATGCTCTCTGTTAATTACACGACAAGCGAGTGACACTTTCAAAGACAGTCATGTCAAACTGTGAGACAGTGCAGTGGGTAGAGGTTTAGTTTTGGGGTTTGCCTGTTAGAAATGTGATTATGTTGCGGTGTCAACAGTTTTCTTTACCCACTCCTTCCCTTCTGGGGTGAAGGGGTTCAGTTCTGCTGGTGTTTCTCAAGTGAAATTTGGGGTGAAAGGAGGGGGTACACCCTGGTGGAAACCTGAGGAAACCCACGCAATTACAGTGAGAAATCCTCCCAAGAAGGTCACCAGCAAGCCTCAATCCAGCAAACTTCTCACTGAAGGGCCACAGTGCCACCCCATTGACTACAAACACATCCAAACTGTTCATGTGTAGCAAGCATTTTTCTCATGAAAATTATGAAAAGTGCAGAATGGTGGACTTTGGGGTTGCAAAACAAATGCAGTTGGATCACAAAACAAATTTTAGGTAGACTTGAGTTGAAGCACTACTCAGATTTGGTTTAACACCAAAAGTATATGTTTTAAGGGAGGATTTGTGTTGATTTATGCGCATATGATTTTAATTTAACCAGATTACATTTTAAAGTTGTTCAGTCAACGTCAGTGGTTTTGTCTTTTATCCATCTTTGAATTAGTGTTATTAGTGTTCTAGTGTTCTATTAGGTTCTCAAATATACACTTAAAAAGTGTTAAAAAGATATTTTATCTTGTCGTAGATTAATGGATTTTAATTGTATTGTATAGACTGAAATCCTAACAAACAATGAAAGTATCATTTGAACTCAATCTTAACAAGGACCACGGTTTGTTTTGTCACTTCTACACAATTCTCTGAAGGGCTGAGGTGACAAACGTCTTTTTTCCTTCTCTCATTTGGCTCCCACCTGCATACATCCAGCATTCGGCCTCTTATATCTCTGTTGTCAGCATGTAATATGATATAAGCTGCACTGTTAGCAGCAGAACACCAGATTGCTAAGCCTCGGCAGACAGGAAGTCAATATCTGAACAGTAGTCGAGCGATGACTACCCGCAGAAGGCGGCAAGTTGGAATAAAAAGAAAACAGTATGGTATAGAAATGCACAGAAGAGGAAAAATGCTTCAAGGACTTCAGTGAATAGATACTGTTTTCTCAACAGGTCATGTGACTATTATTATTCAGCTCACCTAGCCATTGTAATGTAGAGGAAAGCTCATTTCAAGCAGCTCTCCTCAGATGCGCGAAGGAGGTCAACTGCCAAATCAGTTGTAGTTATATGGGCTCTTCTGCTCCTTTAAATCCTGAGATTAATAAAATATACACATTTAAATGTTGTATTCAGACAATTTCTGGACCCTTTTGATAGCTCTTAAACTGAACATATTGAAAGCACTGAAAATTGACCCCTGGTTGCCAAATCATGTCAATGTTTTGTGCTTTCCATACAGGCTCCCAATCTATTAGAGGTGCAGGGGGGTTATATGGGATAGGGAGGACGATTACCTGTTTAAACTCATTTTAAGATTGCAAACCTAATAATCTATTGTGCCAAAAAAATGTGAAAATTGAGGGAAAGTCCATTTATTTCAGTGACTTGTTTCAAAAAGAGTCTTAAATGTTTAATTAATTTACAATGAACAAAGTGAAATATTTCAAGCTTTTAAATGTTTACATTTAATACATTCAAAAGAGTTAAAATTAATAAAAGATCAAATGAATATCGTTTTACCACATGACCAGATAAATATATGAGTCACAGACTGTTAATACATGGCAACTTCTCATAGGATAAGAGTTCTCAGGCTCATGAATAATTATGAGAAAGATTTTCTTCATTCAGCTTCATAAGTTGAGTGTGAACCTGGAGTCGATGCACTTGGCTTAAATGATGTTCAACATGTAAAATGTTTACGTTGTGGGTTTCTTTGCCCTTTATTCTTCTTGCCAAATACATGTCACAACTACACCTATCTGATTTTTATGTAAATACTGCATGTAGACCAGTCATTGGGTGACGAGGCAGTCAAATTTTTGGCCTTGCCCTGTTGCCCAAAATTTTTGTTTTAAAAATGAGACCACTGCTGTAATTGGTGCACCTTTGTTTTTTTTTTTAAATTACATTTTCCTGTTTACTGTTTTATATAAAAGGAGAAAGGAGTTTTTAGCTCAATTAGGGCAGAGTGGTAATATTTAGAAATAATTATTGTCAAAAGCTAAAATTAAAAGCAGCATGGCGGTTGGATCAGAGTTGCCAACATCTCTCTGAGCCAACCCTACAACATTCAATCATTTATTTATGGCTCAGCTTCTCCCGACCGGCTAAACTAAACTGACTCTATGACCTGTGATCCCACAAACTCTACTTCCAAATCCAAACCTCAAACTACTTTTCAAAATCTGGTGCCGACTTCATCAGACTACAACAGACCACAATAAAAATATTATGAATTAAACATGCACCACCTACAGTGCTGAACACTAATGCAATTGAGAAAATGCCTCTCCGCCATCGATTCGGCTCATCTAGGATGCACCTGCAATGCATCCTCATCCTCTTCATTTTGTCAAGCCTCCCTCTATTGATATCATCATTTCTCTCACTCACTTCTCCAGAGGCTCTACAGAATCATAATTATAACAGAGCTCCAGCTTGGCCTCGTATCACAGTTCCTGAGAAGTGTCTGGCTGCAGACTTCTTATTGTAATCTCAGAAAAAGCGCTTCCACAAATTTACACTAAGAACAGATTGGTATAAATATAACTTTGGCAAAGTTTGGGTTTTACATTGTTATAACTTTTATAGCTGTAATTCCTTCATACAAACTTGTTTTCACGTGTCAAGAACATTGTCTAAAACTCTACTTTTATGCTCCTCTAATAAATATTGATTCTGATTCTAGTCACTTTAGAAACTTCTTAATATTAACTTTTTGTTCAAAGACAATTAACCTCACATTTTAAATGAGAAGCAGGACGCATATTATAAAACTTGACAATTATAAAACAATAAGTGCTGTCCCCTAGAGGTTCGATGATATTACATTACAAAAGTTTTTGTTTTGTTTTTTTTTTTTCTCAGAAACGTGTTTTTTGTATGAAGTACCATTACATGTTTTCCAACACAGATTGAAAACTATCAACATTGGAAAGCACAGTATATAACACTAAGCAGGAGGGAGAATGATTTTGGTGAAGCCAGTTTCTTTTCTCAAAATAAGGGGATGACGTGGAGTTTAACATACAGTTAAGCATATGATTGTATTATGTCAAACTAAAACATAAGACAATGTACAGTGTCATCGGGGACACAAAAAAGATAATTTGGTGTTTTTTCTGTAACTGCATTATTTCATACTTCTACCAGCTGATCAAATAATATAAGAACTGTCTTTCAGATTTGGACAGGTTTGAATTAAAAAAAGCTACACTCAAACTCATAAATCTGACATTGTGATTTGTAGTGAGAGCAGAGAGCAGGTGGAGGAACACCTGGAAAGTTGGAGGTCAGCTCTAGAAAGAATGAAAGTTAGTCGCAGTAAGACAGAATACATGTGTTTGAACGAGAGAGAGAGAAATAGAACAGTGAGTTTACAGGGGGCTGAGGTCAAGAAGGTGCAGGAGTTTAGGTATTTGGGGTCAGTAGTCCAGTGCGACGGGGAGTGTGGAAAAGAGATGAAGAGACGAGTACAGGCAGGTTGGAGTGGATGGAGAAAAGTGTCAGGGGTGTTGTGTGACAAAAGAGTGTCAGCAAGAATCAAAGGAAAGGTGTACAGAACAGTAGTGAGACCAGCGATGATGTATGGGTTGGAGACTGTGGCAGTGAGGAAGAGACAAGAGACAGAGATGGAAGTAGCAGAGATGAGGATGTTGAGGTTCAGTTTAGGAGTGACGAGGATGGACAAGATTAGGAACGAGCACAACAGAGGGACAGCTCAGGTTGGTTGTTTTGGAGACAAAGTCAGAGAGGCCAGGTTGATATGGTTTGGACAAGTTCAGAGAAGGGATAGTGGTTATATTGTTAGAAGGATGTTGGAGATGGAGATGCCAGGCAAGAGGTCAAGAGGAAGACCAAAGACGAGAAATATGGATGTGCTGAAAGAGGACATGAAGGTAGTTGGTGCAAGAGTAGAGGATACTGAGGACAGATTTAGGTGGAAAAGGATGATTCGCTGTGGCGACCCCTAAACTGGGAACAGCCGAAAGGAGAAGAAGAAAGAAGAAGACACTCAAACTCATAAATCTATCGTTTTTAAGATTATTGTTATGATATTTCAACCTTTAAGTTGTTTCTGGTAAAATGTTAAATATGAAGCTGAAAATAACTACACATTCTCTCATTTGGTTTTGAGGGAATTGGTTTAGAGGAAAAAATTATTCAAAATTAACTCAAATTTATTTGGAAGTACAAGTGACATGATTTCCAGAGAAAACACATTTGTCACAGTCAGAAAGTGCTAGTCTGCTGCCAGACCCTCTTGCAGTTCACTGAGCAGATAGAAACCTTCTGCGGCGAATCAGACAGAAGAACTTTGCCAGTTCCTGCCTTATGGCCCACTGACATTTATGGGTTTGAAATTGAGCCTTGAGGACCATCATGAGAAGGGTCCTTAAGTTGAACTCTGTTTGAGTGGGCTTTATTAAATGGGCCTAAAGACTCAGAGCCAACAGCTTTTCTCCAACAAAATATGGCTCTCCTCACAGCTCCATAGCCCTCATTGTGACAATCCAACATGTCTAAATACAAGTGATGACTAAAGAGAAACAGATCCAAGAAAACACTCAATAAATTATTTTGTTTATCTCCGTTGATCACTTCAAATTAATTTGTAAATTCCTTGGTTGGGGTTCAGTCTGAACTCTGGATTTTAGGGGTATTACCATATATCATGGCACAGCTATATACTTTTATATTAGAAATAAGACAGACTTCATCAACTATGCTTGAAAACACTATTGAAGACTATAGATATCTATTATACATCAAACTAGACTCTGGCGTACTTCGCTTGATGGAAGTGCAACCAAAAGTACCTACAGTGAAACATGGTGGTGGCATTGTGTGGGGCTGCAAAACACACGCCTAAAGCTACTGCTGCATTTCTAAAGAAGAACAGGGTGAATGTGATTGAAAGGTCAAGTGTCTCCAGATCTGAACCCAATCGGACACCTGTGGGGAATTCTGAAGTGACAAGTTAAGCAACACTCTGAATTCAGCATTCAGGCTCCTAAAGAGTTTTTTTTTTCTTTTTGAAGAATGAAAAAGATGTTGCTCTCTAAAAATCAAGGTCCTCCTACAAAATTCTAGCTGTTTTAGTTTCTGCTATGGGGTGTATTCATTTTTTTCTTCCACCAAATTGAGTAAAACTGAAGATTTTGTGATCTAAGTTAGAATATAAACCTTAAATTCATGTTATGGAGGTGTTTTTAAAGAGGCTGTACTCATTAATGCTGAGCAATGTATATTTTCCAGTCAGAGTTTGTCGTTACTGATCCTGTAGCAGAAAGAAACACCTTCTTCTTTCTGTCTACTGGACTTACTGACCTGCATGAGTCTGGGTTATCAGAATAGTGCTGCAATGAGCAAGAGAACAAAACAACATTCTTATGAGCTGTGGTAAGTGTAGGCAGCTTTTCTCCTGATGTTTGGTGAATAAATATCTTAGTGGAATCATGACCTCCCAGAATGACCTAAATGCAACCACCAACACAGTGAGATCTGACGGCGTTTGCGCTTATGCAACCCCATCATTAGAATATGAGAATAAATGCAGTTCATTCCAACTGTGAAAGATTTTACTGAGAAAAAAGCAACTGAAATTAAATCTAATACCTGTAAGCCATGAGTCTTTTAGTCGTTTGATTTGCCTCTTACTTGTACTCAGAGATTATCAAAGCTACTGTATGTATAATGGATTTTAAATCACATTTAAGAGCAAAAACTAAATCATGATCTTTTTAGGTGTTTTATTTCTAGTCTCTTGTTTCAAATAGAGATTCAAGATTGCTTTTCTTATAAGGAGATGACACTGTGACCTTGCCGAGGGCTACCGTGTGCTAAATCCAATTTTCAAACTGGGGAAAGGTAATGGGTTTTATGAAAACAAAGGAAACAATAATTTTGAGATTAAAGTGTCTAATGTCAGATGCAGCTTATCTAAACAATTTTAATCAATTCCCACAAACACACCCAAAAAGGTGTGATCAATTGAGAGATGAATTCTGATTATATAAAAGGATCATGCATGAAGGACCATCTTGGATTTTATTTCTTCCAAGTTTCCATGTCGACAAACACCAGTGGGGAACAGGATCAGCAGCTTTTAGGAAGAAGGAACATGCTGAGAGATTTGAGCAGGTGTCTTCTGGGGTTAAGCTGATTAAAACTGTACAGAGAAGCTGTTATTGTCAGAGTTTTAGCACAAACTGGAAGAAAGCCTCATAATCTCAGAAGGATACTCCATCGAGAACCAAAAACAAGGAAAGTTCGGGTTCAGAGGTAAAAAAATAAGTCAAAGTCTTGCTCTTGATGCATTTCGTCAATTTACATTGTATAGTTCATGGAGATCCAATTATATCACAATTTGTACATTTTTGAGGTATTTTCTGCTGAGATCCTCCACACAATCATCCTGAGAAGCTAATAACTTGATCTGAGCTCCAGAGCTCTGTCCTCTGATTGGCCAAGATTTATATATGCATATGGGTCTGTTGAGAGGGAGTGAAACTAAACAAACATTAAGCGATGGCAGAAGGTTTTAAAAATGAGCGTATAACTGATTCTTAGATTTCCAGACACGTGCAACAGTTTATCAAACTACAACCTTGATGAATGCACAGATAAGCTCAAAACAATGCCTGATTCATTTCTGAAGGATAGAACAGATGCCAAAAGAACATATACACCCATACCTACTCATATTCCTCAGATAATCCATATAGCCATTTTTAGAAGCAGATTCCAGCATGACAACAAGTCTTTGTGTCAAAAAGACAAAAGTTTCCCAAAGCTGGCTATAATAAAAGCCCTTTATCAGTTAACCTTGTAATCAATTCTTACATGTAAATTGATCAAGCACTTTGTGGTTTCTCGGTTAATCACTCCTTTAAATATGATGAAATTCAGGATAATTATTATGAATCAAAATGTACATGTGCATTATTCAGTTCTTTTGAAACTGTTATAATTTTCTGATTTTCTGAAATGTATTGCTATGGCCCATTGTAGTAGCCCTAATAATACACACTATAATAATGGTATATATTATATATTTGGGGAATAATGATATAAAGGAATTCATTCGGAACAGTTAGAAAATGTTGAAATGTATTCTTTAATTTTATAGGAACTTTAACTTTCTTGGAATTACATTTTCATTTTGTTTATAGACAAAAACTTCACGAAGTTCATGAAAAGTTCATGAAGGAAGAGACAGTTGAGGTTAAATGATCACCCAATGAGGTTGGGGGCTTATCTGACAGTAGTTTCATGGAATATAAATATGTACTCTGAGTACCTTAAGGGTCGATCTAATCAATAAGCCTCTAGGAACTCACTGTCACATTAAATTTGAAGCAGGAAACTCACTCAAAATAAATGAAAGCGCTCGGAATGACTCAGTAAGAGTTCCCAGAACAGAAGGGCACACTGATTGTAGCCAACTGATTCAGAGACCCTTGTCAATCTACAGGGAACAATAGCTACCGCAGCAATTAGAGCACCATAGAGAGAGCTTTTCTCGAAAAGTTTGGGTAAGTTACGTGAAAGGAAGTAGTTAAATTGCAAAAAAAAAATTAAACAATCTCATTTAAATTCAAGGTCACTGATGTAAACCTATAGAAACCACCTGCAATCCAAATGAATCCCTTTTGTGTGTGTGTGTGAGTGGAGGGGGCTTTATCCATCAAATTTGTGACTTTTATGATTAAAGTTAGAACACATCAAGAGTTCACCAAACGTTTCTGTGATTTACAACCCATGCTGCTTTATTAAAGATGTTTGAGGCCCTTTGTTTACCTTTAAATGCTATGTTTTACATATTTCCTTTAGCATTAGGTTATGAAGTGTTTTTTCCACAATAAAACTACAAAAAACAGAAGTCCATATGGCTTATGAATAATATTCTCTCTCAAAGCCATATGGTTTACAGCAGCAGCTTGAGAACAGCTGTGATTTTTTTTTTTTTTTTTTTTCAAAAATCAATGGTTGTGTGTTCTTTAAAGGAAGGCATTGTGGCTTAATTGTGTTGACATGTTGCTAAGATCTGGTTCCAGTGCAGTTTTTACCAGCTCTTTACCGGAGTAGCTTAAACAGATTCCAATAGCAAATGCTCACACTTGTCTATTTGATATATTTTTGGACAGCAACCAGATGTAAATTGCATTTGAACGACAACTATAAATGCACTTCTAAGATGGAATGTGGAAGAAGTCTTTTATAGTTGGACTTTAGTTGCAATTTAGTTTGATGTAATAGAGGCGCTTCAGCAAACCTTGGTGACCCAAACTAGATTTAAATGAAATTATTTTCATGTGCTGAGCAAAAAGCATTTTTTACAAGGCTGGAATAAATGTTATTTATTTTCACAGAAGGGGAAATGTTTGCTGGTTTCCTAGAGTGTAACTGTGTAATAAATAAAGGAGACAGAAAATGGGAGGTAAGTTTTCGATTTGAATCCAATTTCTATTTATAAATTCACTTCTTCCCTTTCGGGGTCATAGGGTTCTGCTAAGGCACTTTGGTGTACACGCTGGACCGGTCACCAGTCCATCATAATAAATATAATATTTAGGTTAATTATATTTGCTGACAAAAAAAAAACAGTAGGCTTGACTTTTCTAAAGTTCAAATATGTGTAAATCCAACAAACAAGATTTCATAATAAATACTGTATGTGAAAATACATAAACCACCACCAATGCTTAATAAATAAAATTAAAATGATTACATTGGGGTGATATTTTTATCACATTTATATTGCCACTATAAGCGAGAAAGTTAGGGCTAACATAAATTTAGATTTACTCCTTTTTTTGCGAAGAGTCTTAAATTTTTTTGAGAGCGAAATAGTAAACAAATGTTGTTTATTCTTTTACCATTGCCGTTTATCATTTATTTCTTATGTTCTATTTTAGTATTAATCCTTTATTCTGTGAAAGTCCAGGCACTCTTTTCCAGGTTTGCATTAGCATATCAAGAAATAATTAAAGCTGCAAGCAGTGATCAAAGGGCTCTTGCACCATTGTCTTTAGACGGATGCTGTGCACATGTAGTTTAACGAAGTTAAAATCCCACACACCTCATATTAAGACTGAGGGAGAGATGAAATGAACAGACACAATCTTGTGTTTGCTAAAGTACAAGGACTAGAATTGTACGAAATTTTCCAATTAAATATAAAATAACTGACTTCCTGTCTGCCTTGGAAACTCTATCCAATTGGCTTCTTATGTAAGTATTCCAGATTTCAAATGTCTTTCAAACACAGTCTGAAATAGCAGTATAAAATATCAGAAAATGGGACATTCCATTTTACCAGTAGGTGGTGCTATAGCTGACACTGTAGGATGCTATTTGGATACTTTCACTTAAGATACTCCACCAAGATATTTTACTGTAATTTGAACCCGATTGGACATTGTATGGCTGAGTATTTAGTTCTCATATTGTGGCAAGATATTGCAATACAAAATTGTCACAATGTATATTGCATTTTGTGGAGCTACTTGAGATATTGTCAAGGAGCTGAAGTGTATTTACTTCTTGTAGTGGTTGTGATTCCAGTCACTTCTGAAACTTCTTTATCTTGTCTTCTTGTTTTATGTAATATTTACCAGGAGACAATTATCCTTTTCTCACCTTTCAAATGAGAAAGATAATAAAATTAGCTCTCTCCATCCCTTGGAGAAAAAAGGATGACTTAATGCAAACAATAACACTGCACCCTAGTGGATGGATGGTATAACCTTTTTAACTTTGTGGTCTCAAAACTTTTAAATTCCATTTTTTCAGATGATCGTTTGTTAAATAAACCAATAGTTTGTAAAATTAAAAGTTACACCCCCATTGGCTAAACATAATCCTAACAAGACTTTTGGGAATGGCACAAACGCGATCGTCTGTGGAAACTTTTTGTTTGTGTTTAATCCATGTCAAGAAACTTTGTTCAAATCAAACTACGTTGATTCCTAGAAAACCACTATTTTTAGGTGATCTACACCTTTACAAGAACCAAATGTGTAAGCTGTAAGTGACATGGACACCACACATCAGTGTTGATTTAATCTCACAGTACTTCCCATGGGCTGACAGTGACAACACCTTGAGATGGGACGACTGGAGTGGAAACTGCTGTGTGCCAACCTTTCCAAGCCCCTGCCAAGAATACATATGCCTTCCTATTTGTTCACTCTCCAGACCTTCAGGCAATGGGATAGCAATCAACACAGAGTTTAAGTTGTATTTCACAGTGTTTAGTGATCTACCATGCAGCCCACAGAAAAGTGTTTCACAGAGAGAAGAGCATTGAGTCGTAAAG
This sequence comes from Danionella cerebrum, assembly GCA_007224835.1. Lineage (NCBI taxonomy): Eukaryota > Metazoa > Chordata > Actinopteri > Cypriniformes > Danionidae > Danionella > Danionella cerebrum. The sequence continues at coordinate 246,285 of SRMA01025333.1, forward strand.
AGAACGTCTCGCTAAAACTGTGCTGCAACATCTGGTCAAAAACGATAGGTCATGATTGGACGAAGGTCGGGTTATTGTTGTACTCTATGTCTGCATGGTTATCATCACATAACAGTGCAGTTATGACTAGCTCATACAATCTGCTGTCAGACAAATCTCAATTTGACATGATTGCTGTAATTAATGGAATCGTCAATATCCGCTCGCCGTCCACTTTATTAGATACACCTACCCAACTGCTCATTGACACACATTTCTAATCAGCCAATCACATAGCAGCAATGCATTTAGGCATGTGTGAAGACGATCAACTGCAGTTCGAACCAAGTCCAAAGTGACTTTGAACGTGGCATGATTGTTGTATTTCAGAAACTACTGGGATTTTTTTGGATCGCAAAAAATATAACCAAAAAGGGAATATTGGAAAATCGAGTGAGGGGCAGGTCTCTGGGTGTAAATGCCTTGTTGATACCAGAGGTTGGAGGAAAATTGGCATACTGGTTCAAGTTAATAAAAGGGCAACAGTAACTCAAATAACTTGAGACAGAGCGGCTACAGCAGCAGAAGACCACTCCCGGTGCCACTCCTGTGAACTAAGAACAGGAATCTGAGGCTAGAATTTGCTCAGGCACAACAAAATTTCTTGAACATAACAATGAGTTCACTGTAGCCAAATGGCCTTCACGGTCACCAGATCTCAATCCAATAGAGCACTTCTGGGATGTGGTGGAATGGGAGATTTGCATAGGCAGCAACTGCGTGAAAGTATCATATTAATAGGGATCAAAAACTCTCTGAAAATAAAAGTGGGTCTTAGCAACTAGCAAGGTGTACCTAATAAAGTGGCCATACATGCATTCTTACGAATTCTGTTCATTGGTTAAGTGTGGGATTCTGTCACATGCACAAGTGTCAGCTAAGCAAAGTGAGAACATCACGGAAACTCAGATTGATGGTTGACATTTAGCTACTGGAGAGTCTACAGCATCCTATTTTATTCTGGATTTCAGAATTGTTGCCTTGATGTTATCAGTGCCGCATGACCATTGCTTTCCTTTGTCCACACATTAACACTGTAAGTTATTGACCAATTAGAAAACAGAGGAACCCCAGTGCAACTATAAAAAATCTCAATGCTCTCCTATATCCACTTCGGACCTGAAAAGACCTTTTGTTTTGGTCATCATCAGGCTCGAAATGTAACAGTAAATGGCTGCTTCGAAGCTTGTGAATCATTTTCATTCCCCTTTAAATTTCTGCTAATTTCATTGAAAAACAGGCACAATTCTGGAGAGCAAATAAAGAAGCTTATAGGCTTTACCTGCCCGGGGCCCACCATAGACATCCAGCTTGCCAAATCACTGCAACTACAACATCAGTGCTAATCAGGTTGCCCTCAGGGTTATGCTGCATTAATGGCCCTATCCATTAAGTTTATAGGATTTACACTGTTGAATTAGCAGACTCTGTGCTAGGCACTTTAAGCATAGGATTGCTAGAAACATTATGAAAGTATTTGCTTATACTGGCCCAGAGTGATTTGTTAAATCAAAGCCTCCAATACAAGCAAATGCTCCACATTTTAGAAATTACTTTCACTGAACACTTCCTTTATTTAAAACTTCTGCACAGCATGACAAACAACTTAGATTGTAACTAAATGTCTATTTTGCACCAAGTAAACCGATTTAATGGTAATAGAAGTGTTCTGTTGTTTACTCTTTGTTTTTAATGGTTCTTAGCCACAGTGAAAGACTAGAAAACTCTTTGTTATATTGACTTTTGCATTAAAGTGAAGTACAATTCAGGGGTGAAGGAACCCTTACAGTAGACCTGCTTGACACAGTGTCAAGAGGTTCCTGTAGATGTGACACAAGAGATTAGCCTGTGATTTTACTAATAGTTTGATCTCAACAGTGACAGATAAAAATATTTGAATTTTTTTAAATCGATTTATGCTGAAATAACATCATTTAGTAAGTTTCTGGCACCCTTTTGTCTTTTCAAGCTGAGAATAGGGGCCTCTCGAAATGGATGTTTCATCTAGTCACCTGGAAACAATCAAGTCCATTGTCAAGCGAGAAGATGACAACAGTCTAGGAGATTTTAAACAAAGAGAACGAACACAAAAATCTGTTCCAAGAACTACACTCGACAGCATGAGAGAAGAAAGTTTGCCAGTGAACATTTGAATGATTCAGAGAAGAACTGGGTGGAGGTCGGACATCAAAGTTGGAGCAATTTGGCATCAACTCAAACTTATAATCGGAGGTAGAGTAAGGCTGCCTATGATCCTTTCACCCTACAAATGGATGATAGATCGGGTCATGTACCCTCAAATCTTATGTAATAAGTTCCTTCCTTGCTTAAAAAATAGGTTATGGGAGGCGTATCGAGGTCATATTGCTCAAGAAACTCTAGCTTCTGTTTTTGTTAACTTTACTGTTTTTAACAGGTTCAGCTCATCAATGATCTCCATAAATAAGCAAGCAGGCCATGTGGAGATGAAGAGCCTTGAGTTGATCTGGCTTGATGCTGTGAGACAACTGTGTAGTAGCATTTAGCTTCCCCATGTAGCTCCCTGTGTGAATTGGAATTGCTAGTGTGGGTTTTTCCTCAGAGAGCTCAGTTTATTTTCAGTCTAAAACATGTGCTCTAATTAAATATACAAAAACTTTGAACTGGATTTAAATGATTTTTAAAAACACTATGATTATTAATCATCATTAAACACAGTTTAAACACTGTTTAACTATGGCCTTTTCCCACAAATGTGCTCATACTAGAACTAATATATTAGGCTCATCCTACTTTGAAGCATAAAAGCACTGTAAAAAAAAACTTTTTGAGTTGTCACAAATTTGCTTCTCAACCTTTATAAATTAATGGGATGCGCAAAGAGAGGAAGGTGTCATCCTTATGTGCGATTTCTACTATTGCCAACAAGTGTCCCACCAAGCATTGAGTTGGGTGAAGGGGCTGAATAATATCAGTCAATAACAATGTAAAACACATATCTAACTGGTCATTTATTCGTATGTGAGCACATTTTCACAGGTAAATAGTTTTTTCCTTCAATGTAACTCAGATGAATTGTGTATTTGCTTTCCTTTGTGGATTTGTGGTTGTTTGTTTCTTTCTTATTAATAGTTTGCTACGTTAACTTTCGGATTTTAGCGTCTTATAAGATATTTTCCCAGTCTAGATAGACCACAATGTGGTAAGTGAGAAACTTTTAGTTTGTTTTCTGTTATTGCACAAGTCCTTGGGACCTGTAGGGGGAGCTCCACTTCTCTTTGTATATAAGTTGACGGGTTTGTACATGAAGAAGAGTGTGTAACATGTGAACTGTACATTGTGAATAAACAGAAGCTAATCTTAAGAAATATATCAGTTTCTCTGCTGTTTTTTTGTGAGATATTGGTTTTATTTTTTCTGTTAACACGCGTAAACAACTTTGGAATTGTCTTTATGTGGCTCTAAAGTGAACTTAATTCACTGAAAGAATACATTTTGATTTAGTCTCATAGCAAATACAATTTGAAAAAATTTGTCTGACAGAAGCATCTTTTTTCATTAAAATTTCATTAAAACGAAAGTAATCGCGTGGGTTCAGATTCTCATATTATCAATGTGGGAGAAACGATCAGAATAACCTTGTCTTAGAACATTTATTCTTTGCACATCCTTCCATTTCCAAGGGCCTTGTTAATTTTCAAAGCGTCAATTTCTCTTCTTTGCAACTGAATTTAATTGACATTCTTGCCACCCCTTGTTTCCACTCAAGTGCAATAATTAGACATAATTAAAATGATGGCTTGAAACCAAACTTTAAGAACTTCGTATTTGAAGTTGACTTGATAAAGAACAACATTTGCAAAGGAGAAATGGTGAGACCTTTCTGTGACACAACTGATTATTCATTCCAGTCTGACCTTCTAGCGGGGAAATGTAACAAATCCATTCTTAGAAGCACTTCAGGGAAACGCTGTTAAACATCACAGTCCAAGTGTAGAAGGAGCTAAAGTTCTAGTTCAGACCCAAGGGGACAACTTTCTTTGCAAACAACTGACTATTCGCTTCCAACTGACTTGTAGGTTTGCAAGTTGATCTTACGTTTCATCTCTTGTCATTCAAACACTGAAGAGAATGTTGTGGAAACGTGGGTGGTTTTTCACACCTCTGCATAAAAATGGAAAAGGCAGATTTATTTCAGAGCAAAGTGATTGACAGCCAGCACTTAGGTATCTGTGCATCTCTTTCATTTACTGTTTTTCCGACAACAACTGAACTCATACAAATGTCTCTAATATCTTCTGTTGCAAACCATAATATAAAAGTTCAAAGCAGACTTTGAAATATCATTACTTGCATTAGATATGAAATCACAAGGCAAAAGAGTGTGTTTTATTACATATAAAGGTCTCTTCTGTAGCTGCATCCAGATTTTATATGACCTCCCCTGTGGCAATGTCCTTGTTGCAATGACAGTTTAAATGTTGGAGCGCTTGTCTGATTGTCCAAGGTTAAGATAAGACTGTAAAAGCCAAAGCTACAGTATCAGGACTGGATCAACCACTAAGTGAGAGAGATTCACTTTTCATTCCAAAATAGAAGGAATTTTTGGTAGATTAATACGTTGTTCATATTCTGTGCATATGTCTCCCCATTGCCCTAATCACTGCATGCATTAACACTTGACATGGATTACTAAACCCGAATACATGAACAGATGCTGGTCTGCCATTATCTCTTTGCATGCATCAAACGATTGCTAATTTCAGCAAGTGATGTGAAACCCAATAAGTGAGTTATTTGGGTTGGTTTGTGTTAAAGAGTAGACTGCTTGAAGAAAAAATAGTAAGCAAAGAGACTCCAGCGACCGCATGTGACATTGACAGACTTTATAGTCATTGTTTTTGAGAATGAATGAGTCATGAACGACTCAATACATCATGACATATGATGCCAACCAAAGAGTTTTGATCATATAATATTTATTGTTAGATTTTACGAGAATCTGATTTATATTGTAGTCAGGGTATAAGTGGATGAGGGTATTCTGCAATAACAAAAGAAAACTTGCAGTTGGTATTGAGTTGGTTCATATATTGCTCAAATACAGAGGCTCTCTAAGTTCATGACACATGTTTGTTGAGCAGTATTATTCAGTTAAAGAAGACTTGTTTCAAATTGCAGGTAAATAATAATGAAAAATAATCCTTTTAACTATTTTTTCTGATTGAATGTTTACAGCTTGTATGTGCTTAAAATGTAGAAAGTAGTTTGTTTGCTTAAAGTTTTATATTGTAAAGTATAGATTTATTTGTTTCTTGTTAAATTATGGGTTATAGATATTTTTATGACCCAGCATCTACAGTAGTCCATGTCTGATCAGTGTTTGACAATATCATACATCATTTCCCCTAGCTCTGTCTAGAATAATGTTTTGTTCCAAATTCCAGGAATTTAAAGAGTGGGGCAAATAAATATTTGATACACTGCAGAGGTTTCAAGAGAATAGAGAAATCTATATTTTCACAATTGAAAATCCTCCAATCCTCTTCTCATTTTCTGGATTAATTTCACCAACAGGTATCGAAACCTCAATCAGACTTCAATCAGACTCAAACCTCCCCACTAAGAACAATGGCTCAGCATTGCCTAAAGACACTAGGGACAAAACTGTAGACCCGCACAACTTTGGGATGGGTTGTGTTTGGCTCTGCTCTGAATGAATCCAATACACACAGCCAGGGAAATATTTGATTTAGTCATTTCAAGTTTTAAGAAAATCTATGGGCGTGGTTGAAACATTGTGCTTCCTATAGCGACAGCCCCAAAAACTCAAAGATATGTCGATCTAAATCAAAGAGTGAGCCAAAATCCCTCATGCAATGTGTGCAAACCTAGTTCAGAAATACAGGAAACATCTGACCTCTGTAATCGTTTCTGTAACAAATATTAAGTTCTATTACAAATTTCCTGCAGTGAAATGGAAATCTGAGATTGCATGATCTCTCCATGCTTGCAAAGTGTACCCCCACAAGCCAAAAAATGCTTTGGGGTAATTGGTTTCAAATTTTCCCTAAGACAGGAATGAAGGGGTGAATGTGTTTCCCTGTAATTGACTGGAAATCTATCCAGGGTCTACCCCTCCTTTTGCCGAAAGTGGAGTGTCAAAAATGTATTTGCTTGTACCTAATTGCAATTTACAAATAAAAAAATGTACAAATGTAACAATAAATAAATAAAAATGGAAAATGTCTCAAGTGTCGCAAGCTCTCTTGGAGATTTTTTAGCAGCAGATAACAAAGCTTACAACTACTGCAATTAGAGTGTCGATAAGCAAGAAGTTGGTGCACTGGTGATCATCAGAAATTGAATACATTGAATACCTTGAGAAAAAAAAACAAATAAGCTCTGGCAAAATGTAATTGTGTTTTATTATTAAGAAAAGGTAAATTAAAAGTTAGTGAGAACATTAACTTTCCATCAATATATAACAGTTCTGTTGTTTTGTTATATTTAAAGTTTCATTTAGAGATTAACTGTAGACAAAAATATGAAGCACTTGTTCAGTTTGGTTCATAACTTCAAATTATTTTTTTAACCCACTGACCTCAATAAGTGTTCAGATATCTTTGAGAAAACACATTGTGTCAAGGTTCATTGAGGCATCTTTTAAACTGTTAACTGTTCAACAAATAAATGAAGTGCAGTAAGCCTTTAAAAAAAACTTTGGATTTATTCATGGTTATTTTTTACAAGCATGCTAAGTTCTTATTGTTTTTGGTTTACGGATTACACAGGATCTAATCTACAAGGTTCAACCACATAAACGAAAATTAGCCACTTGATATTGTACCATTGGATTGGAATTCACAAGAGCTTTTATCAAATCTCCAAGCGGTTGGAACCACATAACAGACCCAACAGCTGGTCTTCTTGTATAAATTCAAATTCCATTATGTTTAATCAAGATGTTAACATTTCAATCCAGCGTTCAACAAGGCCTTATTGAGTGAAAAAAACACAGCATGGGCTAATCTTCATTCTGCTCACACTACTGTGATATATTGAGCCAACATATAGAGAGCAATACACAAGGTCTGCCTTTCGGAGCCTGGCAGACAACAACCCTTGTGCCAAGATGAATCCTAAAGCCAGATTATGTAGAGCCCCCAATTTAACATTAGTATGCAGACGATGCTCATAGAAGCTTTTAAATGTCTCACTCAGCATCTAAAAGAAGCTGGACTGTAAATGAGGGTTAAATATTTTAAACTGCTTTTCTTGAGCTCAGTTTGCAAGTTAATGATTTAAATGTGATCATAAACCTAAAGTAGCTTAGACATGAATTGGCCTAGTAATACCTTTTTCTATTTTCATATGTTAATAAAACTGGCAAAAGATTATCAAAAAGCATTTGTAATTTGATCTGCACTGTATGCCTCTACTGGTTTAATTCAGTAAAATAGACAACTTTTTAATGCTTACTATGTAGCATTTAGACACATCTGCCAGTTCCACCATGGATGAAAGATGTATTCGTACAAAAACAATGCATTATTTATCACATTCATTCAGCATTTTTACAGTGCAAAAAATACAGATAGAAAACAAGGCTCGTGAGAGAAGATCTGGATCATGAATGGCATGAATCATAATTAAGTATGAAAATCAAATCCTCAGAAACTGATTACAACCCATGTGTTTAGCCTGCAGGTGAGGATATGTGCATTTGTTTTTGAAACATATGACAAGTGAATACGTGGCAATGAGAATATTGTTCAATAAAACCAGACACATTTAAAACAATAAATAATAAAGTACGTATTAAAATTATGTTTGATAAAGGTGCAATACAAGGCAACTATTATTATTTTTTTCTTTCAGTCACATTAAATAATGTGTGCATTGACCAAACAAATCATATTTTAGCATATCATATTAGGCCAGGGACACTACAAACAAAAACTAGAATGAATGTGAATAATAACCAAATAATTTCAATGTTAATCGTAACTTATAACAGGAGTGAAAGATGTCATGCACTGGCTTACAGAACACAACTGTCAACACATAAAGATTTGAAAGACTTTTTGTTTAATTCTATCTCAATGTAAATTCTAATGTGAAAAATAATCTATATTTATTTATTTGCTTACTTTGTTCATTGCACATAGATGTTGGAGCTAACAGTAAAAGCCTAACCAGGGACTGATGCTGCAAATTAGCCTATGGTTCTAAGCTTGTATGTAGAGCAGCCAAGCTTTTGGCTCCTGTGAAAGGGTTTCGGAGTTTACGTCAGTCTTGGAGCTTCCTGACATATGTAACATTTTTATGGTTAAATTGCGTCATTTTTTGTCTTATTTTAAGGATAACAAGGATGCTTGGCCCTAAATTTGAGACATTTTTAGACAAAAAAAAAAACGTTGATCCTGGCGAAAATGTTGATCCTGATATAAATTGTGTTAAATAACAAATCTCTAATGTTAAATAATACTTTATGTAATAAATCCTTTCTCTCTGTAAGCAGTGGTGTGTGGTCTTTTACAGAGAAGTTCATTCATTTTCCAACCCACTTATTCTCTTTCGGGGGTCACATTGGGCGAGAGGTGGGGGTATAACCCTGGACAGGTCGGCAATCCATCGCAAGGCAACATTCACTCACACATTCAAATCTTAGAGAAATTTAGATTATTCAATGAACCTAACCGCGTGTTTTTGGCATTGTGGGGGAAACCGGAGTAAACTCGGAAGAAACCGTCGCAAGCACGGGGAGAACTTGCAAACTCTATCCAGGAAGGTCACCGGCCAACTTCAAACCGACAACCTTCTAACTTGAAGGCCACAGTGCTATCCACTGTATCACCATGCCGCCCTTACAGAGAAGTTATTAAAAATTTTATTGCCATAACATATTTTTGGGTTTGAGAGAATCGCTTAGGGACCGTCTGGAAAGTGACAGTCATTGGTTAAAAAAACAGTTTTGACTGTCTCTTGGGTTTATTTACAGACGTTTACTGACAAGAAAGGTCCAAGATCGAATCAAACCTGGAATAGGTCCCGACCTCCAAGGTACCGAAGCAAGCTCTGGAGAGCTCTGGCACAAATTAAGCACTGGTGGTACCTTTTATTAAGGCGATGGAAAAGGTTTGTTGTATTCCATCTTCTATTTTACCATAATTGACAGTGTTTTGGAGTTTAAAGAACCTACAATGTTCCATTTTCAAGAACCCTCATCACTGAAATATTGTCATTTTTTTCACTGGTTCATGAACTGCATTAGTGCTTCCTGTTTCCTATTTTTTGACAATGCGCCACTTAATTCTCTAAATATAACCGGTTCAAGTGACATACACAGGAGGCTTGCAAAAAAGCTCCCCTCTTCACCCGAGTGTATGCTACGTTTGAAACTTTTCTTTTATCAACCCAATAATTGATTCTAAGCACAGAAAGAATAAGTACAAGCTAATATAACAATTTGTTTTTTTTTCCTGTAGGCCAGGGTTGTCAAACTCAGTTCCTGGAGGGCCACAGCCCTGCTCAGTTTAGCTCCAACCTCAACTAAACACACCTGATGCACCTTGTTAGGTCCTTTGGGCTGTTTGTAAGCTTCAGGTATGGGTCTCTCTGAGCAGGGATGGAAGTAAACTCTGCAGGGCTCCGGCATAGACATTGTATAGACATCGTATACAAACTGAAAATAACACAACTCACTTCTGTCCTATGTTGTAACATTATGAATTTTGACTAAAACTCATTTAGAGAGATTTGCCAATTTGGTCGCCAGCTGCTCCTATTAAAGCTCAATCCAAGTTCTATTTAAGCTGCTTTCTTGCCTCACCATTTAAGCAGCATCCCACTCCACCTCATCGCCTTGCCTTCACTTTTATTACTATCCATTTATGTCTATAATCAGAGCAGTTTTAGGAGTCCAACAGAAGGTCTTCTCATTTTCATTTCAGAGAATCTCTTGATGGCCATCTGCCCATTTTTTCTTAGAAAAAGAGGCATGTGCTTGGCCAGCATGGAATAAATAATTAATTAATTTCCTGTTTTGTTCCTGTGTGGCCATTCCTTTACACTCCTGCTCCCAATACAGACGTAGATGTCAATAAGCTTCCCAGTCACGTAAATGATGGAAAATCAAAAAGAAAAGCAACAGGGGCTGGTTGTATTGTCTGTTTTGAGACAGAAAAGGAAAAAAAGAACTAATAAATGCTTCATTGTACATTTAGGAATGAATGACATATGTATCATCAAGTTTAATCAAACTGCAACATTAAATTTGATATTTACAAACTATTTTGGTTTGTTGATGCTTTGCTAGCAAACCACGTAATGCCTCTTCAGATGCATACAAGAAAGGATTGCTGATTACAAAATATTTTACAATAGAGCCTCTGTACATGAAGGTAACTCTCTTATGTTGAGATAAATAATCAATTTTTAGCCATTCATTGGTTTCTTTTTAAAAGAAACTCTAAACTTAGTCTTTCAGGGTCACTCTTGAGTCATGTGTGTCAAAGAATACCTTAACCCCCCACACAAAGTGCATGCTTCAATTTTCAACATATTGCAGATTAGAAAGCCTCAGCACATTACCCAACAACTTCAACCATACATGTAACAGAACTCCCTTTCTCAAGGTCAGGTTAAATTACATCGACAGGCCATGAGTGTAAATGCACAGCTCAGCTGAATGTAGCAGTAAATCAGCAGGAAAAAAATACTGTATTCAGGTTGCAAATTCTTTGTCAGTGATGTTTTCAATTTTTAGTCATACAGACATAATAATGTAGACGATGTACCTGCTGAAAAGAAAAATGAAGGTATATGGTTTCTGAAATACATTTCTCTTGTGTATAGATCTCAAGCAGATGGTTTACTTACAGTATCTGCAAGCAGAAACCTTCCACTGTTCTTTAAATGAAAGTGACTGAAACTGCAATTCATAGATTGGCCACATGAGGCTGGTGTCAGAAGGAAGCAAGTTCCATTGACATCCCAAGCTAAAGTACATAAATGTAAATCTTGTAGATAAAATATGTTCTGTAATCAAACATATTTCTATATTAAGTATGATGCAGGTTACTTTGGACATCAAAGAACCTTAAAGAAAAGCATTCATTCATAGTGAATTTTACAGTGGGCAGCCTTTAGAGGCTTCTCAAAATGTTGGGTCAGATCACAAAGTGTAACTTTAAGTTGCTCGTTTTAGAAGAAAAATTATATTGGCACACAAAAGTCTATAGCCATGATTCTCCACAAAGATGCAAATTAACTGTAAGTGCAAACTGAAACATCCCGTAAAATATTTGCGAATAAAGAACCTTTTCCATCCAATGAGTCCAAGAGAACAAAATCCACACTTCCTGAAAAATTGGCGCCAAATAGCAAAAAAAAAAAAGGAAGTTGATGTGTTAGGAGAGGACCCTACGTGCATCTTGCCATTTGCATCCACGTTTTTTATGTGATATTCCAAAATGTGGATAAATATAAGTGGATGGAAACACAGCCACTGATGACTGATTGTTGATATTTATAAAAAGACCATTTAAAAATCAGAGATTTTTTTTTTTACCGAAATCAAAAAATGACACCCAACACGCAAACATACATACTGTAGAGTACGTAATTCTGAATTTATATAAATGAACAATACATTCATTATATATATATGCATTAACATATACATACTATTTAAATTAAGCCAGGTAGACTCCAGAATCAAGACAGGCCATGGCAAAAATAACAAAGTTACAGTAGTAGCTCTGGAACCATACCGTGTTTGAGCAAGGTAGATTAGACATTTGGTTGTGTATTGTTGGTATTGTATGAGTTTGTCATCGATGGTATGGTGTGGTTGGATATTGTGAAAGCCAGTTTGAGAACACTGCTCATGCAAGAGTTGAATGATCGGTCAGCTGCCATCTGTTTCCATTCAACCCTTTGACCTGCTGCCCCAGGCCCAGACTGAATAACACATCACCTGATCCATCCCACACCTGCAGGCGCTCTTCTGACAGCCTAACTGGCCACATACAGGAGCAGACTGAGCCAATACGACCAATTGTTAAATATGCTAGTGAACAAATCTCAAGTCATGAAATCATGAGTCCATGCACTCTTTTTAAAAGAAAAATGAACTGCTTTTTATTGTTTTTAACCTGTTGTAGCCAGGGACAAAGTGATCCGAGGAACACATCACTTGTGGACATTAGGGATGCTACAATACTCTGTTTTATACAAATTTGACTGGTACGCTGTCCTCTGTGGTTCCTCATTTGAATAACTCAAGTATGTTTTGTTATTTAAAAATGTCTGGTGAACCACCTAATTGAATGGACCGTATGTGAATGAATTTCTGGAGCAAATATCCAATCAATAAATTGCTCCATCTGTAAATATCCAATCAGCAAGCACCAAAGGGCGGGGTCTGTTCAAGCTACTGAAAAAACAATACATCAAATACATTTTTTAAAAGGAGCGAGCCAGTGTGTGGAAGAGCACATATTTTAATTGTCTCCATTTTGACAGACTCTTCATAAAACAGGAGGAAAATGTAGACTTGATTTTGCAAAAAGTATTTTACAAAATGGGTTTTACTGGAGAAGAGAAAACAGTAAAGACTGATCTTTGTGAGTAAATGTCTTTCAATAGAATTTATTAATGCTGCATTGTTGTTTTTCAATATGCTATATATGTGCTAATTTTAAACTCCATTGCAGGTAAAGGGTCATTTAAATTTGACTCTGGGTCACACTCTAGTTTTTATTGGATTTCCAATAACTTTAAAAAACTTGTTGACACATTTATCACATGCGTTATGAAGGTATGATGCACCAGGCGGTCAGGAAAATACAACTCAAAGATGAAAATAGAGACTCGCACAACACTTTTTATCCCTCACACACATACAAATCGCACCAATTCCTTTTAAAAACAAGAATAAGAAGTTACCTCTGGGTCGCATTTGAGGTGTAAAGGCAAGCATCAATATGAAGCTACGAACAGGAAGCTGGATTGAGAGGTTAAATGCTGGTGGAGAAACACGAGTGAAATTATGACCCCTAAAACACAACACTTTCCAAAACACACATTTTATTTAAGTATAACATAAAAACCGAAATGTTTTACTAAAAAAAAAAAAGCAATTTTAACTGCAGCAGTCCTCAGCAGTGAAGGTCAAACCCCCTAGCATCAGATGCTAATGTAGATTGAGGAAAAGAAATTTACACACTCTCAAAGCTGGCATCTTATAACACACTCAAAACCTACACCTTTCTCCTAGGGCTAGTGTAAATGACTGGTGCAAATGGGGTTCAAATCATTGGAAGGGACAATTGAGAACATGATAAACCAAGAAAGTAAGGGCATCTCATACTACTCCTGCCGGATGCTATGTGATACATTCTTTTCTTTAAACACAGCACAAGTGCAACCCTTCCAGGTCTACTCAGCTTGGAGAACAGTCCTCTGTGGCTTGGAAGCTGAGAGAGAGGAAATGAAAGGTCACAGCCTCTTGAGACAAGGAGAGTGGGTTTACTCACTAAAGTCAACATGGCCTGTATTCACCAATGCACTCATTTGTCTGTGCTATAAATTTTACAATAACTCGTTTAACACACTTTGTAATGCAATATGACTGAAATTCATGGAAGTATGTGCACCTTTAAGCACTTTGGGGTCTAAACGAAAGATTTTTAACATATAAGATGACTTTATGATATTTTTTTGTAGCTTTTTGGTAGAGTTTGGAAAAATTCTGCCACCAGTCAAGATTCAGATTTACTTGCCCGTAATCCAAAAGGAATGGATTTGCATATCCTGAAACCAAACACCAAAGTCATAAAAGACCATGTTCTTCTGAGACCCAAAGACCTAATTCTAAAACACAAGCAACTATGTTCCATAAACAGTTTATCTTCAACATTAATCATATATAGCTGATTAATTATCACACTCATTTAGACCATTTGGCTGTTTGGAACCCCTTAAATACGTTTTGCAGCGAGGTTGGGGGGGAAAAAAACATGTAGGCCAATATCACTCCAGGTCCTGCTGGACTTTATTGATTGTGATCAGCTGAAAAATGGCCTGCTTCTGTTTCGAACGATTGAAAACTTTTGCTGCAGATGATCTTCTTTCCACTTTATTTAATTTAACTATGGTGCTTTGTGAAAAAACTAGAATGGCGTTTATCACTGTTTGGAAAGAAACAGACAAACCAGGACTGCATTACATGGCAAGTATTGTGTTTTTTGGAAAATTAATTATGATTTTCAAATGTGAAAAAAATATATTCAAAATTGATTCTAACTGGTTATTTTTAATGGCATTTATCACATTGTGGAACCAAACTAGGGCTGGGCGATATGAAGCAAAAAATATATCTCGATATACGATATATATATCTCGATATCTTTACAGGGTTTATATTTACATTATATTTATATTTAAATTTACATTGACCCCTCCATAGCAACCAGACTGTACACCAAGCAACCATATTGTCATATCGCTACTTCAGCTTAGGAACATCGTGGAGATGCACTAGTACAAACCAATAACAATGTTTGCGCGAACTTAGCCATCTTGTTATTATTACAATTCCATAATGAGTGCAAATAAACCAATTTCACTTTCTGGTTAATCAATGATCAAATATTTGGTTGATCAATACTCAACTATTAATCAATGGCTATTATCTTCAATGGCATTGGATATTTGGATGTTTCAACTGAAAATATTGCTATTTTTCACATCCTGTTCTTTATTGTGCTGCTCTAACTACTCAATACTACATAATATATTATTGATTTGTGAAAAGCTTTTATGAACTCTCAATTAAAATTCTCAATTGAATACAGAGTTAAAATGCAAGCATCCCGCTCTGTTCCGCCAGATGCTGTCGCACTCCTCTGGGAAACTAAACACGAGTGTGTGTATGTGTTTGTGTGAGCGCGAGTTTGCGTGAGCTGCAGATCATGCGGAAACTGCACTCACCCACATTGACATTCACCCCTGTGCGCCCCTGCTGTCATCCTGTCAGCATGGTCACGGGCGCTAGCCCAGCATGGAGAGCTCCCAGACAGACAGATAGACAGAGTGGGCAAATGGGAGCTTTGGACTTCACCAACATAGCAACGGCCTTTTAGCAAAAAAGCCCCGCTGACCAGCATCCAGCAGCATGTCAAGCCTTGCCACATAATCTAACAGTTCCCACCACCCCTTGAGCTCTTGCTGTCATGCCATGGCATAAAAGCCCATAGAAAAACAGCCAAAAGAACACAAAGTCAGTCCAAGAGGGGTTTGGACACTTCCAGCATTCTTAATGATTAATTGGTTTCAACATATTTTTCACAGTATTTTCTATATTTTGGAAATAAATAAATATTTTAGATGTGTGAAAACATACAAATACTTTGAAATATAGTACTGTCCAACTAGTTACTTAATATTACACATATCATGTCATGCAATGAAAGGTAATAGAATTGTAAAAAAAACAGTGCCATGCCAATTCCAAGTACACCTATTAAAAATCTGATGTTTTGGGTCAAGTCCAAACCATAAATTACAGCTTCTGATGACAATGAAGAAATCAAGACTCCATGTACAGTAGTACAGTAGAGAAGACTACAACTCTCGTGATGCCTCTGTAGATTGCTAAAAATCACAGATTTTCAATATATATATATATATATATATATTAGTCTTACTAGTCTTACTTGCATATTTTTCTATACCTATCTATTTAGGTGGTGAAACGAAAAAAAAGAAAGTACCGGTAGGTTTCAATTCTCACATTATGTCTTTAATTAAGCATAGTATTTATTTTTATTTATTTATTCATTCCAATTAGATGTAAAAACCTAAACCACACACTTGCATTGAGTGCTTTTCCATTACCAGGTCAAAAAATACCTTGTGGTGAATAATATACATAACAGAAACAGAGTGCTTCATAGCAGTGGAAAAACTGCTTCATAGCAGTTCAAAAATACATTTATTTTTAGAAAATTGTGTAAACAAATTACTTTTGAGTTATTTAACAGTCACTTCACACCAGTAGAGTGAGGATGCGAATAATCTTACTCCAATAAATAACTGCTAAATCTGATTGCTCCTAGTCATTTTTGTTGGTCAACCCAGCAGTTTATTTACAGAGCATAATCAAAGGAAGTCACTATGAAGCACAAAGCTCGAACAGCTGGATATAAACAATTGAGTCCTGAAAAAATAAAACAAACAAATCTCGCCCCAGCAGATAAAACCACAGCAGTCTCATTGCCAGTGTTTTTATCAGTTTTTGCTTGCGAGACATTTTGGCAAAATACTGTCTTTTCAATGATGTACATGCAGGGAGAGGGGAGGGTGCTTATCAGCAAGAGGTGTCAGGGCAAAACACTGCACCACAGCGGAGTGATACAGCACTAATGTAAGCAGCTTTCCTGTCAGAGGAGATGGAAGCAGACACACTATAGACTCAGTGAAGGAGATTAGATAAAAATAACGGGATCCATCCTCGTGTCGTTTGGGGTCTTGCAAGAATCCTGATAAGAGATTCAGATTTATGTAAGGAGTTTGCAAAGGAGCAAATATGACATTTTGGGAAATGAAATAAGGCGGAGAGGAAGAGGCAGATTTAAAGGTTGAAGCAATGAGGGCTTATTTATGCCTCAAGTCACATAAGGGTGCTTCAATGGTTGTTATACAATGAATGACATCAAACTACGCTATGACTTCAACCAGAAAGAAAATGACAAGGTCTCTGTGATTGATTTGAAATAATGGATATGATTAAACGTGCAATGGATTTAATTTTTGATGCTCGTTGCATTGGTCACAACAGCTTTAAACGGGCTGATCTCAAGTCAGTCAGAAGTATTATGCTATCCTGAAGAGAACTGTTTACTCATTCATTCATTCATTTTCCAAACCGCTTTTATCACTTTTGGGGTCACGGGGGTCTGCCAGTGCCTAACTCCAGCGCACATTGAGCGAGAGGCAGGAGTAGACCCTGGACAGGTCGCCAGTCCATCACAGGGCATGAAATGTTTAATATATATTATAAAAAACATTGTCAAGACATTCCCAGATGGAGTGTAATCACAGAACAAATTAGCATGTTCTTACAGGAATTAGCCTGTTCTTAAACAGAAAACTCACAACTAAAGGTCCAATTTTCATTTGACCAGACGTGCTTCTCCAAGAAACAGCGAGTTCAAGTTTGATTCAGAACTTTGTATGAGTTGATTTTAGAATTGGATCTTTTTAGAGACTGAAACAAAACCAGCCCCAGTTCTTCAATTAATTACTCTAATGAGCCAGTGCTTGCTGTGAATAAAACAGCTGCAAAAAAACCCTGTGAAGTAAACAAGTTTTTCCAATGAGCCGGTTCCCATTTCTCACTTACAAAAAACTACAACACAATTCTAATTTCATAACAAATTACTCTAATGAGGCAATTTATTGCTTTTACCTCAACAGTAACAAATGTGTAGTAATCACAAAATTCTATATGTGCATATTAAAACGAGTGTATGAAAACACAGGATGTTTAGATCAAAGGACTGACTGAACAAATAAACAAATAAAAACAGGAACACTTTATTTTAAAAAAGCTGATAAATAATAACTAACATTTGTTAATGACCATTTATTGACTTGTTTACCAAATTTTTTATTGACTTCATTTGTTCCTTATTAATCCTTTACTAAGGTGTAAGTAACAAAAAAGTTAATTTCTTTTTTAAAATCTTGAAAAGTAAAATGTAAGCAAATTAAGAGATTTGAGAATACTTTGTATATAACATCGAATTGTAATAGAAAATTATTTTCAATTCTATTATTCTGAGATATATCAGGAAGTTTTAGCACAAACAAGAAGTTACATCACAACCAGGATGAATTTGCTGACAGGCTGCTGGCCCTTCCCTCCTCTCAGTACTTTGTCTCTCACTTTCCTCTACAAAGCATGGCTTTTTTCTGTTAGCAGTGTTTAATCTAAATAAAGCTGTGTTTTTGTTATATCATCTTAAACCTTGCTTCCAGAGTTGTCTATAATGGGTTTTGATAAATATTTCCATAACACATGCTTTATCCCTTTGTTGAAAAGATGAGAAAAAAAAATTATTTCTCAAACCGTTATTTGTGTACAGCATTTGTAGCACCTGTTAAAAACATTTCAACAGTACTGTATTAAAATAGGTCCAAATTTATTTTTTATAAAACTTTTATTTAAAAAAAGTTTTAATTTTTTCTTACCACAGTCCAAGTTCCCTTTATCTAGAATATTCAACAGTGATGGTTATAAGAAGTTTTTACTTTTTATTTAGTATTTTTATTTATTATTTGTCATGCAAAAGTTCTATTTTTAAGCTCTACTACTTGTCTAATTGGATGCAATGACCCATCTTAAACTATACTAAAAGTAATGTTATCACATTAATTCAAATGATACAGAACTCAGCAGCCTCACTGATCTTCGTGGAACCTAGAAAAGCCCATATCACTCCCCTCTCTCTCTCTCTCTCTCTCTCTCTCTCTCTCTCTCCCTCCCTCCCTCTCTCTCTCCCTCCACTGGCTCCCCAGTGCAACCTGTGTCAAGTTGAACAGTCACAGGTTCAGCATGTCTCTCCAGAATATGAACAGCATCTAGTGGTTACATCTGAGAATGGCAGAAAATATCTCACCAGAACTTTCTCTTTCTCAGTTCCAGGCTGGTAAAATTCTCTTCCAGGCGCAGTCCGAGAAGCAGAGTTTCTCACAACTTTGAAAAATAACAACCCAAAGCTCTTCTTTTTTTAGAGCATTCAAAGAAACCTATGCTTTACAGTA
This sequence comes from Danionella cerebrum, assembly GCA_007224835.1. Taxonomy (NCBI): domain Eukaryota; kingdom Metazoa; phylum Chordata; class Actinopteri; order Cypriniformes; family Danionidae; genus Danionella; species Danionella cerebrum. The sequence goes on from SRMA01025333.1 coordinate 265,140, forward strand.
TTCACATTTTTTTAATGTATATAGTGTAAATTGTCCATTGTACCTATGGATTTCAAGGAACTCGTTAAAGTAATACTTAAGTCTTGATACTAGAGCTGGAATGGATTTAACCACTAAAAACGGTATTGATGATCAAATCCCAGGTGAGCCTCTAAAGCCAATTACCAGGTCTGCTTGTCTGTAGTGCTCTTCTATCATTCAACACAAATAAAGCCTTCTTCCAACCTTGGAGCATCCTCCTTTCACGATGAGACCGATAGATTTGTAGCATGCATTATTCATGAACATTTCTTTGTACATGCCTGACCAAGTCTTCCCTTGCACACTTTAATCAAAGTAATCACTAGTGAGTTACGCATCTCTGCTCTTTCTTCTCTGTTCCATGGGGGACCAATTACAGGCTATTAAGAGATAGAGACAAGACAAGGGCTCAAGGAGGTAGAGACAGAGATTGCAATCATGATTTATAAGAGGCGTTCATGGTGCAATGACTCTTTGACATAAACACCCGGATATAGTTTGTGTTTCTTCTGCCATCTTTCATTCTTAAATTATTCATGCTGCTCTACTAAAAAGTGCTAACATAAATAGAGGCATCAGAGGCGTCCAATTGCACCACACCCTGACTGCTCCTGAGAGAAAAATCGAGAGCTGGAAGATGAATCTCTGGTGTATTCCTGGGAAAATACCTCAGGGTGAAAAGATTTACAGATCTCTCATTACTTCTCTGTTTGATCAAGCTAATACTGGAACTAATGCAAGCAGAGAATTGCCTGCATTTACTAAGCAAGGTTCTAAAGTACAGACACCATTTGTTTCAAAGTAATTTACTCCAAGAACCTGTGGAGAACATGTTCAAGGGAAAGCTGTAATAAATTCAGGTCCATATATCTTTGACTTCACAGTTTGTCTCCTCAATCAGCTAATGCTTTCCAGTATCTCAGCATAATTTGTAAACACATACAACTCCCCAGATACAGTGCTTCAAGCTGAAAGTATTCAGACAGGTACTTAGGGATTCACTTTTCAAGCTAAAGCTTGTGACAAAAACTGGCCACAATCCAGTGCAGTGTTTGTCTCCTCCACACTGGGAAAAAAGCCCCATACACTCCCTAGACTCTGATCAACCTTGGTGACAAGATTGATAGCTGAATAAAACTCACAAACGACCGGACGTTTTTGGATTGTCATCCAGCCTAGATTCCCAAACAACGATGGATGTGAATATATAAACCCACATTGTCTCGCGCACACATTCCCCTCCGGCCTTGTCCTGACACACCTCAGGTCACAAAACTGCAGGGAGATTCGAGTTTGAATGACAGGCAGCCCATTTTTCTCTCGAGGCGTGTCAAGGTTACTCTCTTTTTTCTTTGCATCATGCTCAATATTTCAGATGAAATATAAGCAGGCTTCTAGACTTGACTTTGTAATCAGGAATTCATCATCAAAGCTCGAGATCAAAAAGAACAAGGGGATACAGTATGCTAAACTGCTTTATCTGACTGTTTTCCTTTCTGAGAATTTGAAAATTTGGATTCTCCGCACAAGTATTCACCAAATTGGGGTTAAAACAGGCAGCAACCATGTTAAAAAGAGAATAAATTAGAGTAAACCTTTCAAGTTTGGAAGTACCTTTTGGAATTTCATTGTTTCTGATTTGTTATATAATATGATTTGATCTACAAAGAAACTCACCTCTCTACACTCCACAAAGCAGCCATCCATCGCAGCCATCTCCAAATCACCCACCAACCCTTAAAAGACTGCTCCCTGCACCTCCCAGGCTGTCAGATCTACAGTTCACAACTGCTGACTCTCCAGTGTAAACTTTTTTCCCTGTTTCCCTACTGAACTTGCTGTGTGTAAACCTTTGCTTTACCTCCAGGGTCTCCACCGTCTTCTGCTCTGGTAACCTGATTCTGGATCGACGCTTGACTGTATCTCATTCTAAAAATCACATTTGTTTTTCAGGGAACTTAATAGTACTCGTGACAAAGTAAGTGAACCCTTAGAATTAACAACTTGTCTCTGTCGAGGAATTTGATTCCATTCTTTCTGGTAGAAGTGTTTTATTTATGTCACATTCCTCGCATGAGTATGGCTCTTTATGTCCCCATTTGTAGATTGTTGGCATAACGGTATACTGGTGAATTTCTGAAGTTTTTAATATATGCTGTAACCCTTTCAGCATTATCAACAATTATTACTCCAAAATCCATGACTCACACAAAAAATTTCTTCCTGTGCAAAGCAAACTGCAAAAATCTGATGAGTTTTTATAAGTCAAAGTTGCTGTAATCCACAAATCCAAACATATATCTACGAGATCATTTTCACTTCAGTTTTTTGGGTTGTTCTTAATGATATTTAGACACTATGTGCTTGTCAATACCTTGATTTAGATGAAGATCAGATCACATTAATGACAAAAGTTTCATATACTTGGCACTTTTTTATGATCTCTTGTAGTTAAGATTTCTATTTTACACTCAATACGGGTCAAGTATGCTTGAAACTTAACATCTTTATTTAATGATGAGATGCCAATTCTCTTAAAAAATGGATTAATTCATGCATCAGGATAGTTTCATAGAGTTTCAGCTACATCTATTAACCTTTAACCATGTAAAAGAGCTACAATATGCACATCACAAAAGATTTGCATTATTGGATGATTCTGTTTACACAATAGCAGCTGCTGAACATAGACGGTCATTTCTGAGTAGCTCATAATTGCACATGGCTGTGAACTGAGATAAGTGTAATTAATTGAAAGAATGCAGCTCAGCAGAATCTTCTATAATGATGTGTGTTGTACAATAAGTGTGTGTACATACTTTATGTAATTGACCTATCGATAAGCTCTACCCCTTTACTACATCAGACAGATGTGAGAAGTCGTTTTTGATGCATGAGGTATTTTCACCAAATTTTAAACCCAAAAATAAGAGATTTAATTTGGTAAGATACTACTGGTGGTTCAATATGACATTGGGGAGCTCATGTAAATGAGGAGAAATTGTAAAATAGGAAAACAAACAAGTTGTGGGATAAACCCAGGTGACCCAGGATCAACAATTTTCATCAACATTGGAAAAAATTTCATTCATTTTCCCTTTTCTTGGTCGACAGAATAGTAAATGACCTCCATATGTTTAGAGGGCTAACACACGCTCTACTGCAGTGGTCCCTAATGATATGCATAGCAAAATGTACAAAGTAACCAGTCCTTTCGCGAGTAGGGATCTTAAATCACCAACATGAAGTTTCATGGGTGTAAAGCTTTGGTGACTGATTCATACACTCCTATAGTGTAACCTTTATACATTGCCTCTGGCAAAGAATTTCCTCCAATTCCCTTAGAAAGCCATACTTCAGAGAAACATAACGACTTTCACAATGTACAGTACTCGAGTGAGGCACATCCAGTCTTGGAAAAATGGGGATCACTCCAGAAAGTGTTCTCTATTCTTCCCGTTTGGGATCTTTCATATAAAAAATCTTAGGCAGCAAAAATGGTCAAGAACTGTATCTAAAGATAAAGGGGAAATTGCAGTACGAGATTTGAGAAGATATGACTCTGAGTGGTTGAGGACGGAGAGGGGAATAAATAAATTTACTCAACTACTCCATCTTGAAGAACTTGGACTTTTTCTGGAAAGTATCAGGTTGTGTGTCCTTTTCTTTTTATAATTTGTTTATTTAGGGAAACTGATGTAGTTTTGCCATTATTTTCTCATTTCTCATTATTTTCAGAGGACATTTGAACATTCATGAGATATTGAAAGCTCTACGTTTTGACATTTCAATTTACTCTTATGGCGACAACACCCAGACATGCTTCAATGTCTTCATAACATAAACAGACTGAGCAGCGAATGCAATACTTCAGAAAACTCAGAGTCCTGTAGACATTCATTTTAAGCAAGAGCACGAGTTTGGTGCTCCCCGTTGCTCTATCTAAAAGCCTCAGCTGTCACCCTTCATCTCCTACTCTATCAAGTGAGGCCTGGTTGATGGAAAGCTCCAAACTTCGAGCACTGAGTAAAGCATACAGTAAGTCAAATCTCCTTGTCTGACAAATCCCCAACAGTCCTCCTCCCTCCTCTAGGCCATGCACGTCCCACTGAGTTATTGCACTGCCTTCTATTATATTTGATACGATTCTTTATGATTTCAGAGATGATTCTGGAAGGAGGTTTTGCATACTTTCATGCCTAATTTATATCACACAAGACATCATCACAATCTGAAGCAAAACATATAACAATACAAAAGGTTATGATGCACACATGTCTTTCCTGGCACTTCAAATGATGAAGAGTCATTAAAGCCCCATATGAATCATGTTTTTTTCATGCAGCTTTGATCTATCTATTCATATGTTCTCTGTTAGAATGAATATTCAATACATTTAATGTCAAAGCAGAGCTTAAATTGATAGACAAAGTATACAAAAATTGTTTATCAAGGAATTTTATACGATGGTAAAATTTCAAATTTCAGAACACTATTGCATCTGACTGGCCCAGAGTGTGCAATGATGGGTGAGGGTGCATTTTCAGCGTTTGTTCACACCTCTTTCTGAAAGCCTTGCTGTTAAAAAAGGAGAAGCCGCCTCCAGGAGGGGTATATCAAATGAGAAAGCAGGAGCTAACATGCTGTCAGCCTGTTCGAATGTGATGCTGTGTTCACTGAGTCTGTGGCAATGTCCTCTGGTTCACACAGCTCATGTGTGTATACGAAAACTGACATCTAGAACAGCTATTCTTGCAAAAAAATGGAGTATTTACTCTATCACACAAAATGTGAACCCAAGTTCAACCCCTTCAAAGCATGCTTTGTCTCAAACATGTCGATGAGTTATTGTCCAAGATCTAAAGACAATGCTTGAAATGTCACTTACTGAGTATATCAGAAATGCATGAAAAACACTTTCCACTGAAAGGGCATTTCAATTTAGTTTTCAACCTGTAATGTGAACGGTGACAAAAATAATGATTTCTAATTTTCAAAGAGAGTGTCAAATATAATCATAAGCATAAATTTTTTTAAACACAATGTTACGTGTGACCACAGTGTTTAATTTGTGACCATTGACAGATTCCTCCAATGTTCTTTATCATCTGGAATTAAAAATTTCAACGGAAACTGAGAGATTGTGTTTCCAATCAAGACACATGGTGGTTCAACACCTTTGTCCAAAACATTAAACCAGCTCACCGGGTTCATGTTTACTGAGTTACTGAATACAAATCTAAATATAAAGTTATTCATTCTGTGCCACCACACACTTCATAGATTGGTGAAAATTGAGTTTTTATTTTCTCTGAAAAGATACACAATGTTGTATTGTTAATCTATTAAAAGTGCCAGATTAAGTAAACCCTGACTTTTCTGTGTTTCCTAGCATAGTTTAGTATTGTAACCACATGTAAATAATGCCTCTATTTACATTCTGAGTCTTTCTTGCATGTTTGTATAATTGCTTTTTTGTGACCTGAAAATGATGTTCCTTGCACCACCCATTGCTATAGCACCGCCCACTGACCAATCAGAGTGGATGTGCTGTCTGACCCGGAAGTGTGAGATCAGCAGTCCCGCACTGAAGAACAATGCAGAGAAAGTTCGACAAAATACCTAATTCAGAACATAGTAATCCTACATTAGACATCATGTTACGTAAAAGATTAGGTAAATCTCAATTACCATTTGGACACGTCCTGGAGGGGCCTTTGTGGTTTATCTGTGAACTCAAATTGTGGGTGAGACACAAACATATAAGGCACTATGAGATCATGTATAGCCATTTTCTGTTGATTATAGCACGCAGGCTTCAAAATGTCACTTTGTGTTTATGCTTTTGTCGAACTCTGAAAGGCGAGGGTTGGTCAGAAGGGGGTGTGACTAAAGCACCACTGTGGGAATAACGGGGGTAAATGGTGCGTTTTCTCAGATAAAAATATAAGGTGATAACATTTTATAGAGAACTGTCCAACTTTTGACTGTAACTAACTTTCATTGTCAGTCTGCGTCTTATACAAAAGCAAATCACACACATCTTTTATTCATTACTTAAAGCTGGAACCTTCTTTTCAGGCCATTAGTCATCAGCGCGGGAAACACCAGGTGTCACGAAGGCCATGCCACACTATGACTGATGAGCCCCAGGAAGCAAAAAAAAAGATGTTTGGTTCACTGGTTTACTGCAGTAAGCCGCTTTATTTCATATTAGTTATGTGCCGGAAAATATGTCTCATCCCAGTTCCAAACAAAAAAAAATGCAGAAACCTACACACAAGAAATAGTATTGACGTTTCTCACAAACCGCCCCAAGTAGTAATCCTCCTCGTACATCAAGTGTCTTAATTTGTTTTAAGTTTGTCATGGCATAGCTACAGTAGGTTCAGCTCATTGTTAATTTACTGAGAATATCTGACTTGGTTGCCATGGTGTTTTGATTACAGTACTGTCTCTTGAATTTCAATTTCATTCTTTTTTTGCCCAGGCAAGATCCCTTAAGCAACAGCCCTATCCATAAACACCACTCTTCCCCATCTGCATGCACAGAATCAAACCTCAGCCATTGTCTATGCATTCAGATCGCATCTCTGGAGGATCTCTCTTTCTGATTGGCTGCTCATTAAATCACCAACACACTTCAGACATCACTCTCGCGTAATGCCTTAGAAAACAGTAGAGAGAGTGCTAAATCATTTGATTATTATTGCAAGCTGAAATGCAATATTTCTGTGAATAATTTAAAAACCTTTGTGTTATAGCTTCATTAGTATGAGTGAAAATCTTTATTTCCTTATTATTTAAATCATGAAAACCCTTAGTCTAACGAATATTCCATAATATAAAAGAAATGCCAGACCTTTGCAACAATTACGTTGTTGGGCCTCTGTTCGCATTAATTACTGCATCTATGCAAAACAGTGTGGAGGAAAACAGCCTGTGGCACTGCTCAGGAGAAACGGAATCCCAGGTAGCTTCTATATCGGTCTTCGGGTCATTTGGTTGATTGAGGCTAGTGTTTCTCATCTTTCGTTCGACAAAACCCCAGAGCTTCTGGATGGGATTAAGGTTAGGCAATTTTGCTGGCCAATAACACCATCATTGCGTTAGCTTTTAGTATATTTGACAGCGTTGTCAGATTCTTAGTCCTACAGGAAAATGAAATCAGCATCTCTATAAAGTTTGTCAGTAGAAGGAAGTAAGAAGTGTTCTAATATTTCCCATTAGATAGCCATGTCAAAAAATTCAGTTTTAAGTTGATAAAATTGATGCAAATGTGCACCATGTATAGAGCTAGCTAACAGTTCATTGGCTGACATCACACGCTCAGTTGCTTTCCAGGCCTCACCACACTGATTTTATAATTAATATTGCATATAGAGCTTTTACATTTTAGAATATATCTCTTTTATCTGCCTTAATTAACTTTCAAAAAGCTGGATTGACCATAAATTAAAGTATATCACTGAAGAACCGAAGCTAACAGCAGTTCTTGCAGAAATCTCTCAGTGCAGATAACAGATGTGACCTGAACTGAGACAGAGCTGCCAGCATCACGCAGATGAGCACAGAATAATGCTGGATCTGTTCCATTTACTACTCATGGTGGCAAGTTCTCTCTGCATGGTCAGGCATGGGTACCACTGGATCTGCCAACAAATCTGTTCTATTCTCCACCTTGGCACACGTCCCTATCCACTCCCCAAATAAGCTTAAGATATAGAACAGCAGAGCAGTTCTTTATTCTTTAGGGTCTATCTGTGATCCATTCAGAGAGAGACTGACAGATTAGAGCGACTGAGACAAGATATTTTCAGATTTCAAAGGTTTAACCCCAAGGTGGTGAGACAAGACAAGACGAGACGAAGATGGAGAAACATTTCTATGCGGTGAAAAATTCCAGGTTCACATGAATCAAATAACGAAAAGAAAGAAAATCACATGAATGTCACTCATCAGTTTAATTCCCTAAAGAAGGATCTCGATCAAGAGAACAATCAGGGTTTCCTTGGCAACCATAAAGCATCATTCAAGGTCGTTAGTCACACAAAGCAAGAATGGAATATTTTTATCACATCCCAGTTAGCGGAGTGCAAGGATATCAGCGGGAATGTTCCAGCCATTAAAACACAAGATTTATGGATAATGATCAGGCCCATAGAGCACAGCTTTGAGACATATGACCCCCTCCCACAAGCCACTATGCCATCGATCCACAGCGCAATGAGTTTGTCTTCCCAGTCATTTTCCGACATGACACTGCTGCCTCCAAGGCTTTGTCTGATAAAAACAAAAGATCCAGGCTTCTGCTAAGGTAGAAATAGCACATGAGCAATTACATGACCTATCCTCCATTCTTGTTCTAGGTTTAAAATGGGTGTTCCCCGCCTTTCGTCTCACATTTATACCTTTGCAAATGTTCTTTTCTGACATTTCAGTCACTTTACTGGAGGCAACGTTCTGGCAGAAGAGGCTGCCACGGTTGCCTACATCAAAGTTTGAGTCATCAGAGAGAAAGAGTGCGATCCTGGGGGAGACTCTGGAGGCATGTGAGCGGAACTGAAAAGCACTGACAGTTGTAACAGTGAAGTAAGCCATTTGAGTCAGGGAACCAAAACCCTGAGCCACAATCTAGAGAAGGTGATAAGAAGACATTTAACAACTTATCCACACACACTTTTTTTCTACGCTTTCATTTGTAATATTCTGGAATTTTGTTTCTACCTCTTGTGCATATGCTAAATTAACAAAGTGATACCTTAACCATCCAAAACATTTATTTCTAATTGTCCAGTTAATTCCATGACCACTGCTGTATACAAAAAAGATTTATTTTCTGAAAGAAGCTCAGTAAATTACAGTAAGGTAGTGTAACAAGATGATATGATTTCCTCACTTCTAAATATCCCAGCTGTCAGGGGTGTTATAACTCAGTGGAAGTCAACAAACCAGCCACAAAGTGGTAAAGATGACAAATATGGGGGCAAATATTGAGCAGAAGTTGCCAAATGTTGAGAACCAGAATATTTCAGCTCAAGAACATTTGGAACAGGAATTGGAAATGATTTCTATTGCCAAGTTGCAGCATCCAGATAAACCACCAAAGGACTTTAGAGCAGTAAAGACACATTTGATTGAACAGTTTCAGTTTGGTGTCTTACAGTAGAATGCTGCTGCATATTGACAGCTATGAAGTACTAAGTACCAATACTAAGAGACTTTTACATGTTTCCAAATAAGTGGAAACCGTTTGCAGACAGTAAAGACATGGATCACGTCCGTAAAGACTTGGATGAGAGAGTTTGGTGTAGCAGACATTGACTGCACCACACAGAATCCTGAACTCAACACAGATAAACACCTTTTGGAAGAATCAGAGTGAAGACCGAGAGCAAGGCAACCATCAACATCCAACAGAACACTGTAGCCCATCCCAGACAAGACTCAACGTGTCACAGATCAAAAATCACTAACTTCAAAATGTCATTTAACTGACTCAGGACTAAAGGCCTCTACACACCGATTTGTATTGAGATGGTCAAAAATCTTCGATGGCTTGGAGGCAGGGTGCTCTTGCTCTGGGTAAAGGAATTATCGATGCAATGATGCTCCCTGTCTGAAGATAGCGTTTGTGGTACAAGAAATACACTCCTCACCACACAGGGAAACAGGAAAGAAGAAGACAACAACAGAGGATAAAAATAAACAAAGAACACATAGAAATGTTCATGGATGTCACTGGTTTATAAAATTGGTGGCGGATCACAGGGAGGATTTGTGGCGTACTATTTCTTTCCTGTTTCCTGTGCTAACTCACTATGAAAATGCAAGATGAATGGCTCCTTTACCTTCTATTCACGAAAAACGGATCGGATGCAGGTATCCAAAACTTTTTTTCACTGGCTCCATTCATTTGGTCGGATGTGTGGGCTCCCATTGAAGCATATGGTTTTCGATCGAGGGGTGTTGTTGCACGAAACTTCGGATCGAAAATTCTAACCAGTGTGTAGAGACCTTAAGTCAGATGTTTAATAAGATATTTTAATTAATGCTTCTTAAACAATTTCCTAAAAAATAACTGTTACAAAAACACACAATATGTTTAGTCACAGAATAAATTGTCAAATATTGGCCCCTCATTAAAAATACCTCAATCACCATAAACCCCTTATAAACCTCCCACCTACGTTGCCACTTCTGCTTACAGGCAGACTGATGGGTTTCTGGTGCAATGGGGATTAAGTAAATGATAGCAGGCTTACACAGAGTATACCTTTGAGTGGTCCCAGGACAGCATCAACAGTATCAGTAGTTATCAGCTACTTGTTTGTGACGTAAAAAAAATGTTTTTTTACCCTATACCTATTTCCTTTCCTATAAGAAATTAAAAGTGAAATACAATTAAGAAAATTATTTTTAGTAGAAAGGATTTTTACATAAAGGAATGTTGGCATAACAAGTTTCAGGAGAGATAATCTTGATATCCCAACAATGTTCCCAAACAGTCCTACCATGTACCATTAGACCATGTCCGAGCTTCACACCACCTTCCTCCCCAACTCCTCACTGGGGTGTACAGATACTATCCGTGTTCGGACAGTATGTTCGCACCCCCTATTCTCAGACTAAAAGGCAGGCTCTGGAGGTGAATTTGTGAAAAAAAACAAAAACATTTTGGACCTCATGCAATATTTACATGTTCTCCATGACCAAACTATAGGAAGCATAAAAACGCTGACATACACAGTGATGTATTACTAAAGCTTGGGTGTTAAAAATGTATATATGCAGAAAAGGTTTATTTACAGTCTGAGATTTACTAACCATAAAGGATATGTTACAAGGTCACAGATTCCACAGATTTCAAATGAAGTTCCTGAAGCTTTCATCAGTCATAGCATGACCTACTCTATCACCCGAGCTCAAGCCAAGCACATGTGGCTGCGGAAGAATTCAATTTCTTTTTGTAAGCAATGTCTCAGCTCATCAAGCCATTTTGCGCTACTTAAAGAGCTCTGATGAAAATGTTCACTACAGTTCACACTAAGATTTCCCCAAACAGCCTCCACTGTGCATTGAAATCATCTTTCTCTATAAATGCTGAGCAGTAAGGCTTGCTGATTTATACACGTGTAGTTCAATACATTTGTCTGTAGAGCTTTGCAGACCAGTAAGCGGAATTGATGAAATGCTGGAGTAGATTGTGAGAAAGCATTTTGCTGTTGAGAGCGGTTTACTGCTGAGTTGGGACTCTGGATATCTAAATGAGATCCAGGCAAACAAAATTTATGGTCATGTTTGTATGGGAGGGAAGTAATTTAAAAATGGAAGCAAACATCAAAAACATTGCCACGCATTTGCAATTTAAAAATGACATTTCTATAAACAAGCGGAAACATTGATTTGAATATTTGTGGCTTTTAGTCCTCTTTAGCTTTTTAGAGTCCAGTCTTCCTAAGGTTAAACTAAATATTCCCTTATGTTTCAGCTAAATATTGAAAATGATCAAATTGTGTTTCAAACAAAATAAATCTAAATATAGCAGCGGAGTATAACCAAAGACAAAAGTAGACCGTTTTGATTGATGAAACATAAAGGCGCGGGAAATATGCTCAGTCTGGTGGAAATTAGGGCAAGTGCCATTTCTTTACACCACTTGAGTCACTGTAGGTTCCTGCATCACTGTTGCTTACATGCTTCACTGCACTATATCTTAATGGCTTAGACCATGTGTCATTTTCTTCTTTACTGAATAGTCATAAACAACCAGCAGATTAAAAACAGCAAAATCCAAATCATATAATAAAGTATCTGTCACAAAACCACAGAACCTTTTTTTGATATGTCAACATGTGTACATTGCTCTCACATTGTTGAAATATCAAGTGTAATCTGGTTATTTTTACAATTTTTATAAGTCCTGTTTAAAAGTTCAAGACAACTGTAATATTGAGAAGAAATGTCTGTATTGTTCAAATCTCATAGCTTTCTATATGCACAAGGAGCCGGATTTCATAGACATGTCCCTTTTCTCTGACTTTTGGAAGCTTGTGGTGAGAAAACCTCAGAGAGGTTTGGGTAAATTAATTCGAAATCAGTCAAGATGTCAAATTAACACAGATCTCTATAATAATTTTCTTTTGACAATGAAGTGCCAACCTGTCCAGAGTGTAGTCTATGAACCAATGTCACCATGTGTTTCCTTTTAGAAATAAGCAGATAACTCATTCATCATCATCAAAGAGATTGACTTTGAGTGTATGATTCAAAGCTTCACCATGACAGTGTCTTGAATTAATAAGCAAATGAATTACAAGTAATAAAAATATGGGTAGCCCTGTCTCAGCTAGAAGGTTCCTGAATCAAGGCCAGTGAAACCTTCCCGAGTGGACATTTCCTGCATGTTCTCCCTCTGCTTTGGGTGATTTGATGCTTCTAACGTCCTCTTCAAGAATGATGAGGGAATGTGGCCCTGCCATGAACTGGTGAACTGCCAAGGGCATACCCCCCCCTTTCACCAAGTGTAAGCTAGAGGCTCTGAGAACAGTTAGAACCCTGCAGTAGGGAAGTAGGGATATGCTGGAAAAGAAACTGGATGGAAGGAAATTCTAAAAAGTATATTCTAAACAAGTAAAGCAGCAAAAACCAGCCATCAGATAAATATGCTACAGTGCAAATACAATTATTTCGTAGCCTGCGGTTATTTAACAAAAGGTCAAATTTATATAGATTTTTTTATTCTAAAATGTTTAATAAAGTACAAAAAGTCAATCAATGGCAACGGTTCAGCTACTGATTTAGATGAACACTGATATGGAAGCAAGTGATTTAAAAAGTGGTGATTGACGTGCCACATAAAATAAAATGCATAGTGATATTATGTACAGATAAAAGGTATTATACAGAAACAAATTTATGATCTTGTAAGGTTAAGGATGCTAAAAATTCTAGTTCACTTCGTTTACAGTCAGTAGACGGTCATAGTCGTAACGTGAGGGTGAGCATCTGGCAACCACAGTAATCATTTGTTTAACGCTCAATGAACAAACTAGAAACTAACTTGCTTACACCCTATATATTCTAAAGTCAATGCTGAATTAAAGCTCAACGACCTTATGTTCTGGAAGACTTTATCAGCAGTTAAATTAATGTTCACTCCTTGAAAACTCCCTAAGGCTGCAAGACTCCTCCAAGCATATCGTCTTTCGTTACTCGTCATCTCTTGAGTCTTCTCATCTGTCTGTAATGCAGGCAACGCAGATTACAGCGGCGTCCAAAAAAACTTGCTCCTTCCTACAAAAGACAAAAGCCCTTGCCACATTTTCCTCATTCGGTGACATGAGGAAGCAAATGTCTCAGTTTTGTCTGCAGCGATGGCCAAGCTCAGAGCAGAAGCAGGAAAAAGTTGAGCTGTTAAGCATCTTTCAGTCGCCTCTCTTTCACTAATGTTACTATAGCACACAGCGTGGTCCACACCTGAATATAATCAGCCCACGACACCAACTGAAGCGGTTGCCAGATAAACCCAGAGCTGTGCATCTGCTCTTACCTGCTGTTGAAGCTTAAAGCAGGGAGGAGGAACAGGAGGTAAACGGCTCCGATGAATTTCATTGCTTTGTCTGGCTCTCATGCACTCGTCCTCTCGTTCCCCTTCTCCTCTCGGTCGCGATGGTTTTCCCTTTCCCCGGCTCGCTCTCTCCCTCTCCCTCTCCCCGTGTGGTGCACACGCGCGCTAACGGAGGCGCACACGCCGCGGCAGACAGATGCGACGCTATGAGCGGTCTGTGCAGTGTGTGGATGTGAAAGTGCAAAGCCCTCGGCTTCAAATAGCAGGGACGCGGAGACGGACAGATTTATTAATGGTCGGGAACAGGGGTGCAGGGGCGGGGGATTCAAGACCCGGAGAGAAAGACTTGAGGATGATTTGAGGTGGTGAGGTGATGTCAGCATCGATACAGCCAGTGGCTCCCCGTCTTTCTCTCCTGTTTTCCACTACGAGATGAATTCCTGCTGGTGTGTCCCGCACAATAACCATCTGTCTGTGTTATCACCAACAGCTTTGGGAAGGTGCAGGGCGAATATCTTAGCTTGAGGAGAGTTGGGTAACTCTAATTAGTACATTTCATCAGGAGTTCATCAGCTTGACTTTTTGTTCTTCAAACTAATTGATGAGATATTTTCTAGATCACATCTCATAATGAGAGATTATAAGTTTAAATGATTTAACCTATAACTTGTTTTAAAAATAATCTTTAAATATTGAAATCTAGATTTGAAATTGTTTATGTTTTAGGAAGTTTGGAATAGGAAACCACTTTCATGCTAAATCTGACATATTTGACTCAAATTCATCAAAAAGAAATATTTGTAAAAACTTTTGCATTCATCCAGAAAAGTGAAACTGGATAGATTAGTTCTTTATCTGGACCTGCCTAGAATGAGAGCATGTGTGGTGGGTACAAACACATGAGGCAAGCAATCCGGAAGCAGATGAAATCTATTGTTGTTCACCCACTATTCTATCAGTTTGTTGCCCTGCTCAGGTTTTATGAGAACCCAGGTTGCTGTGATGATGGCCTTAAGGTTTTCTGCATTGTTTGGTCTGGCGTATTACATCTTCCTAATCAGAATACTCCATTGACTTTGGGGTTAAGGTCAGGCAGGTTTCCTGGCCAGGTAAAAACAGGGTCCTTAAACTAGATGCTGGTAGCTTTGAATTGAGGTGCAGGTGCCAGTCCCTGTTGGAAATCTACATCAGCAGCAGGAATCATGAAGTGTGCTATTAGACTGCTGCATTGACCTTGGACCTCAGAAAACACTGTGGACCAACACCAGCAGATTACTTGGCACCAAGTCATACAATACAATACACTCTACGAATCTATGAATCAACTCTAAAAAGCCTAATGCAGAACATTACTTTACTCTGAATGTGTTGAAATAACACACTGTTTAAGACCAAAATTTGAACTCTCATTTATTGTGTCTATATGATAAAATATCAAACACATTTTGGTTTCTTAGCTCATGACCCCTAAAAGACAGATCAGAGTCAGAGAGGCCAGATTGAGATGGTTTGGACATGTGCAGAGGAGGGATAGTGGTTATATTGGTAGAAGGATGTTGGAGATGGAGATTCCAGGCAAGAGGTCAAGAGGAAGACCAAAGAGGAGATATATGGATGTGCTGAAAGAGGACATGAAGGTAGTTGGTGCAAGAGTAGAGGATACTGAGGACAGAGTTAGGTGGAAAAGGATGATTCACTGTGGCGACCCCTAAACTGGGAGCAATCGAAAGTAAAAGAAGAAGAGGCTCATGACCCCTAAAAAACATTTTGATGCATACATCCGTAAAAGTGAAAATGCAGATGCTCAGTTCCTGCACTAATGGCAACGTGCTCCAGTTCAGCACCTGATTAATGAAAGAAGGAAAATTTGGGTCTTGAGTTTAGTTTATTTTTCACTGACATAACACCCCAGCCATTCAGTCACCAAGCGTAGAAGCTTTAAAGGGTCACACCACCTGAGAACTGAGAACGTCAGATTAAACTAAAGCTATAACTTGAGGGGTCCTTTAAAGTCTTCATTCATTCATTTTAAAACCTGCTTATTCCAGGGTCAAAGGGGTCTGCTGGCGCCTCTCTCCAGCACACATTGGGCGAGGGGCGGGGGTACACCCTGGACAGGTCGCCAGTCCATCACAGGGCAACATTCACACCTAAGGGGAATTTAGATTATTCATTTAACCTAACTGCATGTTTTTGGGATTGAGGGGGAAACTGGAGTACCCTGAGGAAACCCACACAAGCACGGGGAGAACATGCAAACTCCTTCCAGGAAGGTCACTGGCGAGCCTCAAACCGACAACCTTCTGAACTGGACGGCCACAGTGCTACCCACTGTGCCACTGTGCCGCCTAAAAGTCTTCATGTGGGCATCAAATAAGACCCCGTAGTTAAGAAAGAAGGTTGAAATCCTTATGTCTGTGTTAAATCTGATGAGGTCTTTGTCATCTTAAAATTTAACAAGCTGCAAGATAGAGATAACCTGAACTGTTGTGAGATGCACACATGGAAATGGAATGTACCCCTTTTTGCTGATATTTCCAATTATTGGCAATTTTGACCAACCATAAAAACATTTGGCTTAGAAAAAATACCAGCATTTTTTACAATATTGGTCTTGAAACGCTGTCTGAGTCTAGACCACAAACCCTGGTTAGTCTGCTATGCTTCTTTTCCACCGGGTTTTAGTGATGTCTTGGTATGGCTTAGCTATGCTCCCCAATGTTTGCTTTTGTGTTTTCACCAAATTCCAGTATCGGCTGAGTGGTCTTGTTTTACACACTCAATACGTGTTCCTCAACTTTGTCATTCTAGTTCCACTTGGTGAGAGCATGCAAAACGCACAACCACACTATAAAACCCTGAAAGAGACAAGACTTTTTGGCCAATCAGTGAGCTCAACAACTGATCAGTCAGCAATCAACAGGATGCTGTGCAAATCCTTTTTCCAAGTAGTAAAAAGTATTAGCTCAAGGCCTATACACTCCAATCTGAAGTTTTGTGTGAGAACGATCGAAAACCATGAGTGCCAATGGGAGCTCACACATCAGATCGAACCAGTGGTGCCAACAAAAAAAGAGCTCTGCCATATTGGATTGGTTTTTCACAATGAAAGCTGGCTCTTTTGATGACATGAGAATCACTCATCCCACTGGAAAGAGATAGTATGCCACAAACCCTGTCCACATTTTTGACAAACAGCTCCTTGTGATCAGCCACCAACAACATAAACTGCTCAACATCCATGATTTCTTCAATGTGTTCTTAGATTTCTCCTGTTTTACAGCAAACATCATCTTCAGAAAGGGAGCGTCATTGCATCAATATTTCCTTAACCCAGAAGAAGAGCACCTTGCTGAGAAGCTCTCCGAAGATCCTTGCGAATCTCAATTCGAATCGGTGTGTAGAGGCCTTTAGGCTGCTTAGATTTGGTTCACAAAAGTACAGCTAAAGGGTATAAAATGCCGTGGTAAGGCCCTTAAAAGCATACAGGATAAAGCCGTGCTGTTATAAAGTGAGTTGTTGGAGTTCCAGTTCTCCACTGGGTGTCCCATTTCAAGGATATCAACAGTCTTTTTTAAAGGAATTGAGGAAAAGTGAATGATTTTCGTCAGGTTTCTGCACATAGCTGCTGTAACGATATTTTTGTAATTGTTTAAGAGAACAAGAGATCTTTTAAAAGGATAATATTGCAATATTGGATTGCAATAACACCATGGCAGCTTCAGTGGTAGCAAGAAAAAAATGTTGGTGATGGACAGGCTCTCCCAATTCCATTGATTAGCCTGCTCATGGAAGATTATCTAGCCTGAGGTAACATGTCCACCATTTCTTGTGCCAGACACATAATGAAGGTCCTCCATGTTAATGTTTACGATCCAAGTGACATGCTAGGCTAATGCTACCCAGTAACTGATCACCAGAAGGAAGATCCTTCCTCAAGAGAATGTACCTTGAAGGAGTTGAAATAATGATCTGCTTCTTCAAAACATAACTGTGTTTGTGTGTGTAATACAGCAATTTTGAGTATTTTCCCCCTTGCTAATGAACCAACTCTAAACACTTATTGAAAGACGATTTGCTAAATCATTGACCGTTTGCTCTGTAATAGCATAAACAATTAATTTAATTTGGCAAAATAATTTTAAAATACCAAGCTTTGAAGCAGTTTTAAATCATGGGCCCTATTCAATTTTAACTTTGTGGAAAAATACCATTCTAACAAACCCTTTTGGAAATAAAATAAAGTTTTACTATTTCAGTTGATCTGTGCTTTTATTATTAATACTTTATTGTGCTTCTTTTGAAAAGTTGCTTTTTCCTGAACTTGCACTGTGCACGAACAGTAACAAGTCATTAGAAAACTGAAAAATAGAGGGCCTGAAGGATCCATACCTCTTATTTAAATCCTCCCCCCAACCCCGCTCCATCTATCTCTCAAATTTTAAGTCTTCAAAGGGAATACAAGATGTAGGTATGGCCATTGCTTTTAGCCATAAAAGGCTCACTGACTCAAGTTCTATGATCAGAACCCTGGAAATGGAGGTAAGATGTGTGAGCATGCAGCAGATGTCGTGTTATAAAAGAATGATAAATGGTTTCCATTATACCCTAATGGATTTTGGAGTCTGTTGTCCCATAGTTCTTCTCTCATCTACTAATTCCACAACTATTTGAAATGCAACATGGGTTAATGAGAGCATTGTGGGTTGTATATATGTGCAGAGAGTATGGGCACTGTTGCATAGGGGTGCGAATCTTTCCCTGCTATGTGTCCTTTGTAATCAGCTCAAATTTGTCTTAGTCACACCTGCAAAAGACTGCTACAACAGACAATAAAGGAAAACATGTCGCCTGTCTTGATTTAATTGAAATTAAAACTGCTTTTGGATAAACAAAGAAGGTGCGAAATACAACAATAAACAGATTAAAATTTACTTAACATTTTTTCACTTTATATTTCACACATATTAACCTTTTGGAGCTCTTTCAAAGGGAAACTGAAATTGATTGATTTGCCGAATTGCCATATAGAATCAAAAATTGAACAGGTTTTTTTGATTGTCCCCAATAGTTGGCTATACAAACATTGGTCAAATGTTAGATTAATAGTTTTAAAAACTAATAATTTTTTTGTACACATATTCATTAAATTTATTTGCTTGCTTTTTTCTTCAGGGTCACAGGGCTCTGCAAGTGTCCAGAGTGTATTGGACAAAATACAAAATATTCAAAAAATATTTGAAATCAAGACGAAGGCAAAAACAAAAAAATTGATGAACTCTCAGAGTTGTGCAAGACTACTTTCTTTTCTAATCCCGATGACTTCATCAATAAATTGTATAAATTCTTACCATATTGTATGGATGCAGTCCAACGAAATATTCAATTTGGATCTGACGGCACCCCAATTTGCTGTTTTTGCTGTAAATTTGTTCAATTTCTGTGTAAGTGACAAAACATTTGACTTGCCAAAATTTGACCTTTGTACCATTCCCCTTTGTACCGTTTTAGTTGATAATTACAAGTTTAAGTGATTTATTAAAACTATATAGGGGACTGTAGATAGCATATGTATGAACTCACAAACTGGGAAAAAAAATTAATTGACATTTTAATTTGAACAGTTGACAGTTGAAAAGCAAATAATTTTTTTAAAGAAAATAATAAACATATGTCCAGATAACCTTCATATTAATTTCCAAGCTCCTGCACCAATCATGGCCCAATTACTCCTCTAGCTGCTCATTTCAGAAATTATATTTTTATAGCTTGCTATTAAGCAGTAAAATGACATCCATCTTTGTCCATTGGAGAATTAATAATTCATTGGAAAGAAAGAGTCAATGATCCTTGCCGAGGGAATTCAAATGACCATTAAAATGTGACTTGGTCCACGCCGGGTGGAAACAGCCCTACTACAAGCTTTGTTGAGAGTTTACTGTCTGATCATATCCTGCGTATCCCCTCAATATATCCCCTCGCTGTTGGGGAATAACATACTTTTAGATAACTGTATGGAGACCAAAACATATTCTGTTCTGTGAACAACTAAAAGGTTTTAATATGCTTCAAAATGATAAGAAAAGTTGTTGAAAGAAAGTCAGGAACTTCTTAAAACCTTTTAAATCACACAGAAAACATTATAAGAATTATAAAGAAGAAAATTTACCAACAACTTCTCATATATTTATATAAAGGTGTTAGACAAAGAATAAATATAATTCTAGTATCTAAAATATATAACTGCTTTTATACATTGCACAGAAAATGTCACTTACTTTGAAAATCATAACAAATTAATGAAAGAAAAAAACAGTCAAATGTATGTAGTTCTGTTTCTTTTCTAGGTGTTTTCTACCAAGGAAGACTGAGCTGGTCATTGAATGCAGATAAATAAATAAACCAGGAATATTATGATGAACCATTCATTCAACTGATTGGTTCAAAATTCCAGATTCTTTATAAATAAAGCGTGCAAATAAAAGCTAATCATTTAACTTCATAACATTTTAGTGTTTTCTCAGAGAAGTCTATGTCAAAACAGGAAGACATTTTATTGAAACTAGCATCTCATGCATAAATATCTTGTGTACTCTTTCCCCATCTATCTACAAATAAAACCAGTAATCTGTCTTATTTTCATTTCTTTGATAAACAGATGATATTGTGTCTAAAACATAACTGTTTGAAAATTACCCTTTTGTTATGATCAGAACTTGCTGTCTTACAGAGCTAAGTGTCATTTAGAAAGAAATCATTTGGCCGGTAGTTTTTTGTGGGCCATTTTGCTTGTATTGTTTGTGTCAGAAAAATGTGAGCTCTATAAAGCTTTAAAGGGGATATCAGAAACCCGTTCCTTACAAGTTTATTCTTAATAATTATTCATGGCATACCGTACTGGAGCTATTTGTAAATGAAATTGTAAACCAACCCCCTTTTGCTTTTTAAAATGGCTCATTTTGGAGTCTGGCCATATAGCTAACACCACCGAATCTCGTGTTCCAGAAGTTATTAACTGAGTCCTTAGTGGGTTATTGGGAATACATGGTTACTGTTCGTCTTTACGCCCAACAAAAGATAAACAAATTGATTAGCATACAATAAACTGGATTACTCTGGAATACCAGTCATATGGCAACATGGAGCAGGGTGATACCTCTCAGAAGTCAAGAATCGTGGATGGGATCTTTGTGACATCACAAACATGGCAATCTGAGATTGGCCAGTTATTAGAGGGCATGAACCTCTCAATGGACATTACAAGCAAGTATGGAGAGATCTCTATTAGGAGTATCTGCTCTGCATTTGACCCGTCTAAGTGCACACATATAGCCATGAACAAACACACTGCGAAAACACACCCGCAGCTGCAGCGTCCGAGTGGCAGTGGTAGAACTTGCTTGGTGGAGCTTGGAATCAAACTAGCAACCTTCTGATCCACTAGGTAACAACTGCTCACTTTAAAACAAATCATTTACATTTATGTATTCGGCAGACGCCTTTATTCAAAGTGACTTGCATTTGAATGAATGAACACATTTATTGTCAGTTCCTGCTTTCAATTACTTATGTGTAAAAACACTTGTACTGATCAGTTTAGAATCACTTAATTGTACTTTTAAAGAACAAACTGCTTTTGAGAGAGCATCACGCCACTATCATCCCACTGAGCTTGTTATTAATTGCAAGCCAGTCATGTGTAGCAGCTTGCATTTTATCTATAGATTGCACTAGCCTGTAAAGTCACTGCCTGCAAACGGAGCCAACATCACCTCGTTCTTTCAGGAAGTGTGCCCAACACAGTCTGGCCTTTTCCTCTGGTAATTACTCATATTTCCCTCACAACCCTCAGAGACGACAGAAGACAGCAGCCATCCATTCTGTACCTGCAGGAAACAAGTGTTGTGCATCTCTGCCAGGCATGCTCAGCTCTGCTCCCTCTCCTCTCTAAGCCGCAAGAGCTTCCAGAAAGCCATGAAATGCAGAGATTACATGACAGCAAAAGATGATGAGAGGCTGATTGTGTTCAAATCTGAAGTTATCAGATACAGTCCAATCAAAGAGGTTATCTGGCATTTACGAAGATCCATGCAGCTGAATGACATCAGATGAAAAGAGCTCTAATCCTTTCAAGAGAACTAAACTGCTCTGTAAAGGGCAATGTGTCATAGCACAGGTAAAGAATGAAAGAATGTTCTCAAAATAACGCAAACAAAATTTCAGTGAAGATGTCATGGAACATTCCAGGGTCTCTATCAGAAATAAGTGGGATTTGCATAGACTTTAAATTACAGTTTGTTCAAAAACTGTAAAGCAAAGGGCAGTCTGAAGTTTACTCCCAGTTCCTGAACAGAATTGACTTGAATCAATCTTCAATCCCCCAAAAACCATAATCCATAAGTCTTACGTTTAACTTCAGTATTTTAAGCACTCATTTGTTCCCCCTCCGGTCTATGGGACACACCATCATCCCCACGTTTTCTGCAGATTACTCCAATCACATAAGAAATTTGAAAAAGGCAGACCTCCATCATTGACTTTAGGGTTCACTGTCTTGTGGTGAAGTTCATGGCTGGTTTTACAAATAGAGTAGCTTTTTGATATTTGATATTACATAAATATTATGTATTCGTCTTATGAAACCTCTGAAATGTATAAAGATGTAAAAGCTACTTCCCTTGTTAGCCAAGTATATGGCCAGTAAAGCATCCTATGAATATCTGTCATTTGATTTGTATATATTTATTACATAGTTGTTTATTTACTTTTCATTCTTCCTTAATTGTTGATTTCCTGGAGTTTGCGTTGCTTCTTGAGGTTTTGTATATTGGAATAAAAAAAAATACAGAGTAGCTTATTCACTCTTTGAATAGCGGCCGTGTTTTGTTTAAAATGTAATTTCAATATACACAGTAAAATCCTAAGAGTTAAATTAACTCTACTCGGAGTATATTTGGTCCCACTCTATATAGAGTTAAACCGACTCTGAGAAAGAGTAATTTAATAATCTATTTTCTTCATGTTTTTCCAAATCTGCATGGAAAATGCAAACTAAATATTAACTATCCAGAGAGGGACCAAGTCCACTCCAGAAAGAGTAAAAACAGACATAAATAGACTGTTTAGTTCAAATAGACTTATTTAAATAACTCTTCTTCAGAGTTGGTTTAACTCTATATAGAGTGGGACCAAATACACTCTGAGTAGAGTTAATTTAACTCTTAGGATTTTACTGTGTATAATGTTTATTATAAACTTGCCCTTACTTATAAATAGGTATGCACCGATACCAGGGCCCGATACTGAGCTCATGTACTCATACTCGTATTTGTAAAAACACTGCGATAACAAAGACCGATACCCTGGGACGTCATCGACAGAACTTGTATTTGATTATCAACCACTGTCTGAAAATGTTGATAATTTTGGAACCAAAGTACAAGATTCAAAGTCGCCGTCATGGGGTATTACTAAATATACTATTTTTACAAAATGAGTCTCACTGTGTCATTACTTGGAAGACCCCAAAAAAACAGGAATCCGAATGGGTATCTACGAGTACCGGAAAAAAAATTTCAGTCTTACTCAGTCTTAAATAAATAGTATCAGTGCATCGCTACTTATAAATGAAGTCCATGTGCTGCTCCTTCTGATGAAAAAAGGATACCTTGTTTGTAGAAGTGTTCTGTTCCCATTTTAAAAGTCTGCCATGAAGAAAGCTGCACCGCTGCTCATAATCAATTAGGATCACCAGAGCCCCCTTGCTTGAGGCTGGGTAGCTGCACGCTTCACCTGCCTTTTTTTCTGTTCGCATTTTTATGATTTTTTTAGCATAAGGAACAGGTTACACACATACAGTTGTTTATAAAAAAAAACACTGTGCATCATATACATCAGCTAAACTATGTAAATTCAGATCATAGAGTACAAGTGGTTGAACATAACTTTATACTTTTTAATACTGACATACAGAGAAACAGCAATTCCGTCTTATTCCATACAGTGCATGGTGATCTGGCAACCAAAGTGAGGTTAGGCACTACTTACAAAAAAAAAACATAAAAACTGGCAAATATAAATGAAAAATAAACATAAAGTACACATGACTGATAATATTTCATGTAACAGTGGTTATCTACCATGGCTCCAGCTCTTATTTCAGCATGTATTGTGTTCATGAGTATATCCTCCTGTTTAAGAAATGTTATCAATCTCCTACCTCTCTGCTTAAATAAAATTATTTATTAAAAGAGTTTTACTCATTCTTTGATACTCAAAGCCAAGTCTTGTCTATTGCTAGTTTAATGGGTGCACAGTGACAA
The DNA here is from genome assembly GCA_007224835.1 of Danionella cerebrum. Lineage (NCBI taxonomy): Eukaryota > Metazoa > Chordata > Actinopteri > Cypriniformes > Danionidae > Danionella > Danionella cerebrum. The sequence goes on from SRMA01025333.1 coordinate 289,053, forward strand.
GAGCAAAAAATAATGCAAATTATTTATAGATTTTTCTTCAGTGTAAACAGCATCCTTGGAAAAGAAAACAAAACAGCTCAATAATCTGCTTCTTCACTCTAAAACCATTTGACCTTCCGGATGTCCTTCCTAGCTCAAGGAGCCAATGGGTGAATGGCAGAGCGATGCATTTACATGGGTGCATGCCCATTATATTTATGTGCCCTTGACTAAGGAGGCACAAGTTTGTGTGCCTGGCTGTCACAGCCATCTGTGCCCTGAGGAGGATGTCACAACATGAGCCTGAACAATTTCCATCCATGTCTTTTAAGTTCAGAAAAGTTCACATAATTCCTTATTTCTATAATGGACCAAAAATCCAGTTTTGCTTTTGTACCTGAAATTTCCATAATCCCTTCTATAAGTCTTTAGAAGCTGCCCACAACATTACCAAATGTCATAACAATGTAAACAGGTATGTAAGCTCTCACAGTGAATAAACACAGATTAACAGAATAATGAAAAAAATTAAATTCAGTGGATTTGTGTTTATCCTTTTTAATCGACAAATAAAAATAAAACATCACAAAAAGGCACCCCCATAACAATACGTAGCTATAAAGTCGTAATGGAGGGAAGAAAAAGTGGAATTACGTGGCACCTAGCAAGATTAATATTTAATGGATATTTAATGCACTACCGTGAGACTGGACTGAAGGTACAGAATATGATTCAAACCATTTCTGTAAATATGTTCATAAAAATGTCATTACAGAGTCATGGCAGTCGTTAGAAATTCTTTCATCTTTAGAGCATAAATGTGTTCATCTTTATTAAATTGTGTTACCCAGAATTCAACTCTGCAATCCCAGTGATGGGATTTTAATCTATGTTTTGAACAGTTACCCAAGATTAGTGTTAGCCACATAATTTTCATAGAGCCTTAGCAACAAAAAGAGCTGATTGTCAATGTGGAATGAGCTCACGACCTTGAACAATTGTTCTCTGTGTCTTTTGTGTTCAAAAAGTGAAAAGGTGACTTTAAAAATAGATCGAAATTTTTTAATTTAGGCAGTCACATGAGCGGGTTAAATAAACACCTCAGCACAAATGAGAGAGAGCAGGGAATCTACATTTAACATGCAGCCTGACTGACCACCTGATTCAGAGGCTCAGAACTAAGCCTATACTTCAAAGCCAACATTCAAACATTTGCAATACTACCATTACTATTGCAGATTACATACGTACATAGAAGCAGGGGGTACTTATACATTTACTGCAACCTGAAAGGCAAATTCATTATATGCAGACACAGTGTAAAAAATTGCTGAACACAAAACAAAAGATGCATATGGCATTGTTAGTGACTCAGTAACCCAGGCAACCATTGTAGCACAACCTGATGAATCATCACTAAGTGAATCCAATATACGTTAATATTGTACTACAGGTCTAATGTGTTTGGTTGTACAGTGAAAGCATCACATGTAAGATGATGTCAATGATGCAGATAAATGTGCCTCCTCGCATTATGAATAGACATGTCTCTTCTGATTGGCTACAAGTTTGTTGGTTTGTTTTATTCTTATCTGAACCCACAGTCTATTAACAGAAAACAACAGTTAAACTAGACGGTTTTACTCACCTTTTTACTTGCTACAGCAGATAATCGTCTAGCTTCAAGTGCTCCTGCTTCTTAATCTGATTTGAAAACAATTAGCCCACTAACACAAACACAATGTAATCATCAGAAAATAACCCATGAGTAAATTCAAACTGGAAACATGACGCAGTAGTTCAGATTAAATTGTAAAAATAAGACAGTAAAACTGCACTCTCAAACCAGAATTTTGGTTACTAAAACATCTCAGCCTTTTTACAGTGTAAGAAACAGCCAGGCTATAGAGTTTTTATTGGTAAAGATTTAGGGGCCTTTCAAACAAGGGTCTGTGAACTGTTTCTAAGCATACTTGGCCCCAGGAGTGTGAAAGCAACCTTCTGTTTCTTGGGACCTGTTTTTGAGAAAACTTGCAGAGGTGGTCTGGGAAACGGTTAATGCATTCAGGATTAGGACATGTGGATCAAAACACAGTTTTCTAGTTATTAGTGATGTTTCCATTGAAAGTATCGCAAATATATAAAATAATAATAATAACAATTTGTGAATAAAGCATTTTTTCCATCCAATGAGCCCGATGAACAAAACAGTCACTTCCTGACAAACTGCCCCCAAACATCAAAATAAAAAGGGAAGTTAATGTGTAAAAAAAAAGAGGCTTTTTTCTTTTTCTTACAACACCTAGAAATGCAATATGTGCAGTCATCTAGCTTTTGGAGGATAGGAGACTGATCTTTGGGAACACAGCCGGTCAAGGCACTTCTGGAAGGTGATAATTCCGAACCACTCTGATGACAGACTTTCCTTAAAGAATTTTAGAATGAGCAAAACAACATTTTTGTGCAATGAAATCAAATTGGGCCATTAGTCCATTAATGCCACCACATTGCTTCCCAGTTCCGGCAGAAAATCCCGTTGTTGTTTCCATCATAGTTTAAGTACATTTTTTCTTTTTGGATAAAAAGTCTATCGCACTCAGTGGTGCAATTTTTTTTGTGTTAATTTTTTAAATTATGCGCATCCTGCCGTTTCCATTCAGGTTTTTTTTTACACAATATTGCAAAATGTGTATAAAATAGGTGAATGGAAGTACAGCTAAAAACAACCTGCAGAGGATTGAAGATGGGGAGCAGAAAATAGACTGCGGACCTCAGTGTAAAAAGGCTCTTGAATTCTGAATTTAAGACAATTAAATCACATTAATCATTTCATTTAGAAAATGGCATTAAATGAGATTACAAGCTTTTAGCTGTACTTTATCAAATTTAAAGGGTTTTCTTTAAAATGAGAACTATGCAATGGGGCGGGGTACGATAACTTAAGTGGTTGCACCGGTTTAGAGGTATAACCTCATTGTCTTCATCAGAAGTTTTATAGGTTTGAAATCTCAAGGGCACTTTATGTATTTATAAAAACAATTCACTTGATGCCAACTGTGTTTTTCACACATATATGTATACTGTAAGTGTAGGTAGATTTCCTTTTCACCAAGATAAATTTCTGTTAAGTCAAGGTACTACAACCAAGTATGACAATCCAAGTCAGTTCTGCACAGTTTGGGAATGATGGACAGTGCTATTTGTGCACTAAACAAGACAGTGCTGCCTTGGAGTTTGCTTTATTTGCAAAACCATCTGCTGCAGTCTGATACTGATGTATGCGACAGATTTCCCTCTAACAAATACGTCAACACAAGCAGGCAGCCATACAAATGAAAATCATCCATTCCATCAGAATCTACAGCTCCAGACAAAGGAGGTGTCATGCATGTCAGAACAAAGTGTGAAATGTTTGCTTCATCACGCTGCAGGCTTCTTGTGTAAAACAATAGACAAGCATCGGGATGTGGCCATCAGTCATTCGTGATGCAACCAGAAAGAAAAAGAACAGACAAATTACAGCTAATTGCAAGTTGAAAAATCTGAAAAGAGGGGGGCAGCAATTAAGCCAGCGTGTAAAAGCTTGTGAGAGTGCTGGGTATGTTTGCGACAAGCCCTCTCAAAGCCTGTGTGCTACTGCCAACTCCATTTATTGGTATGGAAAACTTGTATTACTCAATTACAAAAACAGGGAATACTCATTTCCTAGTATCTAAGTACACATATTTAAAAATGGACAGCAAATTAAAGCATGTTAAATGATATTTCCCCTTCAAATGCATTGTTTTCATTGATAGAGAAGTCTGTGAATAAAAACATTACATTTGGTTAACTATTATGTACTGAAATCCAAAGAGTAGCGCATCCTCAATGTAAAATGCTCAATATTCTTTTATTTAGCATACAAAGACATGGGTAACAACAAGTATGGGGGATGTATTGTTGAATGAAATAGCAGTCCGAAAGAGGATGAAATAGTCAGTGGATATAAATACAGATCTGATTTAACAGCTATATGTTTTCCCTTTGAAACCGAAATGTCATTAAATCTCCAGTGGCATGCTGCAGAATGAGAAATGTGAAGAAAGCACACTGGCGAGGATTAAAATCAACCATGACACAAGAGGTAGATCCGAATTGCCTGTCACTGAAGGTTCTTAAATTCTTAAAACACTGTTCTGTAACCTCAAGGATTTGCAATTCGTATTCAATATTTTATATAAGGTACATATATATTTGGAAATTAATAATGCATTAATCACAAAAAGCAACTGATATAAGTTACAAAGCAATGGCTACAGAGGTTTAGAGGTTACAGTGAGGTAACCACCGGTCATGACTCCTCTGAGCTTTGACTGCTGCAGGTTGACCACAGAGAGACTGTCAAGAGGTTGCAAGGGTTCAATTGGAACACAGAATTCACAGAACACATGACTTAAATCATGGTATGAAAGCCAGCACATAACACTCCAATTCACACATTCGGACCAGGAGTCCCTGGTGTTTGGGATCCCAGAGTTGAGGGCCACTTGAAGGAAAACTGAAAATTTGTGTTTTTGATAGAACCTACACAACTCCATTTCATTTTTCATTGGTTGAGTACTGATTGATTTTTGAAATGTTATGTTATATTATAAAAATCAAAGAAATAGACAAAAACATGTCTATTAAATACTTTTATGGACGATTTTATGACCACAACCACAGAGGAGTCTTCTGACCAAATTTTGAATAATTTCAATACCTAAAACTTAAACAAAGAAAAGATTTGGCTTACGTAGCCTAACTTGAGAATATGAAATAATTTTTAAAGGTATTAGAGTTAAAAAGATACACCGTAAAACAATATTAACAAAGTCAAAAGGGTGGTATGTTCTGTTAATCTTTTTTTGCTTCAAGCAAATGTTATTCTGTTTGGAAACACAACCTAAAGTCTGAATAGTACATTGTAGCCAAGTAACAGGAGTGCTTTGATCAAAAGGAAAGTTTTATTCAAACTTTACATTTACATAAAACAACAAACCACATATTTCAAGCAATTACTTTCTGTCGGCATTCTAGCTGTCTATTTCTCTAGATAACCTGATGAAAATTCAACCTCATGTTCCAGGAGCATCTCACACAGGATTGGCTTGATAGACCTTGTACCTAACACAGCCTTGGATCAGATCCAGTAATCAAATAAATCTCAAGAAATACATAAACGAGTTACCATAACATTAAAAACAATCACTTACAAACCTTTATCAGAATCAGAATTGTGTTCTATATCTATTTCTAGGAATTTCTTGGAATTAGTAAGTGAAGTAAGAGTAAGAGTTAAGTGTGGTTAGGTAAAACAGTATGGCAAAATAGGATAAAATAAGAATACAAATCAATAATATAAAGTAAAGTAGTACAATTGAACAACATCTAAGATGAGGACCAAATATTAAATTCCATTGTAAATGTAAAGTAAATACAATCAAAAATCAGTTCCATAAACAATTGGGGGGCTGTATGGGCAAATGAATAACAACAAGATGTTTGTAAAAGAATATAAGAGACATTTAGTCAAACTGGAAACAAGTATGTCAGGTTAGAGATGTAAGACAGGAGAGCACATGGAAATAATACAAAGCCTTGTGCTCACATGAAAAATCTCATGTTCACACTAAACAAGAAAACAATTACAAAACCTCATCAACCAAGTGAAAACATCAGGAGCACATGGCTGGTGAAAAAATCCACAAGAGCCATGGTGTTGCCCAAAATGCCTTGCTTTTTCCGGTCCTGGGATCCAACAGCCATGCTCTACATAGAACAATACAAGAAATAATGTCTTCTGAGTGTCTGTCTCTGTATGAAAAATCAACAAAACATAAACTGACAGAACCCTGACAACTTGAGATCAAAATTAATCACACATCCAATATCTTAAATGTAAAGCATTTAATTCACAGAATATTTACACTTCCACTCTTAAATGTGCAGTTTAAATTTGCTGATTAAATTAGTTGAACGTGGATTAGAATCAAGTAGATTGTAAGTGGTAAAAAATTGTAGTATTTGCTCTAATTCATTTCATGCTAATGCTGATTCGAGCTAAAATTATGAATGATACCTAGAATTTCCTACAATTATCACAATAATTAAATTTATTCTAAAGGAAAACAAATGTATAGCTGAGCTTTTAGACATGTAGATTATATGCACTAGTAATAGACATTTCTGTTTTAAAACCAGCAGCAAATGATAAATAAAATGAGCAAATATATTCACTTAAATATATAAATACAATGAACTCATATGGTACAAAACACATTGTGGAATTTTCCATACATGTGCACATGTTTATAGATGACACAATAGTGAAGCAATACAGCAGCCTAATGCTAAAAGTAATTATGTCAATTACAAACACAGCTGTAGAGATGAGTCACATTAATTACTTATGGTTCGTTTGCAAATTAATGGTAAGCCAGCTATTTACAAAGTGTGACAATCACCACGTGGATGCATTCATTTTTAAAGCCTTAAAGAACATAAAAAAAGACCAATTAGTGGCATTTTTTGGGTTAAATACAACAGTTTTTAAACTGATAACAATATACTTAAACCTAATCCATTTACTCGCATAGAGCTTTTTTTTAAAAGCTGGGAAATTCTCCCTTTATGCCTTTCAGTGAGTGTGAGGCACATGATGGCACTCCAGTGCCCATCAATAGTGACAGGCTGACACCTCACAGACTCGTTGCTAAGTGCATCAAAAGGACAGCCTCAAAAATGACCACAGAAATAAATAAGCTCCTCAGTGACCCAATCACCACAAAAACTGTACATTGAGCTTCATGATCTGACATTTATGGAAGGGCTGCCATTCCGGATTCACGTGTAGCCAAGGCAACAGAGTAGGACACTGAAAGTACTGTGAGAGCCTCATGACTTGGACCCTAGAGAACCACAATAGTGTCATGGTTTATGTGTGCAGTTTGTTACAACAGTCGGATTTTTGTTGAAAGTATAGACATCTAAAGTCCAGTTCAGGAACTAAAAACAATCTAATCACTGTGATGTTACTAGTGAGAAAGAGGGAGAAATAGAAGGAGCTGGTGGTCAGTGTCAGAGTTAAGGCCTCTACACACCAATCTGAGAATTGAGATTCACACAATTCTTCCAATGGCTTCTCAGCAGGGTGCTCTTTGTCTGGGTTGAGGAAATATTGATGCAATGACTCTCCCTGCCTGAAGATGGTGTTTTTCATACAACAGATGCACTCCACACCACACAGGGAAACAGGAAAGAAGAAGACAGAGAAGAAATCAAAGGACACATTAAAGAAATCATGGATGTTGAGCAGTTTATAGTGTTGGTGGTATTTGTTCAAGGCGCGTTGTCGCAAGAAACTTCAAACTAATATTTTGACTGTGTGTAGAGGGCTTAAGGCCTACGGTACACTTGGAATAAAAGTTGCTAATTGGAGGAGAGCCATCAATAAGAAGCAGAAGAGAAAACTTTCCGTTGGGGCTGATTAAAGACGGGAGAGCAGTGGGGGCAGTAGCAAATGATGAGCAAATACATGAAGCACATGATTATAGACCCAAGAGATTCAGCAAATTCAGTTATTTGCCAAATATGTGCATTTTTACACCAAACTAATTAAATATTCAAAACAATATAATTAATTTGAGTTACAGGATAGTAATTTTTAAATGACGCTCCAAGGTATCATCACAAAATCATCAAATATGTAAATTATTTCTAACGATGAAACATCCTGTTGATGGAAATTCCCCAGTTTTTCAGAAGGGGGATGGGTTAGGGTAACAAGAATAAGTAAAAAGCTGGGACGTGATCAATGCACAGAACTTTTCTTTTAAAAGATCTTGATCATTATATTTATTGATGAAGTGTAGCATCAGAGACTCGTGACAAACAATGAATTCTATTTGTCAGTGTTTTATGTGGATTTTATCAATATCGTAAATGTTATAGTTCAACAAAACGCTTTGCTCAGTAATAAAATATATTTATAAAGCAATTTGAATGCTTACCGGTAATTATGCATATAAAGTCCCAGGGACAGAAATGGCTCGAAATGCGCTCTTTTTTTGTTTCAAGTTTATCATTTCATTTGTTGAAGTTGAAGAATACTGTTGCATCACTGGTGTTGGGATTTTTAGTATAATTATTAACTATTTAAAAAGCTTGAATTTCAGCAAGCATGATTACAGTAATGCAGGGTGTATTCTGTGGTTTCCAGTTTGTTTACAATGCAAAAGGTGATCCAGACAGTCACATTCTGAGCTCTGAGTTTAATAGAAACAATGAGTGGGTTCGTAAGTTAAACCTTCCAATGTTTGAAAAAAGTGTGCATTACATTTCTGTGATCCCATGTGCACTGATTTATTTTGATTTAATACGCAGAAAGGCTTCCATTTGTTCCCGGTATCCCCGTTTGCAGCAAGCGCTTTCATTTGGAAGATTTAGACATTTCTACCAAAAGGTTGAGGAAATTTGTAAAAGGAGTTTTGCTCTTAACAGTGTTCGAATACTGCAAATAAAATGTCTTAATTAAAAACAATTTTGACTGTAGTCCTATGCTCTTTTATACAAATGTTTTACTCCAGGGAAAGCAAATATTTTTTTACCACAGCCGAAAAATAGAAGGCCACCAAGCTGGACTGCAACTGCAGACTGCAGAGCTTTATTTTGATGTCTCATCATTACCTAGAATGACTGATATGTTTCAGTCAAAGGGGCTTGGCAAAAGCCCCTGACAGTTTTAAAGTGAGACATTTCAGGTAATGAATACAGTGTCAATAATAAATGATGAAGTAAAATGTCACAGATGCACCCCACCCCACGCCCTCTGAGTGTACAACTCACTGGTGAGCAGTGCCATTATATGCTGTCAATATAATATTATTCTAGGTATATTGTCATTGGGATATTGTATGTAAATGCTGATAATACAGTAATAAAAAGGGTTTGATTGTTCACTGTACTTGGTAGTTTTGGCCTGCTTTGAACTGTGTAGCAACACGGGAGAGCCTGGGATTCCATAAAAAATGAACATTTTGACTTTAAATATTAATAAACAATGATTAATAAACTAAATAAAATCATCGATAACAACAACAATTCAGAGACAAGCTCCAAGAACTCCATGGTGTCACAAAGAACAGTGTGACTGAGTTAACGTAAAGCATTACTTTATTAAAAAAAAGTTATGGATTGTCTCAGTATGAGAAAAACAGGGAACATGAGGAAGATGGAAAAAGACAAGGAGATAAAGGTGGTGACACATCTCTGGACAGTGAATTAAAAGTTTAGTTCCATGTAACTTTCTGTATATTCAGCATTGTTAGATGCTTACATTACTTTTGTTTTCTTTTGTACATTTTAACATCCGGCCTATTATTGATTTGAAACCGTTTGCACTGTAAAAATTTGTAATTTAAAAACAAACACTCCTTCGTTCTGGGGCTCTTAACTGCTTGGGGGTTTCAGTTATGGGTTGTTAAGTTGAAGGTAATCACATATTGATCACTGGCTATGTAGCATTTCATTAAAATCACACTAGACCCGCTATTAACCCTGGATCCCTCCACAATCTTTGTAAACAGCCTGAGTTCTGCTGGATGCCATTTTGTCCTGATTGCTCCAGTGTGTTTCTGATTTCTCCCTACCCAGGTGTATTTTTTTTCCAGCTTTTATGAGGAATAAAGAAGACTGAACCGACATGCAAAGTTAAAAAATAATAAATCCCACGTTTTTCATAGCTGCTTGAAATTTCAGAAAAAAAATGTAGGTAAAAAGTTTGAAAAAGTCACATATTTTTTAGTTTAGACTCTATATCGATTTGTTTTTTTGTTTTTTTCTTCTGGAGGATTTCAACCAATTTAAAGCCTATTTCCAGGTATTTATAATCTAGACAGATGTACATTGTTCAGCATAAATGGACACACCCCTGAATTTAATCAGTAGCTCAATGGACAAAAGAAAAATGTCAAAACTTTTCACAAGGCTGAGTGTTATTGAACACTTATTTAACTCCATAACATGAAATTCAGATTAAAAATGTAACTTAGATCATAAAATATTTGAAAAAAAAGCAAAAACGGATACATCTTCTATATAACTTTTTTTTATAGTTTCCTTTCTCCGACTTTTTCTTTTTTTGTGACATTTTTCTTCCATGGGGAGCCATTTCTGACAGCATGAAATGGAAAAAGGCTTTTATTTGTTAAGTAAGGCCCTTTTATAGTCACCATAGGGAATACAGAAGCCTAGTGTCATTTACCTTCTGAGTTGACCAAATGAGATTCTGATAAAGTCACTACCACTGAGATTCACCTACAAGAAATAGCCGAATTTCTCAAAAAAGTTTGTTGTGAGTCTAAAACTTAAAAAATCGGGTCTCTGTATCTTTTTTCCTCACAACCTTGAAGCTTCAGAAACACTTAAACAGCCACAATACCCTTTTGTCGAGTTTTTTTTTAGATAATAACATGTGTACACTGGTCTCTGACTGCTGAAGACTTTAACTCGGAACGTTTACTTTTTTTGTTTGAATTAGTTTTTTTGGTCATTTTGGCACTCCCTGTTTTAGAAGCAAAGTTGTGTGACATTGTCTGAAACACTGATCAAAGTATGCAAACACATCACATGGTCAACTATTATGCAAGAGAAACTATCCAATCAGTGAGTGAATGTGTTAAAACGAAATAAATATGCAGCAAAGCATTGTTTTTATTCGCACACGACACTCACACAGTGGCTTAGATCAGTCTGGATAATTATTTGAAAGAGGATTTCTGTGTGCATTATATCTGATACATTATACGCTTTCCAGACCACAAAAATCTGCAGCTGTTAGATTGTCCTCCCACTGTTAATGTTTACCAGAGACCGTAATAAACAAAGTTGGGAAGCATCTGAGCAAATCATTCATTTGAAGTGGTGATTAGTACTTTCAGTAAAAGTGTTTAGCAGTCGTATTTTCACCCAAATTTTCACCCATCCCCATTGTATCTTTTTAGTTCTCAGCTGACCATCCTCCATTTCCAAAAGCAAGGTGTGAGAAATACTTCTGCTTGTTGTGGCCCTTAAGCCTCACAAGTTATTTTCCACAACAGATTATCAACCAAATAAAGCACAGAGAAATCATGACATTTTCCTAGGCCTGCTGACTGGCCTTTAGATGGCTTCTTGAAATTTGATTGGTTCAAATCACAGACCTCCTGTCATTTCATTACTGCATATTGCTATCAAATGACTCTGAAAGACCTGGACAGATAAGATAAAAAATATGATCAGACGAAACTAATGTTCAGACACCTACTGGAGCCATGATAAATGCTATTAAATGAAGAGAGTAGATTGTTGTGCATACCATAATTAAAAGATACCAATGTTGATTGGCACGTCTGATTTTTAGAGCAGTTGAGTAGGACTTACAGGCACTGATGGAAATATTACCTGCACTTCAACTAATCTTTGTCAATAAAACCTCTTGTTCAGCACTTATTCATGTCTTTCCTGTGTGTTCTCGATGCTGGGGAGAACTGAATGAACAGGAAAATGTTGTGACAACTGACAAAACAAAGCTTATCTCATCTTGGGGGTGGGCAGTCGCTGAACAAAAGTGTAAATCATTTCTTGAACATTGCAACAGAGCAAAACAATGTTCTTATATCATGACTCAAGTGGAAAATATGGGCACTGTGTTGTCCTCGTGTAGTTCCTGATAATAAAAATGATTAGTTTTGTGTTGTGAATGATTTCTATGGCTTGACCAGGGTGCATTTCCTAAAAGCATCGTTGGCCTGCTATGGTTCCACATGCCATTGAACTCTAATTGTAGCAGATTATAAATACTGTGCTAATAACTTGGGAGGGAGGGTGAAGTCCAAATGGTGGCAATAAAAAGGCTGCAGAATGGGCTGAAGAAACAGATGCTTGGCTCTTGGGAGAGTAAGGTTGGACTGTACAGAAAAAATGGCATGTAATGGAGAGACAAGGTGTGTCAATGATTTAATGAAGTCCTCAGCTTAGCTCGTCTGGAGAGCTGCTTTAATCTCAGGCCATTGCTGCGTAGGTCTTCTCTGACAGGAGCAGGAAATGCAATCAACATTACATGCCGCCCCAGAGAGCATACTGCTATAGAGTTAAATGGCTTTTTGCGTTGGTCCACAACTCTCAAACCAAACATACGTCGCAGCATGAAGTAAAGCCACATGAAAACTAATGAAATGACTGAAATTATTAATTATGTTGAGTGCTTTCCAAACCTTTACTGCTAGAAGAAACAGAGAAAAGACTCATCTGTGAGAATATCTTGTTTAGCTGTAATTATGTTGTAGCTATGGTAAATAAATGTTAATTATTTCAATGCCTTGCTCGATATAAAGATAAATATTGTGCCATTTTGTACAGTGCACGTTTGTTTTTTGAGAAATTACAGAATTTGAATAGAATCCATGCTTTTGTTTTGTTATTGATTTAAAGGACAGACAAAACTCATTGCTATTTCATTTGATGTGTGTTCATTTATTGACCACATATTAAAATACTATTGATCACTTCTGAGTATAATCATGAATAAAACATGTAAAATGTCAGTAACACATCTGTTTGGATAAAATTGCCATTTTGCTTTTACTTTCTTTCGTTTTGAATTCATTTCCATTTCTACACAGGAAAATCCTTAGAATAAAATTCCTTGAGATTTGGCCTGTCTATATAGAGTTAAAATAACTTTAATAAAAGTGTGAGTTTAACTCTGTGTAGAGAGGGACCAAGTTATTTGTTTCGTTAAGATTTTCAAAATCTGTGAACAAAAATTCTATATTTTAGTTGTTTTTGCTTTTTGTTTGTGTGTCATCACTAATGGTTAGAAAACCTAAATATTCAATATAAAAAAATGTACCCAGTTATTTTAGTTTAACAAGTTTAACTCTATTCAGAGAGTGATGAAATGCTCTCATAATAGAGTTAATTTTACTGTGTTACATATTCCTGCGTAGACAACTAGACTGATTGCTTTCACCTCAAAATCTGCATCACATGCATTTCTTTTTGCGTTTTTTAAAATAAGGGATTGATGTGCAGAATGACTCACCAAAACAGAATCAAGCTTGTAATCTCTGCAGTACCTGTCAGCCTGTCTGTCTCAATCTAGCAGGTAACATGAGAACCCCTGGAGACCAATAGTCCATAAAATCTCCATCATTGTTTAGACCAGAGGGTTCAAAGCTTATGAAAAAAGCATAGCTTATAGTCCTGCTTAAGTGCATGCTTTTTCCTGTATTTGAATTTAAAAAAAGTGGGTTTTAATCAACGTTAACATATTAATACTTTGATAAGCTTATATACAATAATATTTTACAGATGTATTCAATATTTTAGTATTTTATCTGAGAGGAGAGACAGGTGTACAATACAATTGAGAAATACAGTGGCCACTTTATTATGTACACCCGCCGGTAATGCAAATTTCCAATCAGCAAATCACATGGCACCAACTCAATGCATTTAGGCATGTAAACATGGCCAAGACCATCTGCTCCAGTCCAAACCAAGCATCCACATGGGGAAGAAATTTGATTTGAGTGACTTTAAACACAGCACGGTTGTTGTGGCATGCAGTGGTATGCAGAAGAGTATCTCTGAAATCACAACACATTAAACATTTCAAAAGACCACACCGGGTGCCACTACTGTCAGTTTAGATGAGAAAACTGAGGCTACAAAGCTCACCAAAATTAGAGAACATTGGAAAAAAAATTGCCTGGTCAAATGAATGACTAGTCTCGATTTCTGCCGCTACATTCAGATGGTAGGGTCAGATGTTGACGCCACTAACATGAAACCATGGATCCATCCTGCCTTGTAACAACAGTTCAGGGTAGTGATTGTGGTTAAATGGCATGGGGGATATTTTCTAAGTACACTTGAGGACCACTGAATACCAATTCCGCATTGACTAACTGCCGAAGCCTACTTGAGTATTGTTGCTCACCATGTCCATTCATTTACGACCAAAGTGTAAACATGTTCGTATGGCTTCTTTCAGCAGGATAACATCACACACTGGTTTCTTGAACATGACGATGAGTTCAAATGGCCTCCTCAGCCATGAGATCTCAATCCAATAGAACACCTTTGGGATGTGGTGGAACTAGACAATCTGCACCAACTAGGTGATGCTATCAATATGGATCAAACTCTCAGAGGAACATTTCCAGTTTCGAAACCAAAAAGGGGTCCAGCCTGGAACAAGCAAGGTGTCCCTAATAAAGTGGCCAGTGACTATCAATCCTTGGATTGTCACAGTCTTTTCATAAATATGCTAAAGGATCAACTTTTGGAAAAAGGTCATGTTTGAACTAAAGGTTATCCCAGGGAACAAGAAAATGACCGGAAATCTGATGATTCAGAGGCCCAGTGTACACCGCAATTATGCTATCTTTCGCTGCTTTAAAACCTCTGAAATGCCTGAACAGCAGATTGTGTTTGCATCAGACATACACATGATGAAAGTCCACAACAGTCAGAGCTATTCAACTGAAAAGGCAGAAGATAGAGACATGGATAAACAGATCACAGAGAGAGCTCTGCCCAAACAAGTGCACCAAAATCCCATTATCCAGTCACAGATGGTAACCAGTAGCAACACATTTACTTTCTGGTGAAAATGTATTTGCATGGGTATCTCCAACACATTTTACAATGGTGTTACAAATGGTGTTGTTATTTTTCTTTAAAGCTAAGTTTATTTTTGTGTGATGATTGTGTCAGAAGCAATTTTAGGTCTTTTTACATGAGGTCTAAATTCTATATGCTATATTGTTTGGTCACAATGTGGCTGTATTTGTTGCAGAATTGTTTGTGCCGTGTCACCTTTGAAGAGGAAGCTTAATTCAATCCCACAGGAACATTCACAGATTCACCAATACACTGCAGAATTGCAGGTCATACTTGAGCTAATAGACCATTATCTTTCTACTTGGCACAAAGTGGCAAAATCACAAACTTATTTGCACAATCTGCCATCTTCTTTGAACAAGAGTCAAGAGAGTTTGATAGATTCATCCCTGCTTATATCATCTGAGTTCAGAGACAAGAGCAGATGACTAACTTCTTTTCAAGCATATCTGAGAGCTTTTTATCTATTCTTTTATCAATATATGAGTTGATATGTTAGCCCAAATGTCAGTGCCAACATATTCATTGCCTTTGAATTTTCTCGGAAAAGGTGACAAGCTGCAATCAACTTTGTCAGAGCTTCATGTCAGAAAGTGGTAACAATACTTGCAGAAGAAATGTTTCAAACACATCTGAGTTGCTGCAATTGTAAATCGTGTCTAGATTCTTTGTGCAGTTGTTGTGCATACATTTATCTGTAGTGAGGGTTTACACCCACCACTTATATCTGAGTACAAGCACAGGAGACGAATACATATAGAGGGGTTGGCTAACAATGCTGTTTTGTACATAGGCACATTTTTTTTTATATCACACCATTTTCAATGGCAAAAAAATGTTCAAACTATTCATGTTCATAAAACAATTGACACATTTCAAGATCAATCAAACCTTTATTTGTCACATACACTGTTACATGCAGTGAAAGTGGACCCCTCTGACCACAAACACAGACAAGGGGGAGACAGGTCATTGTGGAGAGGTAGCATTTTGCACACAGGCAAAATATACATTGGAAGAGTTAGCTCAAAAGTGCCCTTCTCACATGGTCCGCCAGACATGCAGCATAAATCCACATTTAAACAATAGTCGTCTTTCTAGCGGCAGTTCTTCTGATGCTAGTCTCTGAAAGGAGGGTAAAAGCATGCAAAGGCAATGAAAAGGAGTGAGACCATCTCGTTATCTTGTTCTCAGTGGAGAGTTGTTTGTCTCTACCAAGGGCCTTGCTCAAGAAAACCTTGAAGAGATAAGGGAAAGCTGAATGGGAGAGAAAAATTTCACAGATATTCGGTGTCCGTCACTGGTCTCCATTTTATCCAACATCCATTACATAGCTGATGATGAAAAAATATGATTTCCAACGATGATTTCCAGTTTGTAGTCAAAGTAAGTCCCAACCGTAATCTCAATCCAGCTGCCAAGATAATCGATGATGACCGTGAATTCTTCAAAATACTGCAGAACCCTTGTTATCACGGCGGCGAGTAGGTATATATCTTCAACATCCTACAGCGACAGAACAGCCAGGCATCCTCACTTCCCCCAACTGAGCTCCCCTGATCCCATGCTCCTTGTAAAGAAAATGGTGTCAGTATAAAACAATACCACTCCACCTACTGACACATAAACAAATGCAGTAGTCCAAGTTGCAGCAAGTTTTATTAAAAGAAGTGAACTATTCCAACAAATTAGTTTTGGGTTGGCTTTAGAGTTAAGGTTTAGTAGAAGATTCAAAGCATTAGCAGATATAGAAACAGACCTTTGGTCAACCAGGAAGTTCATCCTTTTGTCAACTGAATGGAACAGCAATTAAGTTGGTAACAACTGATATTCTATGGCATGATAACATTTGAATTAACGTACCGCTCTCAACCCATTCAATGAACAAACTGTATTCTGCTACATACACATATTTTCAACATTTCTCAAGAGCACCTGCTGCTATTTTTCTGCACCCCAGTCTTATGCTTTCATGTATAATTCAGGTACTTGACCTTGCTCACACATTGGAAGTATGGCTTCTGGCATTAATGCTCACTGCCAGTTCTAAGCTGACTGCACTGCTAGACATCTGTTTTTGAAGTATATAAAGCTTGAAGTTTTTTTTGCAATTGCTGCACAAGTTTCCTTGGCTGACCACTGTGTCTACAATCCTCAACACTGCCTGTTTCTTTCTGCTTTTTCCAATGAGCCTGAACAGCACATATTGAATCTTTGTCGGAGTGAAAGTGACGTTACGGCCAAGTATGGAGTGACCCATACAAGGAATTTGTGCTATGCATTTAACCCATCCAAGTGCACACACACAGCAGTGAATAAACACACCGTGAACACACACCGGGAGCAGTGGGCAGCCAAGGCTGCGGCGCCCAGGGAACTGTGGTAACTGGTGACTTGCTCAAGGTCACCACAGTCATGGTTGTCTCAGGAGGGAGAGAGTTTCAACCCTCATCCCACCTTCGACTCCTACTGGAGCTGGGGATCAAACCAGTGACCTTTTGATCTCCAGTCAATCACCCTATCCACTAGGCCACGACTGGCACAACACCTTGTTAATGAAGACACCTTGTTAATGAAGAATAACTATGTTGAGTCTTGTTGCTGTGGTCAATTTTACTATGAAAAGAAACTGTCTTTCTCAACTTCACTGTGGTAGCAGAAATGACTATTACACACCCAGTGGTGCCTTCTACACCACTGTTTCTGTTTCAGTTGATGACTGGGTTTCAACCTACATTGTGACACCTGTTTGGTATAAATGACTAAATTATTATTTTTATATCTGAGAACATAGTAGTTTGGCTCCATTGTAACTCATATATTTTTATACGTAAAAGTAAATTCTTGAATTTTAGTATAAATATCGTATTTTAATAAATACCACAAGTATATTCATATTTTATTTGAAACCTTGAAAAAGGTTAACATTTGCTTTTGGTATCATCTTTCAGAACATCATTCCAATGCTAATAAACCCACAGAGGGGGGTTGGGGGGCTTTTGATTTCTGAAAATATGTGAAACTGTATCAAAGGAAAAGTCTCTGGTTCTGTACTTCAAAAACACCACCAGCAACCAACTGCACCTTATCAGACCAACATAGAGCAAACCCTAGCAGCAGTTCCACTCATAACTGCACATTTGGCTATTTTAATTGGCAGCATCACTGTCTATGACTTGTTCATTCTCTAATTAGCACAGAGACACAGCGCTTCAATCAAACAACCTGTACTTATCAAAATTGGTTGTGTGAAAGATTCCATGAAACAAGACACTGGGGATATAAAAACAGGAGGGGTTTTTATTATTTTTTTGTATCCAACATGAAAGGTTCAGGGAAAACCTAGTCATATTGCTACAGAAAATTGTGCAAATCTCTGCAGAAGTCCAGGCACTCACAAACATTTACACATCCACACACCAAATTTATAAATTGGTGACCATGGACCATATAACTGTAGACCTAGTGTCTTTGATGTCACACAGGTTTCTGATTGTGATTGGTCATTAAAGTGAATTGCTTCTGGGTAATGGTAATTGAGCAAAGGGTGGATGATACTTCAGTGTTCTAAATCTTAAAACATCTTTTAAAGCAAAGAGGAACCAAAAATTACCCCCTCGTAGTTGTCATGAAGATTTAAGGATGGTACTATTTAGTATGTTTATTTACAATTTACACATACAACTGGTACAGAGGACAAATGTCCCATAAAATGAACACACTCTGCATTGAAAACAATCTAAAGCCAGTCGTGAGATGGAGCCAGTAAATCAGAAACCCCTGATGCCTTCAGACTGCATTACACAGGATAATCCAGAAGGCAGAAGGCGATCATGGAAAGTCAGGGGGCATGAAGTGTAGATCTGACAACTGAGGAGGTGCAAGGATTATTCTTTTAACAGAGGGAGATGTTCTGATTGGTTGGTGGTTTTCTTGGGGTGTATTCATGAAGGGGATCTTGACTGCTGGCTGTGTCTCTTCATGGCGCAAGAAATACATTTTTGATGGAAATGTTTTTTTGTTTTTTTTTTATCTGCCATTAAATGTATGACAAGATGTTCAAAATTGGTTTAATAGGTACTTATTAGGATTAAATACAACTTTTTCCAGAGATGAAGCTGCCTCACTTCAAAGGCGTCTTCCATTTTAATTAAAAGCTGCATTATTTTAAAAATCAAATACATAACCTCAGACTTTTGTTATGCATCTTTTAGTAAGTCTGCATCTTTCTGAGATTGTTATTGCTGTTTAAACAAGCTGAGTCTGCTCTCATCTTGGTATGACAAATCTGAGAAGAGGCCATTGTTGTCTTTGGTTGTTTCGATAAAGCAAAATGTAAATTTCATTAAATACACAGAGATACACAAAGAAGTAAAACAATAATGCATATTGAAAAGTTGTTTTTTTTTTTCAGAATATCCTCTC
Source organism: Danionella cerebrum (assembly GCA_007224835.1). NCBI lineage: Eukaryota > Metazoa > Chordata > Actinopteri > Cypriniformes > Danionidae > Danionella > Danionella cerebrum. The sequence continues at coordinate 308,148 of SRMA01025333.1, forward strand.
ATCAGAAAAGCTGAACAGTATTTGTTGCCTGACAAGTGTGTTTTGAGTAGATGAGGTGTATTTTTGAGCATGGATTTTTGTGATAATTGTGTGCATTCAATCATAAGTTGCAGCTACAGATTATCCCATCTTGGAAAATAATTAATTCTAAACTGAACTGGATCGGATGAACACATGTTTCAAGGTGAAATGTGTCAGAAGTGTCCTAAATCCAACCAGTGCTGGATCTTCGCATCATTAGGCTACATCCCTCGAGACGTTTTCAAAAACAATGCACTTTTTGCACATCATTAAGCTCCCCAATGCAAACCTTCTTCAAAGAGATGCTCATTACTATTCTTCATTTTGCACCCTGCACTCAGCACAGAGCACCCATTCCCTGTGTATTACTAAACAGATGGTAAGAGACAGATATCGATACAGTCATCCCAGCTGACTCATTGTGGTAGTAATTTATCTTAATGGAGAAAGGAACCTTCTCTGGGTGAAAAATGACATTAATTTACAATATGATTAAGTGAATCCCACACTAAGGTGGAATGAAGATCAAGAGCTTTGAATATAAGCCATGAATATAATTGTGATGTTGGCTACGGGGCCTTTTTGCTTTCTACTCTCTTTCATAACTTCTAGCAGACTATTCTCTGTATCCTCTTCGAAGGAGTAATGTAACACATGAATGTTTTCATCATGGATGCATTCTTGTGAATTGTTGAAAAGTTAAGAAGTCGATGTATCTTCATTTTCAGGTTGTTTTAACCCTTCATTTGTCACCCTTTTCCTATTACGTGGCATATGATGTAATTTCCATTGCACATTAGGTGAAACACTGATGAAAAAGTGATAGAAAGATGGAAAAAGTTAAGTGACAATTTTAAGAGAAAAAGTTTTGTGTGAAAGTACCTCACATGATATTGTACAGGAAGTGCAAGAAAAAATGCAGTAATTGCCTTTTATCATGTCAATTTCCCCAAAATGTCTATTTTCTTATTCAAATGAATTAATCAAGAGAGTGAGGGACAAGAAAGACCATCGGGGTCATGAATTAAACTCTGGCTGCCCTGCACAACTGCTTTTTCACTGGATTTATTTAAAGCTTGGTATGGTTTCCACTGACTTGCAGCATTCACTCTGAATGGATTTGGGCTAGATGTGTCACTCAAGACACGTCAATCCACTACAGTGTTCTAGTTCTTCTTGCTCATCTCATAGTGAATGCAACGGAAATACACAACCACACCATAAAAACCAATAGAACAAGAAAAACACTCATAATGCTTGCTACACACACAACATTGACAATAAGCATCGATTTCCAATTTTTGTGCAAATTTTACGAAAGAGGTTTTGCTGTACTTATAAGTAAGTCATTTTGTTTACAAGTAGATTCAACAAAGTTTTATCAAACTTTAAAGGTGAGGAAAAACTCATTTAATGTGTTAAGGACCTTTAATAATCTGCATTAATGGTTTGGTAGGTCATCCACCAATTGCAGCAATTAACAAGGCTTTTTAAGAACTGACTGTAATGTATCAGTACCACTGGGCTTGTTCCTGATTGCCTTCGATATTTGCTCTTTTATGTGTTTCTCTAAAACTCCGCCAACCATATCATTCCCAGCAATGTGCTGTGATAGTGCATCATCAAATTACATGTAGATTAAAAAGAGAACTTCATTAATTTCGGTGCCTGCTGAGCTGCATTCCCATATGCTGGAGCCACTCTGGTGTTTTATTAGATTTAGAATCTAAAAGCCTGTGCAAACGGTCAGTTGGTGATGACGAAAAGCCCACAGGCGAACTGCAACTAGCAGTACAGGAGGGAGACCAGAACATGGCCTTCCATTTACCAAGCCTGACCTCTATTCTGTAAGCCGACTGACTGTGTTTGAAGGGAACACTGTGAGGTCGGTGTTGCTTTTGTATGGAATAATAATAAAAGCTGTGAGCACTGTACTGCTGATCCTGCATGTGGGTCCAAGAACAATAATGAACACAGCAAAGGTGAGTGTGCATGTAGCTATGTCTGCCACCCTGTACTTTGGCAAATGATTTGAAAGTGTTCTATTGTCCAGAATAATCAGAATGCATACCATGGTGCACAGCAGGTCTGACACAAATTTCTTGCTACTAACCAATAACGCAGTATAAATCACAGCCAGAGTGGTTAAGAGGTCTGACCCATCTGGAGAGTGCTTAGCAGTGCACATCCCTGTTCTCTGAGTCAAATGCTCATCTGAAGTCAGTGCTTTAGGCCAAAAGACCATGAGTTACACCGGAGCAGAGAGAACATTCTTTCAGGGTTGGACGGATGGTATTGATTTCTGTATTTTAATCTTATGCTATTTACAGGAGCTGATGCTGATATTTGAGGATTAGCACACCTCGCTCATTTGTAGCATTTGTTTCAGAAGCTAGATCGTTCTTTTCAAAGGATAAACAATCTAAAAGGCTTTCAATTATGAGAATTACCTGTTTTTTTTTCTCCTTCAAGTACGGCAGTATTATCAACTTGTTCTTTAATCACAAAAGCTGTGCACATAGTCATGAAACAAAGCCTGAGAGTAATTAGATTTTTAGTTCTCTTGTGTTATAAATGTTCTGTTGTTGACACGTGAAACTCTGGATAAACTGGAAATCTGTGGGACGACCATGTAAACAGATGTGGTAGCCAATCAGCGGTAAAAGGTGTAATAAGTAAATAGCTCTTTGTCTGGGTCGAGGAAATATTGATGCAATGAGGCTCCCTGCCTAAAGATAGTGTTTATGGTAAAGCAGATGCACTCCGCACCACACAGGGACATGGGAAAGTAGAAGACGACAGAGAAGAAATCAAAGAATACAGAAAAAATCATGGATGTTGAGCATTTTATACTGTTGGTGGCTGATCGGAGTTGTTTGACAAATACAAGAAGAAAAGAAGATTTGTGGTGCGAAGATTTAGTTTCCACCGTATTTTACATCCTTCTCAGCTTTCATTGGTCATTCTCCTTGTGAAAACCAGATCAGAAATGGCAGTGCAAAACTGAATTATTTTTTTTGTTGGCACCACTTGTTCAGACATATGTGTGATGTCCCGTTGGCACCAGTGGATTTCGAACAAGGCGCATTGTAGCACGAACCTTCGGATCGGAAATTTGTATTGGTGTGGAGAGGCCTTAATAACTAAACATTACATTGTTCTGTAACATCATTCAAGCAATGAAAGATTTATATTTGTTAAAAACTTTCAAGTGAATAACTCTTCTGCAGTGTATATTTGAAATGTGTCACTGCCCTTTCCTTGAGAGCAGCTGTCCAAGTCACTTATCTGAAAGCCAAGTGCTATATTTGAACAGTGGTACTTCAAAGATTCTTTGTCTCATTCTAAGGCACCAAATCTTTCGGGAGAGTCTTTGATATTCTCATTGAAGATGTTTCTCTCAGCTTCAGATGAGGAATTCTAAGGTAACATGTGAGCTCTGTACGTGAGCTTGTTTCTTTTACCCCTTCAAAACATATTGCAAAGGCCAAAGATTCACTTAAAAAGTTAAATAAAGAAGAAAAAGAATGGATTCAAACATTAGATCATGAGTTCAGTTCTCAGGGAATGCACAAACTGTTCAGAAGTGCACCTTTGATAAATGCATCTGTCAAAACTCAGTTCTTTAAACTCAGTTCTTTGTTGCTACAGGTAATAGAAATCATTGTTATTTTCAGAATATTCCTCAATTGACCTTTTCTAAATATTTAAAGTAAACTTTGGGTAGAATGCTGTAAAAATTACATTATTGTTCATGTTGATTTTTTTTTTTATATCGTGAGTGAAAAGATTGGACAAATATTTACTTTTTTTTTTACCTTGTCCTGTCCTGCTTCAGAACCACTCCACAGGGGAGTAGGTGCTTTGTGTGAGCTGGACATTTTGGTATCTACAGGGGAATGAACACCAGAATTTACATGGTTCTTAATTTAATTGTTTTTTCCATGGACCAGTTTGCATTAATTACATCAGGACAGGAGGGTGTGAAAAAGAAAGGGGGAGTGGATGAGAGATGTAGACAAGGGGGTAAGATTCACAAGTATAAATCACTAATATTTTCTCACAGATTCAACTAACATTGTACCAACATACTGGTAAACATTTGACACAGAACAACTTTACAAAGCAAAGCATGCTTCAACTTTAAAAAGAACAGTGCTGAAGAAATGAGTAATAGGTTACAACTGATGCAAATACAAAAGCTAAATGCAAATATTTTTCCTGATATTTTGTACAAACAATACTTCTTAATGATACCATAACTGAAAAATCTCTTGTACATACAGTACGTATTCACAGGCTTTGCTCAGAACTTGGTTGATTCACCTTTTGCTGTAATTACAACTTTAAAGCTATATTCATTTCACACTAAAAGAGACAGGCGGCAAATGGAAGGCACTATCTCATTCATTTTAAGTGGAGAGCTGAAACTGGCAATGGAAACAGGGACAGTGGCATGTCCGGCGATGACATTTTTAACTTTAATGGAAATAAGAATTGATTGTCACCACTGACATCCAATAGAAAAGAAGCATTTTTTTCATGTGATTGAGTCACCAAATGATTGATCTGCACTTTCTTTAACCATTAGAGTAGTTGATCTGTCTTGGTGTGTTACATTTAATATGATCAACTCAACATTTGAACCAAGATGTAAAGATCACTAGAATGATACTGTGCACTTGATCATGTACCATGAAATACTGCAAAGCTTTTATGATCCCCTGATGTTTTGTTGTGTAGAGAATGTTTATTGGTCATTGCCAGGTTTGTACAGCTTGCTGATGAAGCAGTTTAGACGAGAGGATACAGAGTAGCCTACAATCAATAACCTCAAATAGTCAATCATGAATTGGCAGAAAGTGAAGCTGCAGCTCTACTTTGACTGTTTGTATTGAGCTTCACTTGTTTGAGGTATTGCTTGAGAAAGCACAGCTGGTGTAGTTTAAAGCAACAACAAACAGAATCACAAATGCATGAAGGGAAAACAGAGCTTGCGGTACACAAAAGAAGTCCATTATAGACAATTTATCAGAGCTTTGCTAAGCTGGAAAAACATAACGTTGAAAAGTGATGAGTCAATTGACTTCCACTCAACACTTCTATATGTTACTGACACCTAAAATAAAATGCACGTTTTATATAAATCCTAATCTAAGGTTCTTTCTCATTTGAATGAAGAGATAATACCAACACGTATATCTATGTGTTTTGTATCATTTCCTATGTTCTTTTCTTTTTAAAGGAACAGCTACTGTGAAAGTATGAAAGTAACGTCTGAGATGACATTGGTAAAAAATGTAAATCTGGTGGTTTGAAATGCACACCATATACATGAATCTGTCCATTTCCAAAAGACCTAATGGATAAGGAGATATACTGGTGACCATAGGGTGATTTGATTCCCAGCTACTGTACAACAGGAGTTGATCAAACCTCACAATTTTCTTGATTCCTCTCCACATGTCTTTGGTGTGTTTGTCCACTGCTTCCTATATGAACTGAAGAGCACAAGTTCTTGGTATGGGTGACTTCATATCTGATTATCACACAACTTTACTTTCAAATATTCATTCATTTTTTTGCCTGCTTATCCGTCTGGGTGTATCGTTGTTCTCCAGCACACAATAGGTGAACCACATGGTACACCCTGGAGAGATCGTCAGCCCAGAAATTATGCAACAGAGCGCTGTCAGATCTACAGTTCACGCACCCCGACCCTCACCACAGCTTGTAGCTTTCTTGGTTCTTAGAGTTCTACTGGGTCTCTACTGGGTTGTACATCAACATCACCTTCCCAGTCATATTCTCTGAGATCTTTGGTTTGATGGGTCCCGGCATCTCCCACAACTGACAGCAGAACGGTAATGCAACGCTAAGACCTGTTCTCTTTAAGGGACGATATTTTTTTGTATATAATTTGTACATATTTGTATTAATACATTTGCACATTTTTCCTGTGCATCCTCTCCTTCCATCAGCCCCATCCGTGACAAAAACATTCCTTTTTTGGCTTCTGTGGGAACATAGGGGAAACCAGGGCAACACAAGGAGAACATATAGACTCTTCTCAGAAAGGTCACTGTCTGGTCTTGAACCAACCACCTACCTAATGAGAGGCAACAGTGCTACACATGTACAATGACTTTCGTTCATAAATGTATATAACCGAGTATACTCTAAAAATCAAAAAGGTAATTTTCAAAAAGGCTTGGTTCCTATAGCAACATTTTAATGTTAAATACATTTTCTCACGTTAATCTTCCCTCAAAATACAATTAGAATGTTAAATGAATGACTTCTTGCTTCAGTCATTGAAGCATAGTTTTTTTTTTTAATCACACAGCTATTTGGGAAAAATCAGCATTTATTCATTCATCCTTTATTTTTCCTGATTAGGGCCAGAGGTGTCCACCTGAGCCAGTCCAAGCTTATTTAAGCAATTTGCCTTAATCATGGAATTTAGACATTTCTAAATATGTCAGCCATATAATTATGTGATTATTACAGAATAACTGTGTGAAGCAGTAATATTAATCAAATCTCAGCCATCTGTTAGTCACTCATTACCTCACCGTACTTCTCTTTAATAAGTGCCCCCTGCTAGAATTCCCTTGCCTTCAGAAATACCTCAGTTGATTAACATATAGCTTCCACAAGATGCTCTAAAAAACGTAGGGTTTGTGATGCAGTGCAGTGTTCTGATAACATAGAATATAAAAAGTGGGACAGAGGTGATACAGTATTTCAATTTTTAAGTTTAATTGGCTGAAGCTTACTACAAAAACAGTGTTTATTAAATTTGGTCAAAATTACTTTGCTTTAAACTTAGCTTTAGTTTAAGGACATTTTATGTATGTTTGCTTTCAGGGTTCTGCCATGTTTAAATACCTTTTGCTGGCAAAGTCCATACGTCAGAATGTTTTTTTTTTAAATCTCATCTTGTTACGTCATGTTAGGTGCAGCCATCTAGCATTGGGACTCCTTTAGATGTCTATGCTGAGCTAAATTAGATGTGTCATGGCCATATCTGGAGAAAAAAAAGAGTAGTGTCCAATCAAGGATGTGAATTTTAATTAAGTTACATTAAGATTTACAATTGTGGATATAGTGTGGACCCTGATAAAAAGAACAATGGACAAAAGAGGGGGGGGGGGGTTCTATGGCGAGGTCTCTAGTTGTATGGTGAACTCATGCTGGATAGTTCCGTCTTTGCCATGTTGAGTTGTAGGTGATGGACCTTCATCCAAGTAGAAATGTCTTTTAACAATAGAGGAAATGTCTTTGCCAATTGAACATCAAATGGAAAGACAGGTGGAGTTGAGTGTTGTCAGCATGGCAATGGACGGAAAAGCCATGTCTTTTTATTGAGACCCATGGAGGTGGTGTTGGTCGAGAAGAGCAGAGGACCCAGAACTGAACCCTGTGGAACTCCTGTGAGCAGCTTCTTTGTTTGGAGACCTCACTCCTCCAGCTGATAATGATCTCTTTGAAACAAACTAATTAGAACTTTATTTAACTTTATTCCTTCTGAATCATCCGGAAACTCGTGTAAATTAAGGCAAAATGACTGTCTGGTGCATAAATATTTTTAGTTGAAACCAGTTTGAGAGTTTTTATATAATTGATCTGATTGTTCATTAAACATACAAGCACTAAAATACAGTAGACTTTGAATGTGTTTCGAAGAAAAACATGGCAAGTCACATCTAGATAACAAGATCAAGTCAGGATCCACAAAGTCCTTCAAAACAACACAAAAATACACACAAGCATGTTTGCACATTCATAAAAAGATGCACACTTTCCTCTCAGGGGCTGTAAATCAAAGCTGATGTGAAGCAGCTCTCCTCCTCCATCATCTGCATTGTAGTGCTCCGGGCTGGCTGTTTGCCCCTCACTGGTTTTCCTGTGACGACTCCTCAAACCCACTTGTATAAATTCATACCAATCGCAGAGCCTTTTGCCTTATTTATACGCTTGCACAGACAGGACCTTTAGCATCTGTACACTGTTTATGCTAAATTTTTACAGCCGTGTAACATCACAGATGCTGGCTGCTTATGGAAATTTGCGTTGATGTCTGCGCCTTCAAGCACTAGAATATTCCTGCAGAGAGACACTACACTTTTTCATCTGCAGTGGATTAGAAAAACATCTCAGCCCTTTAATTAAACACCGATTTATAAATTCCAGTCACCTGTACATTCCACTTTGTAATTAATAAGTAATGTTCGGAAAGTGGTGCAGAGACAATGCTTTGACTGAGATTTCAAACAGTGTGAAAACAGTAAAACATTGTTGGATTGTCAACATAAAAACAGCCTGTGTACACTAGATGGCAAAAGTTTGGCTTGTAAAAGAGGCGTTCAAAACTACTTTAAAAATGTGACTACTAGTGTTATGCCTTTACCCCATTAATTAATGATTTTTAGTTGAGCAATAAACCTTTTAAATCAGTTGCTAGGGTTAATAATATGGTTGCTAGGGCAGAATCAGTTATGTAGTTTACATTTACCCTTTTCAATTTTCTGAAGCTGACATAAGGATCTGCTCATTTGATTCCTAGGCTAAAAGGTTTAGTTGCTATGGAGAAGTCTGTGACATAAAATAAAGTACCCCACCTGAATATGAGCAAAATAAACCACCCCCTTGTCTCTATTATTTTCCTAAACTTTCCTAATTTCAAAATGGTTGCTATTGTAAACAGTCATGTTGCACAAAGGAGTCCATGACAATATAAAGTTCCCTTTTTAACTACAAATTATAAAAACCCCCCTTCATGTCTCAAATTATTTCTAAAGCTGAGAGAGTTCTAAGAATTTGGTTGCTAGGGTAAACAGTTTGGTTGCTAGGGGGTGGTATATGTCATAAGAATGAAGTTGTTAGTATGATTAACATAAACAGAAAGTTCTCAGTGATGTTTCATCTTGAAGATATTTACAATGCCCTTCTCAAAATCAATAGTGACCTTTGGTCATATTCCTGCGCAGACTGATAACCTCCACAGGTGTTTGAAGTTATAGTTTTACAAAATGTTCCCAGCATTCTCAGTGATTTCCCAGAATTTCTTTAGTGGCACCAGTCAAGCCAACATAATAATGACACATTTTAGTCCAGATAAATTACTAACTGTTTCTAAGTTTACAATCAACTGGTTAGATTTTGAAAACAACTCTGAGGTTCAGCATCAGGTGAAAGGGAACCCAGTTGTGTCACAGTTTGGTTGATCTTGCACCCCTCGTACAAAATCCCTGAGTGATTTCCTGAACTCACTGAACAGCAAACATTGATTTAATTTAGATTTTGTTTATATTTCTGAAAGCAAAAACCCGCCTTTACATTTTGAACAGTTCTGTATTTAAACAAACCAATGTGAATCTTTTGTTTAAAAGTTTTTCTTTTATGTTTCTAGTGGCTATAATTTCATTATGTTGCACAAATGTCTTTGTTGTTTCTTAGATTAAAGCCATGATAAAACAGCAGATGGGTCTGTTAGCTACGTCTGTAGAAACACAGATGCCAAAAAGAACATATGCTCGGGGGTTACTAAGGTTCGAACAAATCAGGAAGGTGATTCTGAGAAAATTATACAGCCCTGCAGAATTAAATACAGCGGCTGAGACATCTGATGGAGCCAGAATTGTGTTTAATCTGCAAAGCTATGCTATAGTTTAACATTAATACACTATGCTGTATAGATTTGGCAAACCTCAACATAAATCAGTAAACAAGAGTTCATAAACAGATGCTGTTTAACTTCAACGGTGCATCATTCCATTAAAAATCATAAATTTTTATGTTGATGAAGTTGTAGTTTCTTGATTTGTACATTATATTGCTTTTGTTGAAGCGCTAACAGGATCATGACTCATATTTTGATACCATTTGGGGTCTAGACCGCGTGCAAAAATCATGGTGGAGTTTTAGTGCCATCTAAAGGATGGATGTATACATTGCAAAGGGAACCACATGTAATGCTAAAAATGACGTTTCATTCATTATTTAAAATATCTATAAGAATAACTACATTTTACATCGTCTAATTTCTATAAAGTTAAACTGTAAGAAAGCACGCATTAGAGGAGTAAATACCAATTGACCAAAAAGTACCAAAGGCTAATATAAATTCATAAACTTTTTTTACATAGGCAGTGATGGATAAAACCGCTAATAACAAACAATTATGTCAAACTTCTTACTTTATACCAGATTGGTACGAGTTTACAGATTGTTTGTTCACGATAGAGCAGTGCCACGGTGTTTGCTTCTTTAAGGAAGATAAATGGGCATGTGATGACATCGAGATCTCTGCCATAAGCCTCTGATGACAGCGACACACGGTTGCGTATCTCTTCTAACGCCACGTACCTCTTCTGGCAAGCGGACTAGACAGGTTGCCATGGAAATGTTTGACAGACAGATTAAACGACCAATGATAGGGTACCAAGCTTAAAACAAGGGTAATATCGTAAGCTGGTTTCTCCAATCATCAATGTAAAGGGGCGTGACTCTAAATCAAATACCGTGTGCGTTGCGTTAAGGAACCGAGGTGCGCATATTATGTAAAATAAGTTACATATAAACAATTGGTTGACAGTGGTTTACGTGTAACATTTCAAGGTTTCAACAGGTCAAGAAGAAACGTTAAAAATCTTATTTGTAAAAGCTACTCTCAGGGATATCTCAGGGGTAAGTGCTCACCTGTTGATAAACCAGTGCCAGCTGGTATAACGTTATCAAAATGCTTGGAAAAACATTGTGTCTTATCTGTAATTATTGACATCACCGAATTTAATTTGTCATTGTACTGGCAGACGGAATATATCATTCTTCTTAATTATTAATAGACTGGGATGGAATTGTTGAGGTTTGTGTTGTGTTCATCTTACACGTGCTAGTGACGTCAGCATGCAGATTTAAGGAATTCATAAAAACAATGGTGTTACTGTATGGTTCCATTTTAATTCATATACAACTTTATTTATACAGCAGTTTCTATTATGAGAATTATGTGTCATTGACTTGTTTTGCAGTTTGTACATTTCCTATTAGAATACATTTTAAATATTTTAAGCTTACTTTGACCTTTTAATATAATGATTTTACAGAGTTCATGGGTATTTATGTGTATTCAGTTATGTTGGAGATTTTGTGAACCCCCAGAGCTGATTAGCATGGTCCTCCCTTTCTTTTACATATAAAATGTCATATCCTCATGTTAATCATTTACATATGTTTGTTTAGACACTGCATAAAGCTTTATGCAAAATTATTACATGTGTGAAAAGTAAGTGGATGATGGACTTTTTTAAAGCATATTTTGAGCTTATTTGACATCCTATTAATAATTAGGATGTTTTAGGGTAATTGTTTTGGTTCACTGATCAAAAGTGGTGAGGAAGTCTGGAAGAAGCTCCATTATCTCATGCTCAGTCCATCCGTTCACACCCACCCTTAGACGGATCATCTTCAGCTGGAAGTAGCAGTGTAACCATACACTTATGATGCAATACACGTCAAAATGTTGGCATAAAATGAAAATAATAGCTTTATAAAAATGTATTGTTATTGGAATATAAATCTGAACAGAATGTCCTGGTCTGGGTAGTTTTGAATTGGTGTGTAATATCTTCCCGCTTCTGCCATTTGTTATGCTTGTTAACATGATATTAAATGTGCACTGTGCCTCCCAGGCAGTATGTCTCAGTATCTACACAATGCATATTTGTTTATCACAATGTATTATCATACCCCTGAATGGAGGAGATTTTCAATGACCATGGACAGTCTTTACACCAATTAAACCTAATAAAGCCCTAGAACATAACAAAAGATTAAATGTAACTCTGGTATCCTGAGGGAATCCAAATGAGACAAACGCGTTGAGGTTAGAAATGTGTCGGTAGCACTGTGGCCTTCCATTTATAAGGTTGGTCTTCCAGTTAGAAGGTTGTCGGTGATCTTCCTGGAAGGAGTTTGCACATTCACCCTATGCTTGTGCGGGTTTCCTCTGGGTATGCCAGTTTCCCCCACAATCCCAAAAACATGCGGTTAGGTTAATTGAATAGAGTCCCCTAAGGTGTGAATGTGTGAGTGAATGTGTGTGTTGCCCTGCGATTGACTGGTGACCTGTCCAGGGTGTACCCAATGTGCACTGGATATAGGCAACGGCAGACCCCCCGGTACCTTGAAAGGGAATAAGCAGGTTGGAAAATGAATGAATAAAATCCAACTTACAGCACTTCCAAAGATATGCAGACCACTGTGATTTGAATCTCCTATGATCAGATGAAAATCTGATGAGAGATGCTAGATTGAACTTTACCTTTGGACAAGCCATAGGCCTCAAGCAAGTTGAACACTGAATTCCTGGGAACTCCCTCCCAATTGTTCGGCATAGTGGTGGAAATGTGAAGGTTGGGGTCTGTTTTTTCTCCAAACAAGTCATGGCAATCCTGTTTTTATGAACAATTGACTATCTAAAATAGATAATAATATTTTAATGTATTTGTTGTTATTTTTTTTGCTAGATGTGGACACAGTCATGCTGCCTGATTCTGGGTCTGTGGGCCTGTATGCATGCTCTACCAGTTGCTGTGGATAAGAGCACTGAAAAACCCCCAGCAGAGGAGCTGGAGCCCCCTCAAAGCGCTGTACATACACATGAATGCTTTTTTATTTTATTTTCATAATGAAACATATCTTTATATTACTTATCACAATTATATATTACATATATTAAGCAAAAAACAACAATATTATGCTTTGTCATCATAAAAAGAGTGTATTTATTCCTTAGATGTTTTGCATATATTCAATGTATAGTAGGTTTCTAGTATCCTTTCTAAGCTCAAGGTGTTTGTCTCATTTGGATTCTCTCAGGACACCGGTTTGCACTATGATCGATATCTCAGAGAGGTTATTGATTTCCTGGAGAAAGACCCGCATTTCAGGGAGAAACTTCATAACACAGACATGGAGGACATCAAGGTAACATAGCAACACTTTATTTTCCCAACTTAACTTTCTAGAGGTTACAGATTATTGTACATTCTTTGGTGTGTCTTATACCCTTTGTGGCCGACACAGCAAGGGAAGCTAGCAAAAGAACTGGACTTTGTCAGCCATAATGTACGAACAAAGCTTGATGAGCTGAAGAGACAGGAAGTGAGCCGACTCCGTACACTAATCAAAGCCAAACAAGACCTAAATGGACAGAAAGGTATTTTTGACATGGAATGATTACGTGAGAGTGACATTAATTAAAAGCAGGGTAGGCGATTTCTAAAAGCTAATGTTTACATTATAATACACCAAAGATACAAGGTACACTAAAATGGACATCTGCCTGCTCAGTCACTCAAATATTTAAATTTTTACAAATCTCTCACCCTGCTTTTTAACTTATTATAATATACAAGGATAAGATTTACTACCAGTAACTGCTATATTACAAAACTGTTTTTATTTACTTGAAGGTTTGACAGTGGACCACCAGGCACTTCTAAAACAGTTTGAGCATCTGAATCACATGAATCCACATACCTTTGAGGTGGAAGATTTGGATCGACTCATCAAATCTGTACGTTGTTGGTCTGATTGTGTACTTTAATGTTGCAATTTAACTGTAATTTAAATGCCAAACGTAGGTTTTAACAATATTTTAAAGTAAATGTTAGAATTGTTTCTGCAGTTGTTGCACTAAAATGATTACAAGCTTTTCAAAGCAGGAATTGAAACATCTCGTATGTTAGTTAGGATCTGTAGTATAGTTTAGTATAGTAGATATCTAGTTGGTTAGTTGTGATCTCATGTCACTTCCGGGGTCTGGTGCGCCACTCTAGCAACTGACATTACCTGCTCTGTTATGATCAAGGCCACCAGTGACCTGGAAAACTTCGACAAGGAACGTCATGAAGAGTTCAAGAAGTATGAGATGATGAAGGAACATGAACGGAGGGAACATCTCAAGACACTGGATGAGGAAGCTCGTAAAAAAGAAGAGGAACACTACGAAGAGATGAAGAAGAAACATGCTGACCATCCCAAAATCAACCACCCGGTAAACCAAAAACATTCATAATAAGAAAATGACAAATCTCCAAGATGCAGTCTAATTTGTCTATAAATTTGTACAATGTTTAATGGGATTTTACAATCTCAGAAATACTGAAATGATCTAATGAGCAGAACAGAATCTCTAAATGGCAAAAACTGAACAGCATAGCCTCAAGGCCTCTACCCACACTTTCCTCCAGAAGCTCATATGGTTTAAAGCATACAAATCAAAGCATTTTCCGTTTGAAGAGCATTTACTCATTGAAGAAGTACATAAACTCCTTGATATTAGATGCAATTTAATGAAAATAGAATTACCCCAGAAAACAAGGCATCTCAGATAAAAGCTTCTAGCAATTGCTTGTGTACACACAAAAACTTAATGGCCCCATTTTGCAATTATTTAAAGGGAGCATTTGGGCTTTTTAACAAAACCTTTGCAAAAGTAGCTCTGAACTAAAACTTTTACCCATTTTCCAATAAGTTATCAATTGAATTTCTTAAAACGTACTAACTGGACTGTGTTGAACTGGCCTGTAGCAGACTGGTCTATGAGCCTGTAGCAGACACATGTTCCAAGTCTTCTGTTTCTTTTATCTGCAACGTTCTGATCTCGGTCTAAACGTATTAATCTTGAGCCTGGTCCTCATATTGATTCAGTGGTACCCTAACAAATAGTAAATGCCATAGTAACACACATTGTTTTCACTTATTGATGGGACAGCAGTTTCTAACATGGTCTAAGGAGTTACTGGCACTTTTCGTGTTGTGGCATTAACAAAAGTAAACATCTTTCTTAAATCTCTGCATTTAACTGGCAAACAGCTAAAGTTTAATATCACTCATATATATCAATTTAATTTTATATTGTCTGTAAAAACGACAAAGCCTGGAAAGCTGAAATGTTTTATGCTGAATCCTCTTACACCCATGACATGCAATACAAAAGGGATAATGTTTCTGCATTTTATGAAATAAACAAAATAATTAAAAAAATCCATTAATTCTGACAGTTAAACAATGTAAAATAAACAGGTATTGCTCAATGTATAAGGGGGAGGGAGATAATAAACTAATACTTACAAAACAGAACACAACTTCACTAGTAATAAACTATTATTTGTTTTCCTTGAAATACTTTTGCAGACCACAGGGTTGCATCTAGTGTATTTATATAGCACTTTTTTGCCATTGCCTTAAAGATCTTCACGGAATGTGGTTACATTTAATTATTATCAAATTGTGTTATTTAGGCACTAAATAAATCAATGTTACAGTTGTGCAGTTCCTGTCTAGTGTTTAAAAAAGTTACTCCATGTGCAATTAAAACAACCTGTGATTTATTATCTTAAACTTATTGAAGAAATAGATTTTATTTTGTGATTAAAAAAAGGTTTCTGTTAAAAATCTGTTCATTAAACCTTCAGTGTTGCTGATTTCTTCATTTTTTGCGTGAGCAGGGCAGTCAGGACCAGTTGAAAGAGGTATGGGAGGAGGCCGATGGTTTGGACCCCAATGATTTTGACCCAAAAACATTCTTCAGTCTACATGGTGAGATGATGAACCAGTTCATTCTCAGCCCACAGCAGATAATTTCATCACTAGATGCCTGTGACCCATGTTTGCCTTTACAGACACTAATGGAGATGGCTACTTTGATGAGCAGGAGCTCGAGGCTCTTTTTACCAAAGAGGTTCTCACTAATAACCTTCCATTCATCATAATAGAGCCCAGTGTGATTTGAGGACGAGCTGGTGCTAAATGTGTTGTCTTTATTCTCAGCTGGAGAAAATATATGACCCTGAACGAGAAGAGGATGACATGTTGGAGATGGAGGAGGAGAGACTACGAATGAGAGAACATGTGATGAATGAGGTGTGAGCATCTCAGCAGGAGAATGAGTCTGCTAATGGTCTTAGTTGTGTGTTGTTCTGAATGGTACACTTGTGATCATTTCTTTTCTTTTGTCTGTTCATAGGTTGACTCTAACAAGGACAGGCTCGTTTCACTGGGTGAATTTATTACTGCAGCCAATAAGAAGGAATTTTTAGAGCCTGACGAATGGGAGGTACATAATTTTAGTCGCTTAAATTAAAACATTATGTCTTACTACAATTAAGGAAGCAGCGAATAACCTGTTTTGTTAATAACTGCATGTTTAAAAATGGTTACATTCCAGGTTAATGATGTGCTTAGAGACAGGAACCACCAAGGATGAATACATAATAACTGAAGCTAGCTGTACCCTTAATGATTTTATGCAGGACTTTAACCACCTGGCACTAAGGTACCAGTCAGTCAGGGAAGGAAGATCTAGAAATTAAAATGCAGTAAGATGAAATAGCACTGCATCCAACTTATTCATAGAAAGGGCAGTTTTGTAGGTAAAGGTTTGCCAGCAAAAAGGGAAAAACCACAGGCTTGGGAGAACATTCATGAATTTTGGGGAGCTTCATATATGAATGAATCTTACAGATGTTCTACAAATGTTGGTTCCCTCCCTCTTTGGAGAAAAGTAAATTATTTTTGGTCTGTTTATATGCACCAAAAATCTAAAACCTTTTGCAGTTCCTTTTTCATATTGCAGCGTTAAAGGCAAGTGTGACACACAGGGCTGGCAGAAGTTTTTTTTTTTTTTGTCTCAAATTAATTTATGTGTGCTTCACCATGGCTCAATTTTTTCCCTAAAAATACTAGGAGGTACCATGTGATGGTGATGCTGTCATCACGTTGTTAAAAAAAATATTTTCTCAAATTCCTGTTTTTAGATTTACAAAATAAGTATTATGTAACAGGCTGCGTGTGAGAGCCACAGTTGGGGACGAAGCTCTGAAACCATGATGGTTCCATCCTTATAAGGAAGTCGTGTGTAAGCCTCATATTAGCCCAAAGGCAGTAGGCGATGTCACGTCGCCCATATTTTTTACAGTTTATGGTTAAGTGCAGGGGGCGGTTTTAGCTATGGGCGAAGTGGGCCGTTACCCAGGGATGCATTCCCAGGATTTTCGGATACCATAGGAACCAATCGGGTTTCTAATTCCCTTTTTGAGATAAACGACCACAGAGTAGTAACACACCCCCCACCTGATGGAGCATGCCACAGCGAACGTCTTTGCTTTTTGCCTGGCAATGAGAAGGGCCGGCTGTGGACCTCCTCTCTGCTGGAGTGACCGCCCAGGAGAGTCATGATTGATCGCAGATAACAGCCCTGGAAGAGGGTGGGTGCATCATGTGCTTGTCACCAACCTTCTATAAATTTCCACGGTTCCAGTTCCATATCTTCCTCTGTATTCAGCGAAAATACATTGCCGTCTATGAGCAGCTGACAGAAACAGTATTGTCTGCAAATCCGAAATACATTTTGCCCCCAAAAATGCTTAAAATCGAGCCACACTCCACTGCTCAACTGTAACATTTATTATAGCATCATTTTTATTTTTGATTATTTTGATTACGACTCAATAGCTTCTGGAGGATGCCTAATTTGGATTCGTATTCCATTCATTCAACATTGGTGCTGTAAACATAGCTAATGTTTGCAAAGTACATACAATAAAATAAACACAGTTAATTACTTTCATTCTAGTAATTGGAATTTGACATAACTAACCTTTGCAAAAAATAATATTGATTTTATATTGATTTGATTTTCAAAAAATTAATTAAGTTCTGTGAGTCACTGTGTTATTGAATTCTGGAATATTGTCATTGAAAATTGAGAATTATTAATATATTGAATTCACAATATGATCATTTTAAACACGTTGGCCTTTGTAGAGGAATGAAAGTCTTTCCAGCCTCACATTTTTAAATGGTTGTATAAAAGTATTATAACGGCCCGTAATGTGGCTCCTTTTGAGACAATAGATCAGAATCCAGTCTACACTGAAGAAGAGCTGAGGCAGTTTGAGGAGCATCTGACTCGAGAAGAGCAGAATCTGAACCTGAAGACTCATGAATTGCTGAGGCAGCGACAGGAGCTCGAGAGGCAACAGGAGCAGCTCAACGCTCAGAAAGTAGAGCTACAAAGGGTATGAGATCAAAACAAACTATGGTAGCAAAGATGCCATGCCACCAAAATCTGGGTACATGTAGAATATTTCCTACAAAATCTGTTTTCAATCAAGCAGATGATGCATATTTATCCATTTTAATCAATTGTCTTGTATTCTTATATAAAAACATTGAAGTCTGTTCAAACTGTAATATCTACAGGCAGTAGTACATATGGAGCAGTTAAAAGCACAGAAAACTCAAGCTCCTGAGCAAGCTAAAGGTCAGTATGGTGCTTTTTTATTTAATTAAAATAAACAAATATATTACTATTTTGCTGCTATGAGCCCCGAAGAAATTTAATGGTTTAGAGTTAAATTTAGGGCTACTTTTCATTCAGTAATTGTTCATTTAAGTAGTTGTTGATAAATCATGGAAGAATCACTTGTTTATTCATTATAATGAAGTGCAAGCAAAAAGAAAATATATTATTATAAACCTTTGTATTTTGTGTGTGATTCGCAGTGCCTTCTGCTGTGGAGCTGCTGCCTGGTGATAGTCCATTGACCCAGGACTTTCCTGCTCAGTCCTAGCAGCTCAGGACCTTCTCAATGTTTCTTTTTGGTTCAAGTCTGTAATGTCTTTGTCTGTAGTTTTAAACATTTCCAACCTCATATTAACCAAGATAATACGTCATCTCCAAAAATCACATCATTTCAAAAACTGTGGTCTCTTGCGGGTGAACTCTGTACGTATCTGTGCCAGACTTGTTTTGCTTTTGATCACTCAGAGGATGGAGACTGTACTTGAATGTTGTTTAAAATATATTTATTTTATTTTTTAAATTATAATTTCCACCATCATTAAAAAAAACCTCAAAGTTATAAACAATTCCAATGATCAGGAAAGGTGTGTTAAAATGCAGAAATAAACAGATTAATACCAATCATGGAATAACAATATCATTCTTTGAACAGTATCATTCTTTTTTTTTTTTACAAAAAAAATGATTTCTGGGGTTTGTTGAAAAATCTTTCTATCGAGGCTCAAACAACTATTCAATGATTTGTTTAAGAACAGGTCAATAATTGCAACATACAGCGCGTTCAACAAAATGTTATGAAAGATTTGCAAATCAGAAGGTTTATATCACAGTGACACACGAGTGAGAAACACACGGTCATTGAATAAATTTCGTTATTCTAGTGTAATGATCGCTTGGCATTGTCTCATTGTCGAGCCTCTGAACTCAGCTGAGTGCTGTTTATGACTCTGAGAATCTCAATCTATTCTGCCCCTTGCAGGTCTCCAAATTCCCCATTAGGGCTTGGTGTCAGTCGCCAGCTTTGCGTAGGTTATTGGTAAACACTCCCTCTGGCTCAGGGTGAGTAACTGGCCTTTACTGCCCCTTATTGGCTCAGTGTGACTCTCACTTGTTATGACTCTGCTCAAGTAACTTCTGTTAGTGGAGGGGCTCCTGTTTAAAAGTGGTGGTTTACACTCTTTAGCTCTCCCCCTGTAGCTCTAACTTCCAGGGATTGTCTTAACGAGGCTATCTTTCCTCTGCTGCTGTAGGGTTGTCATATTGGTCCTTTAGTTTATCTAAACTTGCTAAAATGCCTTGTCCGCCTGCAGCCTATGAGGCTCTCTGTTGGTCCACAGACTGGCTCGTGCAAAAACGTTTTGAGGAGATTATCATGGTTTTATGCATGGTATCTCGCATGAACGCCTCTGGACTGGAAATTTGACATTTTTGAAAACCCTGATTTGAAGGTAATTCTCCTGTGAACCCTCTCTTCTCAGTGAAACTTGTTTTCCAGCTTTGAGATCTTTGTCCACCCCCCTACCCTGCAATCTTCTCCTCGACAGTTTGTGGCCAACTCTCTTTTTAGTTTTGATTGCTAGATGGAGACTATACATGAATGTTTTTAAAATACTTTTTTTTTTTTTTTGTATTTTTCACAATTATAAAAAATTCACAAAAACATTTCAAGTCTTTAGAAAAGATGTTGAAATGTAGGACACACACTGATTAATGTAAGTTAGTCACTAGTTTGTTGAAAAGTTATTTCTATATGTAAAAGTAAAGTTTCAATAATTACATTTAACAGTTTTGGTAAATTACTATAACAAAGTATTGATTTAATTACCGAATGAGTAAGTGTTTCAATCGATCTGAATCGTTTTTTGTTGTTTTTCAACATATCAAATCATGTTGGCTCAGTCAAATTGATAAAATTGGATTATTACAGCAAACTCCTGATTTTTTTTTTTTTAAATCCTATAGTTCTAAAACTCAAATCTCATTTCTTTCCATACGATTCACTAAACCTTGATAAAAGGTAATCAATTGACCGAACAGGAGGATATTTATCTGAGCCATCACAGCAGGAAATGACCGCTTCATCATCAGGTTGCACAAAAAAAGCCAAAGACTGGCGGGAACTGAGATCTCCTGGAGGGGGCAGCAAAACCCTGTGAACCTAAGAAATGGGGACAAAACAAAAAACAATCACACTTCCTAACTTTATAAAATTCAGTATATTTACAAATATTTACAAAACAATATGTTTGGTTACTATGTAACTTATTTGATTGCAATTCTGAAATCAAATCATTATATTTTATCTGGATTTCTTGACATTTCATTGGTGATTGGAATTTATCTGTAAAGCAAGTTGGGTAACATAGTTTTGTTTTAAAACCATCAAATATGACAATTCCAATGAGAAAGAAACTTTTACATTCATCCAACAGTCTATTGGATGAATGACTTACTGCTGAAACATATACGTCACTGGTCCACCTCTGCATCAGATCTGCTATGTTGATCAGAACTGTTCCAGGAATACTTGGGGCTGAAATGTACTCACCAGCCCTGTTTAAAACCTATACAGAATCCACAAGGACAGATTTCTAAAAAACAATATAAAAACTTTATTACTTTTATTATTAGTGCACACGTACCTGCAGGCCACCTTTGGAGCTTTGAAAGACCAGGGTGATGCTGCCATAATCAGAGTGTTCTCCACAGCGCAGCTGGTCCTTCTTCACACTTTCAGTCTCGACAGGAGGGTAGAACAATGTCCTCAGTGTGGTTTTATTTAAATCACCTGGAAAACCACAACACAAAACATTTGCTTGTCAGCTCAATAGCTATTACGCAATGCAGACATGTCCAATTCAATGCATACTTCCAATGTGTTTGTGTGCATTGAGGAAGGTTTCAGGCTGAAGCCCCAAACCAAGAGCCATTATCCGTAGAACCCTTAGAGAAAGTTCCTTACAGCTCAGAAAAAATGAGATGTGGACATCTCGAAAATCCTCAATTCCATCGGAAGGCCAGTTCTGTGCACAGTGAGATCAGAAGCATTGAGAAAGTCCAGTCACAAATATCATGTGGTATGAAAGCACCATCAGTGCCCTTGCGTTTGAATTGACAACTTAATATAAAGTATTGGCCAAGAGTTGCTGTAAACAAGGGAATGCTTTCAAAAATTAAAAGGTTAAACATTTAATTTCATCACTGTGCAAAATTCACTGAATTAACAACACAGAACTTTTATCAATATTTCCTGTGACCATCCTTTAGCTTCTAAAAGGCATGTCTTCAAGGTATAATTCGGGCTGTGAAGGAACTTGGCTGGTAGCTTATGAGATCAGGGTTCTGTGGCCATCAGTTCCAATACTTGGGGACCATGCCTCCCAGATGGTATTGCATAATGTGTAGAATCTGCTTGTATTTTTTTGTAGTGAGAGCCCAAAACATTCAAGGAACCTCCACATTGCTTTACTGCTGCATGTAGACACTCATTATGACACTGCCCTCCAGCCCATTGTCTAACAGTCTGTCTTCGGCTGCAGCCAAATAGTTCAAATTTTGACTCATCAGTCCACAGCACCTGCTGCCATTAAGTGGCACGTGAGAAATGGAGTAATTAGAGGTTAAATAAATGTAATATTTACAATGTCTGTGTTCAGTGAGGTAATGTTAAATGCCTGTTTTAAATCTCCTGGGCGCCGTGGGTTCAAACTGTAAAATGACAAAAGAAAGCAGAATTTTAATACATTTCAATCATCATACTCGTGTTTAGCACCAATTTAATACTGAACATTAAATTCTGACATGCCTTTCTGTTTCTAGGGACACCCAGCCATGGTTTATGTCACAACTGTAAGTGCCTCTTCTGAAGGGCTTTTTCACATCTTCTGGCAAATCAAAGAAGCTCTTCGACAACTCCATTACTTTGTCCACCTAAAGAAGTTCACAGAGAAACTAAATAATTTGCAAGTTATCGTTGAATATCGTAAAACACAGTGGTACCCCGAGATACGAACGCTTCGAGTTACAAAATGTTTGAGATACGAAATGTTCGAGATACGAAAGGTCTCGCTGGAAATACTGTGCTTCGAGATACGAACAACTACAGGCTGTTCTGCTGTATTTTCCCCTTGACGTCATGACGCTGCAAACGTCCCCCTGTACAGTACCACTGTAGTATTGTGCACTGTAGTTAGCAGTAATTAGATGTGTGCATACAAGGCTATTTTTGGTAATGAACTGGCATCAGGGAGGGACACCTGTCAGGTTTAAAGCGACGTTTGCTCTCTGCTTCTTTTTTCTCTATTTGTTTTCAGGTGCAGAGATGGTATATATACAGGGACATGTACACCACTTAGTAATTAATTTTTCACTTTGTTGAGTTTAAACTTGTTGGTTTACTGTAAAGCTGCTTTGAGACAATGTCTGTTGTGAAAAGCGCTATATAAATTAAACGAACTTGAACTTATTTAGCTCTTACGCCATTTGTGACTGACGGAAAAAAAAGTAAAAGTATTTTAATATAGAATTTGTGAAAATAAACGTTAATTCTAAAACAGCAGAAACAAAACAATAAACGCAGCTATCACAATTGTGGAACTTTGATATTGTGGCATGTTATTGTACCTTTTTCATCAAATATCGTGTGACATTACTGTTGTATTTTGAAGAAAATCACGTTTGAAAAAAATAACCGTGCATAAAATTTAAAAAAAAATTTAATTAACCGTGCATGTGTTTATAGCATTCTAGTCTATCCATAGTTTCAGACAGAAGAGAGCAAAATAAAGGAGACCAGGTGTTCCGCACTGCTGCCAGTTCGTTACCGTAATATGCGTTGTAAGCGCGCATTTACAAATTGCGAACAAGAGACACAGTTCACGTGACAGCCACTTTTTCCTCACACATACCTCTTCTTGGGTTATGCCTGTATTTTTCACATAAACAAATCCCACTTCGGTGAAGGCGCTTCTCAATTCTTGCCCCAACTTCTCCAACTGCTCAACTGAAACATTATCCTTCCCCAGTTTGTAAACGCAGAGATCAACCACAGGAATCTCCATACTCGTAGATTTCCCTTAACACTTCTAAACAATTAAATTCTTGCAGTATAAGAGTAGGTGAAAGAAGCTCAATCAGAGCTGCAGTCCGGAATCAATAATCAATAGGCAAGAAACAACCAGAGCTCATAGTTCATGCTTTATAATCTATTGCTCCACCACTTATCAGTGTTGTGGTAAATTCATTGACTGTAGGATAAACTTTGTTCTTCCTTAAAATTCCTTTGGCCAGCAAATCGGCCAATCACAAGGCTTATCTATACGTCACGTCTGGAGTGATGTCATGCATAATATATGAGAAGCTTTTTTTACATTCAAGCCTCTGACATGAATAGAATTATTTAAACATAGGACCAAATTTATTCTGAATAGTGATGAGTAGATTTTGACTAGGTATAAAGACAGGTATAAGATTTAGCCTTGACTCTTGACATTTGTCAAGTTGTATTTTATTATAAGCATAATGAGGAATTTAAAATTAGGTATATTTATAGATCAATGTAAGTGATGGGAAAATGAGTAATTATAATTATTTTAAAATAGAAGTCACTACCTGGTTACAATATGGGAAGAAAAATAGTAAAGTTATTAAAACTCAGAACATTAGTCCCATTTCCACAAAGAAAATTAAATCACTACGAACACAAGCTGAAACAAGAAGAATTTCAGTTTTGTTACTGTTCAGTTTTTTCAGTGTTGATCTTTTCATAGAAGTCAACAAGAGGGGGATGTGGAAATAAAGACGGTATGAAGGCAATAGAAACTTGCATATTGCCTTCCAAACAAATGGACAAGAGATAGATGAGGGAAAAAAGGAACCGAGACAGAACCCTGTGGGTTTTTTAATTTGCAACAATGCTCCAACTTCAGTTTCTATTGTACCCTTCTTCTATTGTTTTTTTTTTTTAGAAGTTAGCAGAAAATAAATCTCATCAGTTTTCTTAAATGCAAGAAATGGAACCCAATGCATTTAATAACCAGAGGAAAATGTAATGTAAATGGCTGCAAGGTTTATTAACATAAATAGATTAGACAAGCTATGGCAATAATATGGGATGTTCCTCCTCCAAATATGTCCAAAGTTATATACCAAAAAATATCAACCATATTTTAAAATGCTCTCCAATTTATGCATTTCTATTTTGATTTAATTGTATAAAATGCATACTTGGACAAATAATAAAAAAGAGCTTTATTTCCTTTTCCCAAATTTGCCCCTTTTATCTTTATTTGGCTTCATCTTCTTGCCTTGCCATTGTTCTTTTACATTTGTAGCTTCAAATTTCCGTTTGTCACTAAAAAGAGAGGTAAACACAGAAAAATGGATTCGTGATTATATATATACAGAAAAAAAGACAGAAACAAAATTCATTCACAATCTCTGAGATCCATTTACCAGAGCTTACCTTTTTATGCTAACGATAGCGGTCTGTCCTGCAGTCTTCAACACTTGGTCCCATTCCTCATCATCTCCACGTATCATGTACCTTTGAGAATTTTAAGAGTGAAAAGGAAAAGTGAGCCATGTCCAGCAAAACCAAAGTATTAATTAAAGAGATAAAACAAAAATGAAATCAATGAATGTAAGAGCATTCATGTACCATTTTATTCAAAAGCTCTACTTTGGAGTTAAATCAATCAAAATACACCTTGGAACATAGAATTGAAGTGGGAGGGGGGGGGGGGGGGGGGAGACACCTACTCTGACAGATTCATTTCTTTGATTTTCTCAATATCCTTTTTGTGTTTCTCTTGGAACTCCCTGGCTGCTTCATCCTAACAGACACAAACAATACTTTACTAGAACAATTGAAACAGAAAAACAAACGGCAACTAAATTATTCTCAATAAAAAGGTTCTTTTACCAGATCTTCAGTAAGTGTCTGCACTGTTGGTTCCATGTTTATGTCTTTGACGGGTACCATTTCTGCTTCAACTGCCTTCTCCTGAAGAGTGCTGAAGAACTGAAGAGGAAAAAACAATATTTAACACACTGCATCTTCTGCACGGGCTGGATCAGGAGCAGATCAGGCAGTGAGCAGACCTATGCGCCCTCACCTGCACCACTTTCCGGATGGTACGGTTGAACAGACCCATAAGCTGAGAGCTGGGAAGATTAATCTCCTTTTCCAGCTCATTTACACTCTTGTGTTGGAGACCGATTCCCAAAAGCAGAGCCTTCCGAAAAATAAATAAATAAGACATTGAGAAACAATGAACCTTTTAAAAATATGGAAATTGAACACGGAGCTGACTTACACACTGGGCAACGGAAAGACTAATGTCTCCCAGCTGCTTGAGGAAGAACATTCGCGTCACTGTAGGAATCAGGTCCATGATGAGGTGATAGTCCACCATGTTTCTGGAATACATCTCCAGGCGCTTCAGATCATACGGAGTAAAAGTGGCGATGAGCTCGGCACTGCTTAGGGCTGGAGAAACAAAAACCCACACATCAAACTCATTCGTTTCGCAGTCGAGAGAGGATCTATGATGTGGTCTGTACCCGGAGGGGCATCATCGTTTGCATTCTTGTTCTGCAGGATGTTGAGGGCCAGCGTAGGGTTGAATCTGCTGAACTGGAAGGACAGAAGCGAGAGAAATCTGCGCCGGAAATCTGTTCAACAAACATAATTCTTTGAATTAAATACAGTAGTGGCTCTAAAAATAAAACTCCCAATAGCTTTATATAGGAAGATACTTTGAGTTTTACATTTAAGATAAGGATGTGTGAACCAACACTTTTAAATCCGTTCAGTTTAGAAAACGTAGACTCTTATGGAGACTTTCTGCAGCTCTTTCACAATAGCATTAATAAAGGCACAGATAAGCTTGATTGCATGTCTCATCATCAGAGGATGGTCTTTAAAATTTAAACCGTTTGATTGACACGTGGACCAATCATTGCCGGGTTTTGGTGCCAGTTTACTGTGGATGCTAACAACAATGCATGTAGGTCCTGTTCATGACATTCTGGATCGTTACACATCTAATAAAAGCACTGTATGAAACGTGTGTGCTATTAATGCCCCTACAGCTTTCCATGAATTTCATTTAAATACTGAGTATTTTCAGAAGGAAAATATCTGTGGCACAGGATGAAAAGTATTTTCATCAAGCAAAGCAAACATTTATCAGACATAGATCTAGTGCCAGGTGCAAACTTTTATCCGACAAGATAAATATAATCACACAGCATAATACAGCCAGTTGCTACTCTTAGTGGCAACAAAAATTACAAACAAATTGGAAAGTGCCTAATTTAACCGATACGACGATACCTCCTGAAGGTGCTTTTAATGAAGTTGATATGATTTCTCTGAGTGGAGAACCATGGTGAGTGATTGTAGAGTATATGAATTTAGAGTATATTCTTTTCAAAGTGTAGGCTGCATAATCCAATCAAGGCTGATGTTCTGCATTAACCTCTTAAGCCCTGAGGCCTATTTTCCGAAAATCCTATACTTTTACTTTTTAAGG